>PVKB01002056.1:235392-326210 GCA_004027205.1 Ctenodactylus gundi | reverse complement strand
CCCGCAGGTCCAGACTTCTTTCCGCGTGTCTCTTTCGTCCCATCTCTCTACCATTGGTGACTCCGGAGGCCTTCTTCTTGTTGCAGTCAGGAAAACTGTGCCCTGACATCACCGGCCCTCTCCCCCGGGGCACAGTCACCCCAGGTTGAGACAGGCCCTACTCTGTCATCAGATCGAGCTTCCTTCCCACCCAGTCAGGCCGTGGCTGTCCGCAGGCAGACCCTTCGAGCTTTGGAGGTAGCAGAGGCATCTGCCTGCCTCTTTGTGTAGGTCTGGGAAGGGCCCTGGTGCGTGCTGTCGGAGGAGGCCGAGGTGCGCTGGTGCTGAGTCCCGGCTGCGCTTTGAGGACCGCTGCCTTGCCCCAAACAGGCTCCTCGTCAGTGTCTGCCCCAACATAAAGGGCCCAGCACTCCTCCCTCCCTATTGTAGCCTGCATACCCAGGGACGCGGTGTGTCTGAGACACCCAGTGCAAGATCCTGGTCCTCGGCAGGTGATAGAGAAGCAGTGGCTCATGGGGAAAGTCCTCTTAAAGGAAGGCTGGTCCTCAACAGGACCTGTGAGGATTAAAAATGTATGTGGATATGTTCATGACAGCACACAAATGCTGCCATTTTTAAAGAAGAGGGCCCATGGCTTTTTAGCAACAATGTACACGTGCTTATTAATAAATCTCTCTCTGTGGGGTCAGTCCCCTGCAGTAACGGAAGATGGATCGCAGGAGCAGCATGGCACCTGAGATCTTTGAAATCCAAAATTGATAAGCTGTACAATACTTGCTAATAAGACCAAGTGCGAGCTCTGTCTGAGAGGAAGAGTGCCTATGGACACAGTTGCCTGAATCCATCTACCGCTGCCTCCGAGCTGAGAGGGCATCCACGACGAGCCAGGAAGCATGCAGCATTGCACACATTCGTGCATTTGTTCCTCGGACACGCTAGAAGGACCCCTGTTGAAAAGGTGGAGCTCAGGGAGAGGTTAGGCCAATCGCCCTGGGATATCTGTTGGACAACATTGTGTTGGGATTGTAGCTCTGTTCCATGTGATCTGCTGCTCAACTGCTCCAGCACAGTGCTGCTCACACAAGACCCAGCACCCACAACTGAAGGAACAGGTCCATTTCGCCCCGGAGGTGTCAGTCAGTCCATGTATAGTTGGCCGGCTCCAAAGGTGGGAAAGGCAATGGTGGAAAGGCATGGTAGGACAGCCTGGCAGAGGAAAGCTCTAGGCATCATGGTGATATGGAGCAGGGGGAGCCAAGACCTGAGGGCCAGAATGCACCCTTCCAGACCACATCCCCAGCGATCCTACCCTTCCCCTGGCCCTGCCTTCTTTCAGCACATGAAATCATCAGTAGATGAATCCACTGCTGAGTACAGCACTCCCACAATCCAGGTACCTTCCAAACACAGGAGACTTTTGGAGACGTCCCAGAGCCAAATCATAAAAGCTACTGGATGTGGATACGCACCCTCCTGTATATAATTCTCAAAGCCTGTCTGATTCTCCTTAGAGCTTTGGCACCCTTCTTGAGCGTGATGACACTGCCATCTTTAAGATACCTGAGCCTAGCCTAGCGTAGTAGATTACATATGAGTAGAAAGGGTTGGGGTGGGGTATAGGATTGTCTGCATCAGTTAAGAAATGTTACCAAAACAACACTGGGCTCTGTTTCAGCTTACCACAGGTCTGTATAACCTTGATGGAAAGTCACTTTCTCCCAGCTATGGATGGAATTCTGACCTTTTGATTCTTATGTTGAAACCTTTCACCCAGGTGACTATATTTGGAGATAGTGTCTTTAACAGGTATTTAAGGTTAAATGATAAAAGGGAGAGGCCTAGTTCTATGCTATAGGGCTGGCAGACCCACAGGAAGAGGGAGAAACTGTGTGTGGGCATACAGAAGAAAAACCACGTGAGAATATACTACCGTTTATTGATCACTTGCTATGTCCCAGGCAGGCATTGCTGTGTTTTAGATGTATTAACTCACTTGAAATATACTGACACTCGGCAAGGAAGGCACTATTCTTGCAGCTTACAGCTGGAGACAGGTACTGGGCTGCTGAGTAAGTTATTCAGGGCCAGACATAATGCTAGGAAATGACAGAATTCCGATTTGAACCCAGCCCATTCTGGCTGCAGGACTGACTCTATTCTGTGCCCACACAGCTTTATGCAACACTGTCTCTGGGAGGACAAGTACCTGAAAGAGGATTCCAAGAGACAGCTCAAAGACAGCAAGAACTTTCTGTGATTTAGGGAGAGCTTCCATTTCCTTCCTACCATTAGGCTTTAGAAGACAAAAGAGATACTTACTCTTTGGCGCAGACTATACTTGATACAGCAATTTGTTCGTTTGTAAGGTTCTTGAGGGGACAAATGGGTATTGGCTCTGATTTCCCTTACTAGCATGGTGCCCGACGTACAGAATGCACCTCTACTTGCTGACTTGGATTGGAGTTTATGACCTTCACTTCTTGGCCATACTGAGTTATTTTCTGTCACCTGGGAGCTGACATCTCAATGGTTGTGATTTTGGAGTCAGTCATCACTCTGGTGGACAGATGTCTCCACTGGAGGATGTCTCCACTGGAGGTATTCACTAAGGTGAGCTGCATTAGGACAATCTCCAGGCTAGTGTTGGCTCATCCGCTCCCTCTGACTTTGGCTCTCCAAGCTTATCAACAGCATTTGTGCCCTACCACTACCCAGAAAAGCTGCCTTTAAAACAACTCTCTGAGGAAGAGAAAATTCCAGCCACAGTTTAAGCAAGGGATCATAAAACACCTACTTAAAATCTGAGATACCCATAGAAATTTTTTTCCCCAATCTGTGGAAAAGAAGTAGTCCAGAGAAGTAACTTAGGCTGAACCTATGCAGAACTGGGTGAGGAACAACATTTTTACCATCCTCAGATTTACGTTTTTATCTCTTCTGTGTTGTTTCTGTCACAGCTGAAGTAAGATCATGGCAAGGTGGCTTGATGCCTATGCAAGCAGGGTGGGAAAGCCAGAAGGAATCAATGAGAAGATTCAGGAAGGACAGTCACAGTTGTGCGAAAAGATGAGGAATGTGTTAAATGCAGTTTAGGTTCCAAAATCTGGACTTCTTGGCAAAGAGGGTCTATGCTCATGTGACATACCTTAATTATGGGATTTAGCCTGGATTGTTATTTGCTAAACGCTAGTTGTGAGCTATGTACAGTACTAGGTTTCCAAAAAATACATCATCTCCTTGAATTCTTGCTGCAGCAATGAATGAGAGACATTGTTGTCCTCTGTTTTTGAATGAAGAAAGAAAGGCACAGTGAGGCCCCATGACTTTGCCAAGGTCATGCAACCTAGCTGTGGTCCAGTCCTGGATTTTTCCTGCTCCAGGCCTGAGTTTAGTCTATGTGACCTCTGTACTTCTTCCCCTGAGACACCTGAGATTGTCAATGACAGCTTAAGGACCTCCGTTGGCCTTGTTTTCAAGTCTTTAACTTTTTCAAACTTTTCAAGGTTATACTATCACCTCTCAGTCTCTTTCCCAAGAGGATTTTTAGCTTGATCCTTGCACACTGAGGTTTGTTTAAATAATCCATTAACGTTGAGAAAATTACCTTCTCATTATGAAGTATTCTGTGTCACTTTAATACTAATTACTGCAACTGTATTTATTGAGGATTAATGACTGAGCAATATTTTATTAATAACCAACTGCATTTATTATTGCATAAATAATAAATAGACAGAGTGCCTCGTTAAATATAAATGCATTTTTATTTGGATACCTTTGATGAAAATATTACCAAATTTTTTTGAGTTGATTAAAGAACTCATTAAAATGTTTGGCTAGTCTTGCCTGTGTGCCCCTTCCCCACAGCCCCAGATGAGTCTCTGACAATCCTCGCACAATAGGATGACTTTACGGTCTTTTGCGAGAGGCCCTTAACAATGCACCGCTGCTGTGGATTCTGGTTACTATTAGAACCTTAATTTTTGCTCTTCTCTTAGTTACATTTACATTTGTAATCCTCACCTAGTTTTAGGAGGTCACTGTGCTTAAAAGCTTCAGTACCACCTAAGTAGCTCATGTGAAATCATGGACCCAGGTGGGCAGGAAAGTACAATTGTTGCCATTCAGTTACATCAAGGAAAGCTGAGGTCCAGAGGGTAGCAGTGAGCTGCTCAAAACCACACAGGTGAGAGCAGAACAAGGCCTGAGCCCAGACCTCCTCACCTTCTGTATACTTTCTAGTATGCCGCAGTGCTACCTTGGTATTTCTGGACCAAGGGCCTCATTCTTATGTCTCTTGATTTTTTTAAACCACTAACAAGTCTGAATATTACAAAGATGCTTCACTGTTTAAGTTACATTTACGTTTTTGTGGGAGTCCTTTCTTCCCAAGAATTCCCACTCTCTTCAGAATCATTCCCACCACCTGTTCTCACAAATCCCTCCTCTGCTGTGCGTGTCAGACCTGCTCCCTTTCTCTCTGGCCCTGACCCACTTCTGGGATGCTCTCTAGCCATGAAAAGCCTGTGAGGGTGTCCCTCTGTTACCAGCCTGATAGCGCTCCCCATGAACAGGCCAGAAGAGCCCCTGAAGGCTTGCTCACTTCCCATGCCCAAGAGCAGCGAGTCCTGGAGATACTGGAGCAGGCCAGGGATCTGGGAAGGAGTGGGGTCTTGTCTTCAGCCTCTAGGTACCCTATCCTTTGGGCCTCACAACAGCTTATTTTATCGTTATTGTATTATTATTTAAATTCTGTATCTTAATCACTTAGATTAGGGTCTGTCACATAGTGGAACCTTAAAGATATTCATTAATTCCTCTTCATGGGGTATAGGATTGTAGGAGCCAATATACAGCAAAGGTACCTTTGCCCCGTGGAATGGACTAAGCCTTGGAATAAAAGTCTCGCCCGATTTCCAGCACCAGCCAGACGCAGTGAGCTCTAAGACGTGCCTTTTGCATCTATTTCATAAAACTCCTGCCTCCCCGCCCCCTCACCCCCCCCACCCTGTAACAACAGAAGTCCTCATTCTGCTAAAACTGTGTCATTTCTTTAGCGTTTTGAGGGTTAGAAATTAGGACAAGACTATCAACCAAATGCAGCGGGTACCAGTATACAGGCTGGATATCTTATCAGATATTCAAAAATGCAGCAAGAAATGTCACGGGGAGCTTGCGACAGAAATATTTAATTAATAGCAACAGCTACAGAAATGAGTAACAGCATCCAGGCAATTACAGTGTTCACTAAAGCCGCTCTCTGAGGAGGGGGTAGTGGCAGATTACTGACTGATGGATTGCATTTAAATATGTTATCTGCTCCCAGGAAAGACCCAGCGGGTTCCTCCCCACCAGGACGTGGCCGGCAGCAGTAGTATTATTCTGTATGAATGTTTTAATGGAGTAACAAATTGAATTATCTGAGAGAGTGGTCAGAGATTTCTAGCCTTCTCAGAAATACCCACTAGTTCTTTGACCTTTGTGAGGACTGTCGGGACCATGGTAGTTGCCAGGTGCCCTGAATGTGTGTAATTAGGACAGGAATACTCTGAACAGTGTTAGCGGACCTCTTAAAAGTCTGCTATTTGACCCCAGATAAGTTACTTGACTTATGTTAGTATAGTATTTTTCCTACTTATAAAAGGGTGTCCTGAAATTTTCCCAGCAGTAATGGTGGGGGAGTAAAGGGAATTTAATTTCCTGGCCATTTGAGGCACCCATGACAACAACATGAAACCAGATGAGCATTAGAGGAGTAAAACACAGCACTGAGCAATACGGCGAGGTGCCTCCACAAAGATACATGCAGGGCCTAAAAGTTCCATGGGGGATGTGGGGTTGCAAGATTGGGAGATTACTACAAGGACCACATTCTGTGTCCGATAGAGGCCAATCATACCCCTAAATTTGCGTGTTCGGATACTTTGTTGTAGGATGCTACTCTAAAGCAACTGCTAACTGATGTGAATTCCAGAAAGCCTCTGTTACCAGACGATGATAGGTCCTGCGTCTGGTCTGATTAAGGGGCAGGACACTCGCTATTAGGAGACAAGTGAGTGTGTTAAGACGAGGATATAGGCCCATAATGTGTAGAAGCAGTCTTTGTGTATTCATCTGTGTCTGTCTGATGCATCTGCTCAGGTCCAAGTTCCTTTCTAGTCATCCAACAAATAGCGAATGAGAAAATGATCATGTACCCAGCAAAACATGAGACACAAAAGAGACAGTGGGTTGTCAGTGGTGATCTAGCAGGAACACCCACCAATACACAAGACACTAAAGAGCCAGTGGGGTGTCAGTGGTGATCTAGCAGAAACAATACAAACAAACGCATTGTGCGGATCATTGAACGTGTGATCTTGAAGGAAAAGCAGAGTACGCAGATCACACAACAGAGCCTTGTCCAGATCAGTCACCTCCTTCTTGGGGGACAGGGACTTGTGCACAGCAAGTGCTTAGGAAGTTCTGCTTGACCTGCATAGCTCCCCTGTTGTCTGTGAGAGAGTATGCTAGGTCTTTCTTCTAGTTCTCTAAAAGTTACTTAGGACATGACCCAAATCAGATTCTAAGCAAAGAAACGTGGAAGTGTGGTAGAAGTCTACTCTAGAAAGAAGCCCCATCAGATTGCAATGCGACAGCAAATGATCCATGATCACAGCAGGGTGGCACCTTGTGTGTGTCAGGCACGCTGGAACATCCCTGGAGTCCTGAGCGCCCCTCTCACAATATAATGGTTACTACCCATGATGGAAGCCCACCGCCTTCCAACTACCTGGATTGGTCTTAGAGCGCATGGATGTGAACTCAGTGCATTTGGTTCTTCTCCAAGCATTATTACTGGTGGGGTGTAAGACCCTCAGCCTTGTGGCAAGAGACATTCTAATGATCACTAAAGGGGGTGGTGGCAGATTTCATAACGGCTTGTAACATCTCAGTGCTGCAGAGCATTCCTCTAATCCTCAGATTTAGACATCCAGTTACTTTCTGCTCATTTCCACAGGAGTGCTCCCAAGCATCTCATATTAGCACATTCAAAACTTTATTTTTGAGTTTCTAGTCACAGGGGCAGTTTAGCCAAGTTTCCCCACTAAAATATGCCCGATTTCTTAGTGATTCCTTCCCATCTCTCATCCCTCACATCCAAGCCACTGTGAAGCACTGTCTTCAATCTGTGTTATTCTCATCCCCTGTGAGAGCCACCTTGATGTCACCTGGACCTGTCTTTGGACCCCCATTGGGTTCTCTGTTTCTACTCTTGGATCACCCACCTACTGTCTTCACATCAAGGGAATCTCTCTGCCTGGGATGCTGTCTGCAATTTTACCTTCTCGGCCCTTGGGCCTTTAGGCCTCTCCTTAGCCAGTCTGTCTAGAGAGCTTGCTAAGTCTGGCCATGCAACATGCTGTCCGTGCGATACTGCTGGCCCTTCCACGGCCTTGGGAGTCTGCTGTTGTAGGACTGCTTGCATTATGGCGTTCCTGTTCCTTTCCAGTCCACTCTAGCCATGAGAGATTCATTAAGGGCAGGAGCTATATTTGTTCTGCTATCCCTAACACAATGTTTGGCTAAAGCTGTATCCTAATCAATGTTTGTTTTACATAACTCATTGGGTTCAAGCAATATAACAATGTTACCTGTAAGAAGTTCCCTGGCTGTAATATAGAGTATAAGAAAAAGTAAATTGTCAATATTTTAGAGAATTATTTAACATTTATCAGAGGTAACGTAAAGCTTCTTTAATAGTTTCTGCCATGATTGGTTTCTTCCTGACCAGGAGATATGGAGATGAATTTTTCAATTCCACAGTATTAGTTTATATATGCATGTACCAGGCACAGGACTAGGACCTACCAAGGCAAAGAGAAGGCTGAGTGAGTGAGACTAGAAACCTTCCTGCAGAGTTACTGTGCCATATGGATGCTGGTTTGCATCTGGAGTGTCCCCCAAAAGCTTCCTGTGTTTCGATGTGGCAGGACACCTACCTATAGAGCCATGCACTGTGGGGAGGAAGGGCCTGGCTGGAAGAGGAGGATGTTTGAGGTTTGACCAGGAAGGGTAACTGTGCCCTTTCTCCCTGACTTGGCTCTATTCTGCCATGCTGTGAGGAGCTCTGACTCAAGCCCGATCTTTGGCCCTGCCAAGTGATTCCACCATTTTCCAGCTGCCTACCTATTTACATACTGTGACCTTCTGAAACTGAGCTAAAATAAATCTTTCCTCCCTAAAGTTGTGGATGTTGGGTGTTTGGTCCCAGCAATAAGAAAGTAACTAAGACACTAAGACAGAGGCAACTGCCACAGACAGCATGGTGCATGGTCACACCTGGTCTTCTGCGAATGCTACTCCGCTGCTCTTCCTCACTCGCTGCAGCAAGTGTGCTTGGAGGAGTGCTGAGACCACTGATATCCAAAGGACATGGGGCAAGCCCTGGGCACTCTGAGTACCTTCTTCTCTATATGGCTAGTGTAAGGACTGGCTTCTAACTTATCTCATTGGCGTGGTTTCTGGGAATGTCTTGCTGGATTCTAGAAGTCTGACCCTTCTCCTGGGTCGGATTGCATGTTACCCCCATGCTGCTGCCACTTTAATCCACACCAGATAATGCAGAATAAGACAGTTCTGCATGGCCTGCTATCTTTCGCCTGCCACTTGCCACTGTCATCAGTCTGGATCTCCAGGAAGGCAGCAGGTGTTTTGGACAGGTCATGCATACCATACTCAGAATTATGCTTATCGGAGTCCTGGCTCAAGCCTGGGTGCCCCTCAGGGAACGGACTAACTCCTTTGTACTCAGTCCCTCACCTATGAATGAATGAGCTCTCCACGGTGTCTTCCTCATAAGCTGCAATGAGAAGGGAGATAGAGTACATACAAAAGATGTTGAGAGTTGCACTTTAAAAATAGATGTTTTGTTTTTAGAGCAAGTAAATAAAGGTGAGCTTAAGTGGCGAAGAGCATGGAATTTGGAGTCCAACACAAGGTGGGTGGTTCCCACTTCTGTCATTTGTCAGCTGTCTGATGTTGGGCAAATAGCATCCCCTTTAGCCTACTTAGTCAGGCTGTGAAGATAAATGGGATGCCGCATGTAGGTAGAGTGAGTTTAATGAATCTGATATTGTCTGATGATGACAGTCATTGTCACTGTCACCATCACCCCAATTCTGCACTCGAGGGCAGTCCCAGTTTACCATGATTCCCCTGGGGGAAAGAAGACACCCCTGCTGTTGGAGCAGCTCACCATTCCTCTCATCTGAACCTCTCATCCTTGAGTTCCCAGGGTGCTTTGTGTTCCGCCTTGGCTGCGTTATGACAGTGAGGATTTCCATCGGCAAGTACAGGTCCTGACACATTATGTGCAAACGGTGCATCATTTGTCTCATCCCCACCAATACTTTGAAATTTGAGGAGGAAGAAAGCAGAGGAGGAGGGTACAACAGCTAATGCAAAGTCTCAGAAATTAATGAGGTAAAGGGTGAGCAGATTTCCATCTAAATGAGCTGGGGTCACGTTCCTGAGCGGGAACAAAGAGGAACAGCCGACTGAACAGGCTTACAGTGGAAACCAAGCCAACGGGATGCATAAATCAATGTCCAGTTCTGTCTTATTTGTGGCAATTATTTCTTGGAGCCGCCAGTCCCCAGTGCTTCATGCTTGAGCTATAGATGCTCAGGTAGCAACCCCCAGTTGGACATCTTAATGTTTTCCTTCCCACCTTAAGAATGGATCTCTGCTTCAAAACTCATCTATGTTATTTTTAGTGGGTCTTTCAAAACCTTTCTATTCAAAGAAGCAGAAGAAAGGGAAATTAAGAGATGAGGACAAGAAGTCTATGAGTCAGCACAGTGGGCTCCATGTGCTGACTTGACTCTGGCTTTACCCTGGCCACACACAGGGAGCTCCGCTTGGCTGAGTCAAAGAGAAATTGGCTCAATCGTAACTCCTTACGGGGTCTTTGTGTCGTGGGCTCATTAGGATGGGTGGTCAATGTTTCCTATTGATCATAAAGGAAAGGCATGATGGCATGCTGGTGTTAGCACAATTCTGACTCTAGCTGCCCTACTTAGTCCTAAACACTGTGTTCCTATGATCCCCGTGCCTACTCTATGAGATATTAGCACCTGTATCATGAGAAACTGAGCTCCAGGAGTTTAAGTGATTTTCCCAGAACCATATGTCTACTAATTGGTAGGGCTAAAATTTGGAATGAGGCCTCCTTGATTCTGAAGTCTGTGTTTTCCTTACAGAGAGGAGGCCTGGGGACTTTAGGTGACCTCAGAGTTGTTTCTTTCAGCTGAAGAAACCAGGGTCTTGAAATGTGTGGAGACAGAGGCACCCTGCAGAGGCTGCTGAGCTCTGGCACAGGCCCCAGGCGTGCTCTGCTCCCCAGCTGCCCTCAGCAAAAGCTAGCACTGGGAATGCCTGGCAAGTGTAAATTGGAATTGGGATTCATTTTGCTCAGGAGAGGAGGTTCCAGGCTTCTTTGGCTGGTAGGTAGTTGAAAGTCTAAGGCACAATCAGTGCCAAAAGTTCCCACTTTAGTCTCTGTAAACTCTTTTCCTCTCCCCTCTGTTCTCCCTGAACATCTCTGGGATCTAACAGCCCCATCAGTGCTGTGCCGTGCTTGGATATTTATCACAGGAGTTATAAAAGGCAGGTGGGTTCCACCTCAGTGGGGCCAAGGAGGAACTTGTGGGGAAAATGCATCTTGTTGGTAGCACCATATTTGCCAACTCAGTGTGAGGAAGCTTCTCCCATTGGAGAGAAACTCAAGTTTCTTGTGCATCTCTTATATGACAGAAATTTTATACACAGTCATCTGTAACCTCCAAGTCCTCCATCTAAGAAGGATTCCATCCTTACCGTTTTACAGAGGGAGAATTGCAGCTTAGAGATGTGAGGTGACTTGCTCACAGTAACATCGCCAGTGAGTGGGGAGACGGACTGATGCCCAAGTTTGTGTGACCCCCAGTGCCCTGCATTTTCTGAAACCTCAGGGCTCTGCTCCGGTGTGTGTGGTCTGGATGGGGAAAAGCTTTGCTCTTCGTGTCATGCTGCCTGCAAAGGCAAATGGCTCCATCTCCTCCTGTAGGTGGCCAAAGCCTCTCCTGGCTTCTCCTGTCTAAACCCACTCTCTCCCGAGTGGGCTGCTTTTGTGTCCCCCATACCCCTGCCCAGCACAATGGGGTGGCAGATTGGCAGCCCTCTCCCTTATTTGCTCCTAATTGCCACCTCAGGAAAGCATGATGAGGGAATCCTGCCACCAGATGCCACGGGCATGCGATTGCATCCCAAGTACACTTAGCTTTGCTACTGATTTCTTTTCTTTCCCTCCTTCTCCACTAGTAACCTCAATAATTTTCTGAGCAGAAATCCCTCCTACCTGGGAGGGGATACTTTACAGCACTTTCCACTCCCTTCCCAACTCCCTCACTGGCAAATTAGTGCTTCTCTCTGGGCCCCCGTGAGGCAGGTAGGCATCTAACAGCAATGTAATTAGTGTTGCCTGGCTGGAGCCCTGCTGGGAAGGAGGCATCTCTTTTCTGAACGGGACACCCTTATCATTTGTTTGGGCCTCTCCGAAAGTGCTTGTCACCCTCTGCCACGTGCTTCATTCATTCATAGGGTTATGGTAGGAAGGGCACATCTCAGCTGTGGACATACCTCAGACTAACCCTGGGCTCTTGGCACCATTATTTGACATTTGCCCTTGGACAGTCGATGTGACCTTTTTGACCCCGAGTCCTCTCGCCTCTGTGATTTGAGAATGGATCCCCCTCTCACAACTTGTGGTGGACTAAATGAGGTCATGCCCAGGACCTGCATCCTATAAAAGGGGCAAAACCACACTCGCACACCTTGTGTGACCACCACAGAAAACAGAGCCCAGGTACGGTTGGTGGCTGGCTGTATATCTGAGAACACCGGAGTCTCTGTTGTCTGAAAAGCATCCTATGAAAGGAGGTGACATGTTCTGCTTGGTTTTAGAGAAAGAACCATGACTGATAGGTGAACACTTTAGGAAGAACATCTTGTTTTTCCTTCTACCTCTCTTTTATTTTGCTCTTTTACTCTTTTATAGTTTGGTTTTCTTATATATTAGAGAAACCATGTGGTATTTAATGTTCTACGTGTCTGATTAATTTCTTTAAGCGTGATGGTCTCGAGGTACATACATTTTCTACAAATGACTCAAATTTATCTTTATCACAGAGTAGTACTCTATTGTGTCAGCATACCACATCTTCCTTCATTTGGTCATAGACCTATTGGCTGTTTCCGAGATTTGGCCATTGTAAGTTATGCTACTATAAACTTGGGCACGTGTGTGTCACTGTTGTATGGTAATTTTAGCTCTTTTTGGAGAATACCCAGAAGAACTATATCTGGGTAAAATGGGATAGCTTTTTTCAGTTTTTTGTTTACCCCAAGGAATCTCCCTACTGCTTTCCGTAATAGTTGTACCAGTTTATAGTCCCACCAGCAGTGTAGCCGGGTTCCTTTTTTCCCACAACTTCACCAGCATTTGTTGTTTGTTGACTTCTTGATACCAGCCATTCTTGCCAGAGTTAGGTAAGATGGTATCTCAGTGTTGTTGATTTGCATTTCTCTTTTGGCCAAAGATGCTCAACGTTTTTCATCTATTTGTTGGTTATTTGGACTTCTTCTGAAAACAGTCTTCTTGCAGTTGCTCATTTTTGATCAAGTCTTTTATTTTGGAGAAGTTCTATTTTTTCAGTTCTTTGTTTTTTACTCTATACTGTCAGTTCTTTCTTCAGTCTATTGATTGTTTCCTTTGCTGTAGAAAATTTTAACTTGATATAACCTCATTTGTTGATTCTTGGTGTTGTCTCATGTGCACTGGGTGTTTTATTGAGAAAGTTTGTGCCTATGCCTCTGTCTTCAAGGGTTTTTCTTTATCTTCCAGCGGATTCAGTGTTACTGTTTGAGTGTCTAAGTCTTTGATTCACTTTTTTTGTTTAACTTTGGTACATGGTGAAAGGTGTGGTTCTAGATTCATTTTTCTGCCTGTGGATAACCAGTTTTCCCACATTACTTGTTCAAGATGCCCTCTTTTCTCCAGTGCTGGTTTTTGGCCCTCTTGTGGAAGATCAGATGGCAGAGGGTGCTCCGATTTGTCTCTGCATCCTCAATTCTGTTCCATTGGTTCCCTGTCTCTTTTTGTACTGGTACCATCTGGCTTTTACCACTGTTACTTTACGATATAACTTAATGTTGATATTGTTGTCTCCTGCTTTTATTTTGTTACTTAAGATGGACTATTCTGGACCTCTTCTGGGTCCATATACATTTTAGGCTCATTTTTTCTAGTTCTGTGAGAAATGCTATTGGTGTTTTGATTGGAATTACATTGAATCAGTATATATTAGTTTTGGGAGTATGATCATTTAGACAGTAATGGTTCTGCCTATTGAGGAACAGGGGATGTCTTTTTATTTTCTAATGTTCTCTTCAATTTCTTTTTTTCAGAGCATTATAGTTTTCATTATTGAAGTTCTGCACTTCCTTAGTAGATTGATTTCTAGGTATTTAATTTTCTTTGCGGCTACTGTGAATGAAATTGTTTTTCTGATCTCTTTCTCTGTGTTTTCATTGTTGCTGTAGAGGAATGCTATTGATTTTTGCGTATTGATCGTACACTCTCCAACTTGGCTGAATTTGTTTATAAGTTCTAAAAGTCTTCTGATGGAGTTTTTGGGTCTTTTGGGCAAAGAATTATGTCATGTGTAAATAAAATAATTTGAATTTCTCCTGTTGTATGAATATTCTCTTTATTTCATTCTCTTGCCTGATATTTCTGTCTAAGGTTTCAAGCACTGTGTAAAACAGGAGTGGTGAGAATGGACATCTTTTCCTTGATGTTGATTTTAGAGGAAATGCCTTTAGTTTTTTTCTCATTTGGGATGATATTGACAGTCCAGTTATCATAAATTGCTTTTATCAGCTTGAGGTAAGATCTTTCTATACCTATTTTCATTAGTTTTTTTTTTTTAATCATGAATGGATGCTGAATTTTGTTAAAGGCTTTTTTATGTGATTTTTGTCTTTGTCTATGTGGTGTGATGTACTACATTAAATGATTTACTACATGTTAAACCATCCTTGAATCTTTGATATAAAGGAACTTGGTGATTGTGACCGTTAAAGAGATTAGGTCATCTTGCTGAGATTAGGAACCACTCCCAGTGTAGAACTTCTAGGTGTGTGTGAGTGATTTGTGGGCCAGTGAATGAAGGAAGAACACCCACCCTGGATGTAGGAGACACAACTGGCAGCTCAAACTATATAAAAGGAGGGAAGAAGAAAGACTGCTATAGCTTTTTCTTCTGGCTCTCACCTTAGCAATTATCTGCAGATGCTGAGTTATTACACGTCAGCTTGCTACATACCACAGGTTTTCAGCACAGATTTACTCTAGTCTCAACTTGCTCCTGCCTACTCATTTCGCTTCAGCATTGTTCTTTGAACAAACTGAGATCTGCAGCAGACTCTCACTGTCTATCCTGCGGTCCTGGACCAGTGCTCTACCTCATGGCTGAGCAGCCATTAGATGTTCTAGTTCTTGCGCATGCAGCCTGCCATGTCAGGCTATCTCTCTTCTAGGACTTGTAAGCCCTCCAAATAAATTCCTTTTTCTTATAATTTCTATCAATTTGCCTCTGGTAGCACCCTACTAATACAGTGATGGTGTATGATCTTTTTAATAATTTGTTGCATTCTTTATGTAAGTCTCTTGTTAAGAGTTTTTGCATCTATATTCATTAAGGAAGTTGGCCTATACCTTTGTTTCTTGGTAGGTCTTTGTCTGGTTTTGGGATCAAGGTAATACCAGTTTCCAGAAAAGAATTTGGCAGTGCTCCTTCTCTTTCAATTCAGAAAAAAGACAATCTTTAGTTCTGTCTCTAAGATGTTTATAGTCACCAGAACCTTCAGCCAAAGGCAATAATGAACAGTTAGTGTGTGGGGCCCTGGGATTAAGGACCATGTGCTGTGGTATCTCCACTCTAGTCTTACAAGCTGAATGACCTTGAATAGTCATTTGAACCCTAGGAGCTTATCTTTGAGTTTGGGATAATAATAGTAATTACATCATGTAATTTTGATGAGAACTAAATAACATAATGAATTTTAATCTCCATGTCCAGCAGGTAGTAAGTAAATGTTCACTAAGTGGGAATGTGTTGCAATTTCAACAATAGCTATGGTGGCTTAAAGCTCTTACCATATAGGAAGCTTCATGTGGAGAGTCACAGATGGGCCATGGCCATGGGGTGTTTTGTGGTGTTTTGCCTCTTGGGACCCCATTTTATGCTAAAATAGAAGATAAAGCAGCTGATATACATGGTCTTCTATAAGGAACAAAGGAAGGACAGATGGCTTGGGAATTTCTTCTCTTACTTCTTTTGTAGCATGAGGCTGATGGGAAGCTGAAGAACAAACACAAGATAGATTGTGATGTCCTCTACCGTCTTTGTGTCAGTTGGCAAGGGCATGGAATGTCAGAATATGCATGATCAACATCACCTCAGTTTGAATGAGTTGGGTTCATCTTTCCAAGCCTCAGTTTCTTCTACAGAAACAAGAGCTATTGATACTTCAAAGATACATGGAAAGCCCAGGCGGTTTCTAGTCTGTGGTTTGATCCCTCCTGATGTAAACACCCTTTCTGAGTATGGTGAGAACTCCAAGGTGATGGGTGTGTTTGAATCTTCATCTCATGCAGGGCATGAGGGACAGTAGTCAACCATCTGTGTATCTTCCCAAAGCCTCACTCAGATTCCAGTGCAGGTATACACAAAACCATTCTTTTTCCCTCTTTGGAAGTCTATTATGTCTTATGGCCTGGGAACTTACATGTCTTTCTCATTGAATTCTCATGTCAGCTGTTCGTTCTCCCACCCTTAGAAGGTATCCAGACCTATTTAATACAATAACTAAATATATACGAAGTAGTAGAGGCTAAGATATAAGATAGATATCACATATTTCCTGTCTTTATCAGGAAAGTTCAACTAGTGAACACAAAATTTAAAATACAAGTGTCATAACAGAAGCAAATGCAAACACAAAGGATTAGAGAAGTATGTTTAGGCTACTCCAGCAGGTTTTCTTTCCTGTTTCCATTGGGCCTCCTTTAACCCTGCACAGAGAGATGTAGATTCCCAAGCCCCTTGATTGAATTATATGCTTTCCACGTTGGACAATTACATTCGGGAAGAAAAGCAAGAGGGAGGAGAGGGTAGACAGGGAGCAAAGAAATGAGATTGAGCTGATTTGTGACCCTTTCAAGCAACCGACCTTCTTGCTTCTGCAGAACCTATTGAGCTAATAGCATGTTGGGGTGTCCAAATTATTAACGTGTAGTGGGGAAATGCATTTCTCAAATGCAAAGTAAAATCACCTTGCCTCCAAACTCTGGATCTCATTAAATGAGCTAATTCACCTGCTGCTTGATTTGCTGGAAGCCCTATGAGTAATTAGGCTGCTGACATCTTCCAAAATTATATTCTTAATTGTTGCATTCTTTTGCATCACAATGAAGCTGGCTGGCCACCCTGCCTCCTACTCTGCTTTCCCTCTCTCCCTGCCAGAGCTTTGTGGTGGGGAGTGAGTTTTGCATTTAGCACACTTACCATCAGGATTGTAATTAGGGGGAAATATTAATTAGAAACACAAGACCACCCTGGAGATCAGCAGAATACTTGAAACAGTAGGTTTGATTGTTTTTTTTTTTCCTTTCTTTTTCAGAGTTCTAAAATCTTGCAGCTGTTATGTTACAGTTCAAGTTCCTATTTTTTGATTTTTTTGCAACAATTTATAAGTGCTTACTGGAGCGATGCTCCCTTGCTTTGGCTTGTAACCCACAACACAATATTTCACTCTTGAGATGTTGCATCCATTTGTCATAGTAAATGTGTGTGTGTGTTTCTACGCCAAGAAAAAACAGTCTCTTTCTTACACAAATAACACTATTCTGAGGAAAATGTACACCAAACTCTTCCTGGAGAACACTCGCAAAATATTTTGGGCTTGCTGGATGTATATACATATATCCAGAAATATATATATATATATATATATATATATATATATATATATATATATATGTGTGTGTGTGTGTGTGTGTGTGTGTGTGTGTGTGTGTGTATTTTTTTTTCTTTATTCACTTTTATTTGTTTATTTTGAGACAAGGTCTCACTCTGTAGCCCAGGCTGGTCCTGAATGCTATGGAGCCCAGGCTGGTCTTGGACTCATGGCAAACCTTCTGCCTCAGCCTCCCGGTTGCTGGGATTATAGGCGTGTGCCACCATGTCTGGCTTTATGTGTTGCTGAGGAATTGACCTCGGGGGCCTTGTGCTTGCAAGGCAAGCACTTTAACTGTTGTGCCATTCTTCTAGCCCCTGTAAATAGATTTTCTAATTGCTTTGAATTTTTTTCAATACTTGGCTGAAGATTAGCTTTGGGGTGATTGTGTAGAACTAAGACGGATTCCACAAAGAGAGTTTAGAAAGGCAATGTGGAGAGGTGATTTTCTGTTTCCCCATGCTGTGTAAGTGAGTTTCCACGTGCTGCTATAGGGCAGGGACAGGTCCTGGCACAGGAGTCTTGAATCAGGGTTATTCATTTGGTGACACTTATTTTGGTATCATGACAACAATTATGTCCTCCTTTATCCTTCCCATGGCTGCCGGGGAACCTGGATGTGCTGGGCTTCCCAGCTGCACAGCTCATTAGCATGTATTCTATACTTTCCCAGGCAGTTCTGTGGCTGGCTATGTTCTCTCCTGATATGCCCAGTGGGCTCACTGGCCACCAGGGAGTCCCCTCACTCAGTGCCCCAAGTCTTTTAGACAGATTTCATTTGTCTCCCAATCTTTCAGAGTGACTTTTTTTTTTTTATTTGTTTTGTTTTGTTTTGATTTTGAGGCAGGATCTTGGTAAGTTGTAATGTTGCCCTGCCTGGGTTCTTGCAGTCTGGAGCTTCCAAGTCCAGAGTGCTGGGGTGAAGGGCCTGTACCACCAGACCCAGCTTAGTGTGATTTTCAATAAGGATATTGCCTCTGTTTGGGGGAAGAGATTCTTTTTGGTTCTTATTCTACTAGAGGCAAGGCCCCCATTGTCTTTACTTAATATATTAAGGGTCAAGACTCCTTTCAAACTACAAGGGTTCATGACTGTAAAATTTTTACCTGTCAAAAGTCTGACTCAAGAAAAGAACATTTGAAGGTGCCTTTGCCTTCCTAAGGAAGAAAGACCAAGGACCTAACTGAGGAGGGGACGGACAAGGCCTCAAAGCATACTGCAAGAGACTTTGGATTCAAGCACATGTGGCTGCAAGACCACTGCCCAATGAAGGAACTCTGGGGCTTCAGGCTCTTGACTCAGCTGAGACTCGGTTTCCTCTTCTGTAAAGTAGGAGCATAATACTTACCTCAACCTCAGCTCTGAAGATTAAAGGAAAAAATGTTGGGGAAAGTATGGAACATAGTGCCAGGACACAAAGCTCAGAGAAAAGGTTGGTTTCCATCCTACCCCTTGCTCCTTGTCAACTTCCTTAAGGAAGCAAAAAGTGAAACCAGTATCCAGCAAAAGGCAGTGAAGTTAAGGAGAAAGTCAAAAGCCTTCTGTCTTCATTGTGATAGACAATTTGGCTCTTTTGAAGGAAGCTTTGGGAAGATGAGTCGTCTACCATTTCGTCTGCAGTAGGGTTTCTTAAAGATCCTGAAGCCACAGAATCCTGACATAGCGCCCATGTACTGTGTTGGACATTGAACCTGCTGAGTGACACATGCAGCCCAGCTATCTTCCTAACTCTAGCTCGGTGCTGTACTTTATAAAGGAACAGACTCAAAGTCAGATACCTAAGGGGAACCAAAGCTGGAAGTGGAGTTGTTTGATTCTAAAGCTGCCTACTGGGCTGAAGTCACTAATCCTGCTCTATCTCTGTTAAATAAGCACTACACATACACAACAATCATTTAAGTGACTGCACATTTGACCCCTTTGCTTTATGTGGGTGCTTTACCTAAAATGGGCCTGGTCTAAGCAGAAATTCACCTTTGAATTCCCCAGGTCCGTTGTCCCTGCTCTCTAATGAGTACTGATTATGCAAATAGATAAAGAGTTAGATGTAACTTAAATAGGCCACCAGGACAAAACCACACCTCTCTCAAAGAGCCAAATGCTGTGGCTTGCCTTGTTGCCTACAAAGGTCTCTGGTAGGAGGAGCACAGCACCATTACCAGGGCTCAGAGCAGTAACGGCTGGCATTGTCTCACAGAAGGTAGGGAACATTCCATGAGCCACAATTAATTTGCAGTTTGGGTTTTGACTGAATGCAAGAGTTAGTTCTCACAGAGATGCGCTGAAGGATTCTCACAGGTGTATGGCCGAGCTTGAACTCACTTGCCTCTGCTAACAAATCTGACCAGGTGATCTTGGTCCCCTCTGTCTAAGGACCAGGCTTCTATCACCTGTGCCAGCTGTTCCTATGATGGGATGGGCTCTCGGGGTCACTTGTTTTCTTGCTAAATCTCAATCTCATCTCAGAATTCAGTTGGGAAGCAAATGAGGGAAGGGAAGGAATCAGCATTTGTTGAGCAGTATTCTGTCCTAGCTGCTATGCCGGTCACCTTCAGTAAGTGAACGCACACAGTCCCACTCCAAGCCATGACATATGATGTCCTCATTTACAAGAGGAAGCAATTCTGCCTGATCCATAGGCAGGGCTCATTTGCTCAGGGCTGAACTCATGTCTGGGGACAAAGGAGATGAGGGACCATTAGTGTGTGATTTTGCTATGCAATGCTGTTTGGTTAAGGATAGTCACACAGAGCCAAAGATATTAACTATACGAAGGCAAGATGTTGAAGAATGGCACCCCCTCTGCCTGCATGCACAGTCTCATCTCTGAGGTCTCACAAGTACCAACACAAGAGCATTTTCCTTCATAATTTTTCTGTTTTATATTTTGTTATATCATCAGTATGTGCACAATTTAGGATACTGCTTCTTTACTGATCATTAATTCATTTCTGTATTTATAATTCAGACTCTGCAAGCATGATGCTTGACACCTGCACAGTGTTCCCAGCGATGGTCGTCTCTAATTATTGCCCCCCCCACCCCCCACTCCACAGCTTATATTTACAGAGAGCCTTCAGTGACTTCGACTTTGAGTTAAATATCACCAGTAAGAACTCATTCAATCCTTGTAGCGACCCTAGGCGTTTGGCTTTATAGGACACCCCACTTTGTTTTGATGAGCCTGACTTTCCAATGGATGGCACTTGGCAGCAGCATTCACTTATTTTTTAAATCACACCTTGTAAAAACTGTCATGAAAAAGAACTTCCAGAATTGCTGCAGAAAAAGCAGCAAGAATGATGGGATAAATGTGTTTGAAATGAGGAGGTGCACTTGAAGGAGGTTTAATGACGATATGTTTTCTACTGGAATAATTTTTTAAAATTTGAATATTTCTTGTATTTTCAGTCGTCCCTTGTATGTATCTCTATTGTATAGTTGGGTTTATAGATATCTAGTGTGTGTGTGTGTGTGTGTGCACATGTGCAATTTCTTAAAATATATGAACAGAAGAATGACTCAGTAAAAAAGTATGGCTCTTTTACAGGCTGAATCCATACCCCGACATTGCTTCCCGGAGTCCCGCTCACTTCCTTTTCTGTAGCCATATGGGAGAGGACCTGTTTCATGGCACCCTTGTGAGAAATGATAGGGAAAGAAGAGAAGGAAGCAGGTGTCCCAGTGACTACAGCTCGGTCACACACGGTGTGTAAGAGATCTGGAACTCTGGCCACCCCAGGTGCAGGAGTGGCTTTGAGAGAGGTGAAGTGGCCGGGGGTGCACTTAGAAGACTTCAGCTTGAGAGCCATCTCTACAGCTTATGAACTGTTGGCTCAGAGCTCAGTGTCCTTTTGTGGATTTATTTCATTCATTCTGATTATTGGAATTGATGCGGAGTGGTGATTTGGAAGAGCCTTGGTGAACTAGGGGATGCTGAGCCTCAGATGGTAGGGTTGAATGTGAGTGGTGAGGAGGTAATGGAAGATTGCTTCACATCCAAGTGACCCCTGAAAGAGTGATGGGATGCATGGCTTGGTTTTCAGTGGGAATAGTGTTCACTGTTTGGCATGGTAAACTTGAGTTTGAACTTCATTTATAAAGGGGTCCAAATCTGGACTTGGTGGTACAGGCCTATGGGAGTTCAAAGCAAGAGAAACACAAGTTCGAGTCAAGCCTGAGCAAACTACTGACTTAACAATACCGTCTCAAAATTAAAATTTCCAAAAAAAAAAAAAAAAGGTTGGGGATGTAGCTCAGTGTGAGAGCCCTAGACTCAATCCCTGGTAATACAAAAATAAATAAAGAAACAATTCAATCAGTGGTTGTTCCCACTTTTGCTCTAAGGAGAGTAGCTTTGGTTTGATTTATGTATTTAGAATTACGTAAGTAAAAATATATCTAGAAAACAAGGCAGATATGGGTAGGCTAGACAGGTAAGGTCAAGACTGATCATGTATGCATAAATAAGTGCACGTAGACATGCCTGTATACATACAAATATGCACATATATGCAGATATTTGAAATCTAGCAAGGTATGAACAACTACTTTTAATTCAGAGAATGGAACTGTCATGATAGAAGTACTTAAGTTTTAGGGGTGAGCCTGGAAGAGGGCTTAAACAATCTCTACCTACATGAGGGAGTCAGTGGGATGAGTTGGAGGAACTGGAGTGCACAGAGTGCAAAACACAGCCACGTTTTAGGGCCAGTCATCTCGCCCCACCTACATGTGGGTAAAATGAGACACGAGTGTGTTCGTCAAGGTGGTCAGCATCATGCAGGCAACAGTATTGCGTGCAGTGCAAAGCCACGTGTGCCAGACCCGGAATCCTACTCCTGTCCGGGGCCTGTCAAGGTGTCCTAGAGGACCTAACCTTCCAGGTGAGCCTTGAAGAATACAGAGCGTACTTTCCCAAGTCAGACAGCTCTGGAGGAAAGCATTTCCAGGAGACCAAAGCAGCCTGAGCAGGGACACTGCATGGTGAGACTCTGTGATCCCTTTAAAAATGTGCAGACCTGCTTTCAGACATACAGACATACACACTGAAGTCACTACACTGTTGCTGATTGAGTTTTCACTATGGTGTGAGTCCTGTTCTTAGTGCTTCACAACTGTTGAGTCTTTTGATCTTGTCTGCATCTTTTGTTAGCTACAGTTGTTGTCCTTACTATAGACTGAGCTGACTGGAGACTCTACACACTGCTACTGAAGACGTAGAGCTGGCGCGGTCACCCAGGAGGTCCTTGTTCCACCTTGCAATGTGACCTCTGACCCGCACTGGTGAGGCTAGACCCATTCTTTCCAGGTCCAAAGAGAAAGAAACATCTAGATGAAGTCAGAGGTTTTCTTTGTTTATCTTTCTTTCCCCACAGAATGCATGCCTATCTGTGGTGAAGTTAGATTAACCAGGTGATCTCAAGGTGACTATTTATTGTTGAAATGAACGGGACAATACCGGTGGTGACAGCTGCTGCTAGGCTTTGCATGGGGTGCTCTTCAAACATTCTCTTCCATAGGCTGGAGGGGACATGTGACCACAGGGATGCTTGGCTGGGGTGTTGGTTACCGGTGAGGGAATTGCATCCCTTGCTGAGCAACTTGGGCCTTATCTCTAGGAACCTAGTGAGGCTAAAACTGTGAGAGAGCTACAAACTCCACCTCTGGGAGTTTGGGAGAAGAGTGTGAAACTGATTGATGGTACTGTATGAAACCAGAGGTAGTGACTGTGGTAATCCAGATTATCTGGTGAGAGGCGAGTCTGAACCCATGGCCCTGTGAATAGAGAGAACAAAATTGGCCCAAGGATACAGATAAACTCAATAGGACTTAACGTCAAATTCTGTGTGCAGGGTGAGGCAGAAAGAGGCATCAAGGATGGCACCCACTTCTGTCGACACAGAGTACTTATTTCCTTGCTTGCCTGGAAAGCTGTATCTCTATAGCTAACGATGGGTCCAGCATCAGTGCACGTGTTTGCTTTTCCTGTGCAGAGAAAGCTGGGAAGTGTCACTTAGTGATGTGCGCCAGTAATAAAAATTCAGACCTTCCCTTCCCTCCCACTTAAGAAGAAAAATTATTTTGCTCATAACCTTGATGAGCTTGATGAATGTTCGGGTACCATCCCCTGCACCCAAACTACCCAAACACTGGGGGAAATTACTGATGTTTTACTGGTGGACTTGGTTGAGCAAACACAATAAAAACAGGCTCAGTGTCATCGGGTACTGCAAAAGCAGATGGCAGTTGAGCAGAGCTGCATCCGGCAGTTTGAAATTTCAAATTAAATCAGTCTGAAGCTTCGCTTGTGCCTCAGGCAAGATTTCCCCTCCAGAGAAGGAGACAGGAAAGTGAACCCGTTGCTGTTCCTGGGCTGCTTTGGCAGCGGCTGCTGAGTAGCGTACCGCATTCCATCATGTGAGGTGGCTCCGGGGCTGCAAGGAAATGGGCTACTTCTCTCCCCAGTTCCCAAGGGCAGTGTAGACGCACATGCTAAACCCTGACTGAGGCCTTCAGGATGTCATTGACTCACTCCCATATGGTCAGAAGACTCTGGGTCTTCTGAGATCTTGGGCGCCTCATCTGCAAGGCTTAGCGTTCACAGCTTGGTCCTGCCGGGAAGAGGTTTGACTTGCAGTCCCCTGTCCAGGTCAGAGATGCAGTACACAGTACACCCAACTGGAGCAAGGGACGCCAGGATGTTGACAGCACCAGTTTTCAGAACCATCGCTGCCTGCCACCAGGAGGTGACAATGAGCTGGCAGTTGTCTTTGAAGTTCTCAAGCTTGTTAAGAGCATATTTGTTATATGATAGACTGGGCAGCTCTTTTTTTTTAATTTGATCTATTCTTTTCCCTGTAAGCCAAGGATGGGGGATCATCTAGACTAATGGTTTCCAAGCCTGGTGGGGAGTTATAATCATTGAGGAGACTTTAAGGTGATACCACTGCTCACAGGCTACTCCTTGACCATACTGTGTCATGAGTTTGGAATCTTGTTCTCAGCTGGATTCAGCACAATACCTGAGACATGCTAAAGCAGTCAGATTCCTGCTGAGTAAACACACTGAGTACATTGCAGATCCATTTACACACCCAAGAGTCTAGCTGCTACATTCTTGCACATTCTGTTTCCTTGGCATCAAATACTCTCTCTTTTCATTCCCTCCTCTCAACCTAAATAACTTCTGTCCTTCAGGACATGAGTCATGTGTTTCCTTCTCTGATTTCAATATGGCCCCATCAGTCTGGCAATCTCCTGCCCGCCTGTCTGTTTCCCCACAGCCCTCTGTGGAGCCCTCTCATAAGGCTTACTGTCTTGGATTGCAGTGAACTGCTTTGGTGAGTTTCTTAGTCAGCTTGGGCTTCTGTAACAAATTACCATAGATTAAGATTTAAATTGCAAACATTTCCTTCTCACAGTTTTGGAGGCTGGGAAATCCAAGACCAAGATGGCGGCAGATCTGTTGTCTGATGAGGGCTCACTTCCTGGTTTTGCTGATGGTCTTCTCACTGCATCCTCCCGTGGCAGGCAGAGAGAAGGGTAGCACTCTCATGTTCTTAAATAAAGGCACTCACCGTAACACAGGGCTCAACCTATGATTTAATGGATTGCATACATGTGCCACCTGATGACATCATCCTACCAAAGGTCAGGATTTTCACATCTGTATTTGGAAGTCCATAGCAGTGAGCATAAGCTGTGAGTTTGTGAGGCCAGAAACAGGCTTTTGTATTCTCAATTATCTGCCAGTTGCAGTACCTGGTAAGAAGCAGGTACTCAAGAAATAGTAGTTTTGTTTTAAAAATTAGTATTTGTATATACCAGATAAATGTCAATTAGTGATTTGCTATTCAGAAAATACCTATAAACAACAGAGGCTGTTCTCCTTTCACTGCCACATCTGGATCAGACCCTGAGGTTACCCTAAGAAGCAGACCTTTTTTATTTATAAAATGTATAAATTGTGTGTAATTTAGATGCCCCAAAAATCTAAGTTTATGAAACCTCTGCACACATATATGTGTATGTGTTTCTAGGAATTGAGCTCAGAGATATTTTATCACTTAGTTGAGTTACATGCCCAGTCATGGTTTTTTATTATTTTATTTTATTTTATTTTATTTTATTTTAAATTTGAGACAGGTTCTTGCAAAATTGCCCAGGCTAGGTTTGAAGTTGCGATCCTCCTGAGTAGCTGGGGTTATAGGTGTGCAACACTATGCCTCACTTAAAGTCATTTTTAAGGTTGAAAAATGACATGCCTTCTCCTGGTTGCCATGAGAATAAGTTATATATCATTAGTGTCCATTGATTTGAAAACCACACAGTAACAAAAAGTTAATAGGAATTTGCTTATGCTTTTGAGCAAAGGTATACTTTATCAACCACAGCAGCAGCTATTACACTTAAGACATACTGCTGTACAGACGTACACAGCATTTTCATTTTCAGATGATAGTTCGTTACTTCCTTGCCACTAGGACATGATACCCAATACTCACAACTTAAGGGAGGAAAGATTTGTTTTAGTTCACAGTTTCACGAAGGTCTCAGTTCATTCATATGTAGCCAGCAATGGTGGAAACACATGTCAGAGGTCCAGCTGAAGAGAAACTATTCATAGCATGGCAAGACAGGAAGGAAAGAGAGCGAAGAAGAGTGGGGCTGGTGTATGTCCTCCCAGGACACGTCCCCTGCTCTCTCCCTTCCAGTGATCTCAACCTCCAATGATCCACCCCTGTCAACCAGGCCACACCTCTTAACAGCACAGGAAATCAATCGATTAACCCCTGTGATTGAATCATCTTCCAAAGATGAGACTTTTGGGGGACATTCAAGATCCAAGCCAGAAGGATAATGTCTGGGATATATGTAGTGACCGGGAACATCCAGCCCGTGGACGGTATGGTCTTCCCTAATCTAGGCAACCATCACATTAGGGGTTGGTTAAATAAAAAAATTTTAGTGAAATATAAAAGAGTGGTTTTTAAGTTGATAATTTTGTATGGCTTAAAAATGATGTCATAAATATACAAATGGCCCTTGGCAGAAAAAAGTTCCCCACTCTATGCTATGTAGACTCATGACACTGGACAAGTGTAACACTCCTGTGGGATCTAAAGCCCTGGTTTGAGAGATATTGTAGAATAATGTGATTCACAGACTGGTATCTCACATTCAGATTGACTGTTGAATAAGTCTTGCTTGGCTAACTGGCTATTTTATTTGAACTATTGAACATAATGCCTTTGCATAATGCCTTTGAATTGCCATGGGTTCCAGCCCCACCACTCACAGTTTGCTAAATATACACTTTTTTTTACTACTTACCCAGGACTTAGAGACCACTGATTTGTGATCTCTAATATAAAATAACTGTATACCTTTGACAAAAGTGACTATGTCCTATTGTAAAGAAATTTGATATCTCTAACCTCACTTGAGCTTCTTTGTAATCTCTCCCAAATCCCTGGAATTGAGGTAGGATGATAGCATTCCTCTCTCAAAGACAAGTTAACTTAGATTAGTTTAACACTGCCTGACGTCACAACGCTTGTAACATAGAATTGTAAGATCTGAGATCTAGGCCTCTGGATTCTGAAAAGAATGCTCTTTTGCTCACACTACAGTGTCATCCTTGTAACTAGCTAAACTGCAAAGCTAGACACAGTTGTTGTTGATGGTTAGTCATCAAAACCTGACCTGGTAAAGTTACAGGAACTAACTCTTCTAGAAAGGTAAGGAAGGAGACCTGCCCATTTGGCACAAGGCCCTTAAGAGTGGGAACAGGTAACATGCTTAAAGCCAGTAAGGAAGAGTATTAACCATTAAAAAAATCCTGACCGGGTCAAGGGAAAACCAAGAATTATTAAGACAGACATCAAAATGTCGAAAACTAAAAAGAACAGAAGATCTAATTCTTACCTTGCTTGTGTGCATGTAGTTGCTTCTCAGAACAACTGCGCTGGTTTTCTACATCTGCGAGTGGGAACAATGATGTACTATCCACCTCCCTGGCTCACCATCACAAAAGTCAAACTGAGTCAGGCAGTGAAACATGTTCTGGAACTATACAAGTAATACATAATAGATAATGAATGGTTACTGTGGTATGGAGAAAAGTCTAGAAGGCTTTCAGATAATATTTTTAATGGGTAATTAATTTTCAATTTATGTAGTCAGTGAAGTTTTATTTTTGTCTGTTATACATGTAAAAAATTGCAGGTTCCTTGGGAAAGGGGAGACTGGATGTCTTACAGACTTCAAGGGCACAGATAATTTGAGAATTGCATGGTGAGTTTGTGTGAAGGCCAGTATTCAGGCACCTGAAATGCCCAGGCCCCGGAGGATGAAGAGTTGCAAATGTTTGCTGCGGACAGTTAGATGCAAGAAGATTGAGCTGGAAACTGACTATGGGCTTTAGATTTGGAAGAGTGTATTTCTTGTTTTGGATAATTAAACATTTGGTTTCCACAGTGGGCTTATTTTTTTGAGGGGGGGGGGCAGTAATCTCTTGATTTTAGTTAAAATCTTCACCAGAAGTGACAGATCATGACCAATGGTAGTTTTCTTTAAAGACTGCAGATTTTTTATTTTGTTTTGTTTTGTTTTTCTTTTGTCATGCTCTGGAGTCTAGATTTGATTGTAGATTCACCCCCAGGAGCTCTGGGAAAAATTGCGAGGGACATGTTGTGATTTTCTCTGAGTTGCTAATCTCTCTAGAGGGTTTATGAGAAATTCTAGTGGCTGGCTGACCCTCAGTGGAGAGGAATGGGTCCCTGAGTTTTCATGTTCTAGCTCCAGGTTTCTATGGCTATTTCTAAGGTAAAGCCTCTTTCACTTCTAGTTGGGATTCATTTTTCTTAGCATATTTAGCATTTAATATCTTTATCTTCTGTTGTGGCCTGTTCAGAGTACTGTAACAAACTATAAACAATATTAATTTATGTATCACAATTTTGAAGCCTGGAAAGTCAAGATCAAGTCCTCAGCAGATTTTATTTTTTGTCTGTTGAGAACACCTTTCCTGGTTCCTGGCTCCTTTCCATTGTGTCCTCATATGACAGGAGTGGCAAGGGAACTCTTTGCAGTCTCTGTACCCCATTAGTACCCTTCAAGGGCACTATTCTCATTTATGAAGCTTCACCCTCATACCATAATATTTACCAAGGCTCCATTTCTTAATATGGTCACAACAGGGGTTAGGATTTCAATATGTGAATTTAGGAGGAATACCAGTACTCTGTGTATAGCAGTCCCCAAGCACAGAATGATTCAGGTGAAATGGAAAAATAAAAAGCCCCCATTTAATCAGTAGTTAACCAGGCAGAAAGGTAACTAGGTAGAGTGTTGCTCTCAGAAGTGCTATAGGATAATCACTGATTCGATTGCCAAGAACCAAATAAGGCAGTGATTACAAAGTACTTTATAATTGTATACGTAGAGAAGCCACTTCGTATCTTAGTCAGAAGAATCCTTTCTAAACTTTAAGTAGTTTTGTGGTGGCCAGTAGTGGTTATGCTTTAATCTTTGGTGTCTGTTGTTTGAGAAAGGCCATGATGACTCAAAGCTACAATGAGTGTCATATGCCATTTATAAATGAACTTGAATGCTAAGCAGACAGATATTTTGCAAAGAAGCATGCATGCATTGTGTGCATGGAGCTGTAAACATACATCTGAAAAATATCAATTCACATTCTGGCAAGATGTATTTTTCTAATTTACAAACAATACTTGATGGATATACAGATTCCTGAATGCTTTATAAAAATTTTATGGTTCTTCTAGTGTCTGTTACTCACTGGCTGAGAGATATTGAATTTTTAATTTAGTTTTGTTAACTCTTTGAAAAGTGAATATCCATATATAATGTATATGGTGATTAGGGAACCTGACTTCTCAATCTTTTCCTCAATTATTGTAGTTAAACAAGAGTGATGCTGACAAGTTGCAGAAATTATGTTTGTTATTGCCCTGGCTCTGATCCACCAACAATTCAACACTACACAAATGAAACACTTACAGAGTTGGAAGGAGTTCTAAAGATGAAAGGTTAATGGTGCAAGGAAAAATCCAGAAAGAACTAGATCCGTAGCTGAGGATATTCTAGTGTTTTTTTTTCCAGCTTTTTGTTTTGAGAAAATTAAGCATTCCAAGCCTCTATATTCTGAATTGGAAAATGGGCACACAATGCCTGTCAGTGTTGCCTAATGGCATTGTTACAAGGATATGCATATGATAGACATTTGACAAGCAGTAGTTATGTTCTAAACCATCTCACATTTTACAGATAATGAAAAAACAAGGATAAAGAAGATTGAGACATAAAGGGCACAAGCATGTGCACACACACACAGATACATACACACACACACACATGCTCGTGCAATTTGGCTCAAACATGCAAAGATCTCCTGACTCATGTATCTAAGTTCTCCAAATTTTATGCTTTCTTTTTAATATCCTCAAAACAGTTATGCCAGTTTTCTGCACTCAAATTGGTAAAGGGCCAACAGACAAAGGTTTACTTTAAAAAAAAAAAAAGTGGGAGAACACCGGGCAGCATCTTTTATTGGGCTGCTCAAAGTGTTTAGCAAGTCCTCTTTCTGAGATCTCACTGGCAGGCTTCTGCTCCCCTGGCCTTCCCTGATTCTGTACACTTGGAAAGTCCTGTGGTTCACAGCTAATTAAAGAAGGATAGAAGAAAATTATACCTCAGTTGATACTATTGTTTTAATTTATCTCCAAAGCTCCTTAATAGCAAGACAACAAGCAGTGGGCTGAGAGAGGCTCTTGTGACAGAGAGGGCATGGGAGACCCTGTAACGATTTCTAAGAGCCCATCGTCATTTCATTAAATGACTTTTATACTTACTGTCATTAAAGACACACCCACCCAATTGTGTGTGTGCATGAGAGTGCATTGGTGTGTGTGTGTGTGCCTGAGTATGCATATGCGTCTCTATGTGTGTGTCTCTGTGTGTATCTGTGTGTGTATGTGTGTGTGTGTTTTCTTTTTCAGATAATATTCCAGCATCTGCTGAGTCCTAGGAAAGCAGGGAGCCTCAGAAGAGAATAGATAACCATAGATAACGTGTTTTTATTACATTTCTGGCACCATATCTTTTTGTTTACTCATTTAATTACCACAAGATGGATGTGCTCCCATTTTATATTGGAAAATATTGAAACCTTGAGAACTTCAGTTCATATGGCTAGCAAGGCTTGCTGGGATTCCAAACCACAACTTTATCATCATCGTTACTATCAGCTTTGCGATTGTCATTTGTCATCTCCATCAAAATGTCTAACACTTACTGAGCACTTACTATGACTCGAACTGTCTACTAAGCACTTTGAATATATTAAATTTTTGAAATAGGCTTCATAATTATTTAACCGGTTTTTTTTTTCTGACAAAAACTCTGGGAAGTAGTCAATACCCGTATCTCCAAATGTTCTCAAAGTGCCCCAGCTGGTAAACCTGTTCAATTCCAGAAGCTACAATCTTAGCCACATTACGATTTCTAAATCCAAAGCAGATATTTCCCAACTCCAAATCTCACTTTACTAGGACTTTCTAGGTTGGTAAGTCTGTTTTTAATTTTTTCCCACATTTTATTGATATGTATACATGCAAAATTCATGGAAGGCACCAAAATACCCATCAACAGACCAGTGGATACACAAAATGTGGCATTTATACACAATGGAATACTATGCATCAATAAAGTCCAATAGCGTGGAGGCTTTTGCAGGCAAATGGAAGAAACTAGAGAACATCATGCTTAGTGAAGTGAGTCAGAAACAGAAGGTTGGTAAGTCTTTAAGAGTCTCATGAGAACATGAGAGCACATCTTCTTAGGTCATAATAATGACTCATAAATATGGATTTAGTCCAAGTAGACCAAGGTTAAAATTTACCCAGGGATTATGATGGCATTCACCACAGCTTTGAGTACGCCATACAGAAGACAATGCTAAGTATAAGTCTGTATTAAACAAATGAGACGATGGGTCTTTTGAATCCCTTGTTGCTTAACAAAGCAAGATATACTTTAGCAAGGTATAATAGTGTAACCACGTGCCTATTCATAGTGGTCTGCACCTACGAACAGTGCTAATTAACAAGAAATTGGTCAGACAGTGTGATCAACAGCCGGGATAGCTCCAGCATGCTTAAGGCTCTGATAGGATGCGGACCTGCAGTTTGTACCTCTGTGTGCTATAATTGTCCTTGACCGCCAACTGAAGCTTTAAAAGCTTTTAACATTCTTTAGGAATTCATATGTTTGTGTGCCACAATGAATTTCTAAAGTTTTAAATTTCATTTTGGTAAAGACACACAAGACCTTCCCTCTTAACAAATGCTTAAAGGCACAGTACAGTACTTCAAACTATAGGTACAGTGTCCAACAGGTATATGAAATGATGTTCGATATCATTAACCAATAGGAAATGCAGATCTAGACCACAACAAGATGAATAAGCTCTGAAAATTTTTTCTTTAGACTTAAAACAATAGTTCTTAACATTTTCAGTACATGTACTCTTTTAAAAGGTGGATGAAATTGACATACATGGCATCTGGAAAAACTAGAAATGTTCCTGGGCAAAACATTTTACCTAAATTTTAGATGATAAAAGAGTTTCGTGTCATACCTGTTAAAGTCCACGTTTTAGCAAATATCGCTGAGCAGCTAATTACCTCCAAACAGTGGCCTAAGTCGGCAACAGTGGGCTGTTTATTATGGTTCTGTGGGCGGCTGGGCAGCTCTTCCGCTGGTACCAGTTGGACTCAGTTGTGCGGTTGACGTAGTTTGAGGGGAGCTGAGCTGACACCTTCAGGTGGCTTCACCACGTGCCTAGAAGATGGTGCTGGTGTGCTCTGGATTCTCGGTTCTTGAATCTTCTCTTGTGTCCTGTCATCCTCCTGCAGGCCACACGATCTTCTTTACATTGTGGTGGTAGTGTAACATTCTTCCTCTTGGAGCCTAAGTTGTGTAAGACAAAAGGCCTGCTCCTGCACATTTTATTGGTCAAAATTACAACAAATCTAGACTAGATTTATAAGGTCAGCTTCTCATGAAAGAAGCTACATTGAATTTTTAGGCATCCTCAGTTTGTCACAGCCTCTTTAATATAACTGATCAAGACAAGCCACTGTTCCTCCCAAGCTCCTGCTTCATGTATCGCTGCTGTGTTTTGTATGTTGCCTCTGTTATAATACTAATCCATTTATGCATCGAATAGCAATTATTGAAGATCATTTGTGAGACTGGTAAGGTACCAATTTTTTAAATTTACATTAGCTCATCAAGTTATTATAAGAATTTATCAGATTTCATCACCCCCTTCTATTTAAAGATGAAAACAGTTAATCTCAGGAAGTTGAAGAAATTTGCCTCAGTGCACATAATCAGTCCATGGAGTCTTCCACTGTAGTGGTCCATTTGCCACTTGTCGTTGTGTTTGGTCAGCTGTGCTGGAGCTCTTCAAGGACCTGTCTTTCTCCACTAAGGACTGTGAGCCCCCTGAGAATATGACTCTCTCTTTTGAGTTCCCAGACCATAGGACCTTGTTGGAGAGGGCTGTCTGGTTCTCAGGAAGTGCGGGGTAAATGGAGACACGAATGGCCTTCTAAAAAGTGGGTGCTGTGTTCTTTCTTCTGCCACTTGTTGGTATTTGAGCCCATGGCACTGAGGATAATACAACTGGAAATAATAACCAATCTTTGCAAGAAGCTTACTGTATATTACAGAAGTGGTTCTTTTGATATTTTTCATGTATCCCTACTGTGTATGAGGTTGGTACTATCCTTTTTATTTTTCACCATGCTGGGTATTAAACATATTGTTTTGCACGTAGGCATTGCTGTATGGCTGAGCTACGTGGCCAGCCTGTGTTGTCACCTAGTTTTTTTTTTTTTTTTTTTTTTTTTTTTTTTTTTTTTTTTTTTTTTTTTTTTTTTTTTTTTTTAATGTGAGGAGCCAGGGGGTTAGAGAATAGAATTAGATTGTCTAAAGTGATCCACCTATCAGGTGGCAGAGCTAAACTTGAACTCTTCAGACCATATTTTTACAATGGTACTGGGAATTGAACCTAGAGCCTTCACACCAGAGCCATATCCCCCGAGGCCCTATTTTTCATTTTTGGGTTTGAGACAAGGTTCCTCTAAGTTGCTGAATTGCTCAGGCTAGGCTCAACATTGCCATCCTTTTGCCTCAGTCTCCCAGTGTTGGGATTGAAGGCCTGGATCAGTAGCCTGGCTGTAGCCACATTCCTGATAATTAGATGATTCAATTCACACAACCCTGTTGTCTGTCTTTCTGCATTCTCTTCTGGAAAAAAAATTATAGCTTCATGTGAAAAAAAGTTTACCTATGAGGTAAACATCCCACATCCTGCCAAATAAAAAAGAGAAAAACCTGACACCTGCTGATCTGTCTCCACACTGCCTTCCTAGCCCACCTTCCGACTCCATCTTCTTGCAGCCATGCTCCCTTATCCTCTGCTGTGGGCTCCGCACCTTACCTGTGCCACATGCGGGAATTCTCAGTCTCTATGGCTAAACTGACTCTTCCTCGGTAAGGCGTTTATTTCCCCAGTTACCCTGAGCTACCTGTCCCTGCATGTCCCCAGAGAATAATGCATACGTTTATTTCCTCTGATTCCATTCCAGCTCACTGTGCGCTTGCCTGTCTTTTGCAAGAAAATGAACAACTTTCTCTCTCCATCTCTCCTTCCTCTTCCTCTTTTTCCTGACTGATTTCACATTTCCGATTTCTGATCTGTCCTAGGCACTTTGCTGCTGACGAGTATTAGGAATAACTAAGGTACAGATGCTGCCTTCGGAAACGGTGCTCAGCACGGGCCAGCCCCGGAGTGAGCATTAACCAGAGCAACAAATGTGTTTGTGGTCTAGGGGGAAGCTGGGCATGTGACAGTTAGAGTATCAAAGCTGTACTGGGAACATGGGCAGTGCCTCTTGCTGTAGGCATTTGACAAATACTCGTTGGTGTGTTTCCTCTATGTAACATGCTAGGTACACGTTCTGATCCTGATCATTCTCTCCCAGAGCCTCTGAGTGAGTCCCTTTACCTTGCCGGTGCCTGGTTATTAAAGCTGTGAAACAGAATCAATAACACTGACCTCACAGGGCTTCTGTGAAATTAAATGTGCAGCAAGTGCCTATAGTGAGAGCTGAAGACATTCAAACGTTCCAAGTTCCCCCCTAAGTTAATTCCAGAAAGAGTATGTAGCAATTCATAGCACGGTTGTTGGGTAAATGAATGGATACATAAATGAATTAGTAAGTAGTGAACAAGGCAAACTGTGAGTGGAGTAAGGCTCGTTGTTGAGGATACAGAAAGACCCTGCAGGGCAAGAACGCATCAACCCTTTCGAGGCACCAGAGCCCGGAAATGCCCTCTTTCCTACTGGCCTGCCCCCTCCGAAAGGCCATGCCCCTGCTCCTCCCCTTCCCAGGGGGCCCACACAGCTTGTTTTTCTCCTCTTTGTGTGTTGGGGATATGTGATTTTACTGTCAGCATGGTGTTTCTAATGATAGGCAAATGGTGTCCAATATGACTTGGAAAAAAATGTACAAACAACAACAAAATTATATGTTCTTTTTCCCGTAGTGTTCGCAGGGAGAATATGTGACTTGTTTGCTGTCAATACGGCTTATAATGACATGGTGCACAGAAGCACTGCCAAGTGTGTGCGGCATTCATTACACACATGTATTAAGTGAAACGCGATAGGAGTTGGCGGCAGAGCAGACGAGCGCTGCCCTGGGGCGAATCTGGAGTTGAGCCCCTCTTCCCGGGATGTCTGGGGCTGAGGGGGGTGCAGCAGCAGGGGCCACACCAGAGCATCTACAGGCTTCAGGAATGATTCCAGGCGCAATGGGGAGAAAATGTGAGCGCTCGAAGGGAAGGGTGCATACACGTGTGTCTTCATTCAACAGCAACAACAAAAACAGCATTGAATAAGTAAGTCCTGAGGGCCTACTAAATGCCAGGCTTAGAAAAGCCCTGGGAGTGAGAAGCTTACAGGTTAGTAGGGGAGAAACAAGGAGGGAGTGAATACTTGGTGATAAATGCGTTGTGCGCCATAGCGTGAGGTCCGTATCAACTACGGAGGAGGGGAGGAGACCTCAACCAGCCTAAGAGGACAGCTCTCCTGAGATGCCTTCCCAACTCTTCCTGCCCTTCCCTGCCCTTCCCATATGGCCCGGCCAGCCTGTAGCATGCTGCCCTGGCAGCCAGGGCTTTTCCTTCTTGGGTCTTACCATGGTCTAAAGCTGGCACATCCAACCTGTGGCCTGCCAGGACTTTTGACTTTGAGGGTGTTTTTTTTTTTTTTAAATGTTATAATGGTAAAGTTTAAAAAGAAAAATTTAGCACTCATATCTGTACATTAACTATACTATATATATGTATTTTATATATGGCCGGAGACATTTCCTCTTACTCAAAACAAAGGCAAAAAGCCCAGCAGGCTGCAGGTGGGCCACACCTGGTCTGAGGTTAGTTGTGAATGTGATGATTTCATTGGTGTCCGTGTGACTTCTTGGCTTTCTACCCATGACAGCAGGGGCCTCCTTAGTTTCCCTTCCCTCCTATATCCAGCACCTTCTCCAGCCCTGTACGGTACAGTATCAATGCTGTGATGGTGTGTGGCTGAGTGACTGAATATCGTCATGGGGGGCTGATTTTTGAAGGACATGGACAAATCAACCAGCCAGAAAGAGCAAGAGGGGAAGAAAGCCAAACGCCGAGGTCCTGAGGCAAGTGCGGAGGTAGAGGAGAGCATGGAAGGAGGAAGTGAGGGGCGCACTCGGGGAAAATCAGTCCAAGTGGGCACTTAGTGTTCTCACATGTATCACTTAGATTCCTCTAAGGTGGAAACTTATATGAGAAGCCAGTGTCACTCACAATGTCTGACCGGATCGGTCAAGAAATGCTACGCTCTTGATGGAAATGGAACCTGGGAGGCAGGTGGAGCCTGAGAAAGCATTTTGGTGACCAGCTAGGCACTGAAGGCACTAATGTGGTTGTTGAGTTTAAACATGCGTGAGGGAGAGGTTAGCTGAAGATTTTTCCATGTTTTTCTTCCGTTTTCTGAGTTGTAGAAGCGTGCTGAAGGAAACGGAGACTGTTGTGCCCAAAAATGTCTCTGAAACACACACATGTGTGAGGTATAATGGTGACTAGCATTTAGTAAGAAATTATTATATGCCAAGCAGGCTCAGGGGAGGTGAATTTCCATGTGCTTCAACATCCCAGATTCACAGTGGAACACTGAAGCAGGTGCCAGGAATATCCCCTTTACAGAGAAGTTAAGAGAATCCTAGCAAGCTAAGGGAACTTGCTGAGGGTCCTCTAGTCATGCAAAGGCATATCCTGGATTTCAACTGAGATCATTTGACTTCTGAGTTCACTCTTTTAACTATCCAATGACCAAACCTGAGTCTGGACCACCATGGCAGCCTGAGGTCTTTGCTGTCTAGATTTACATCCCAAACCCACTTAGTTCCTTCATTGTATGAACTCAGCTTTCAGTAAAGAATCCATCTCGCCCTAGCTAGTAACATTTCAGGGACAGAATTTGGATCTGAGTACCAAGTTTTTACAGATTTTTGATGCTTTGCTGTCATGTCAACCTTAATGAAATTGGAGATTTGCAGAGGTCTGAAGGGCAAATGCTCATGCGTCACTCTTGTTGAATGTGGCAGTGGGGTGGGGGATTCAGATGGTCAGAGATGATTCTGGGAGCAGTGAGGCAGGCCTTTTATTCCTAGGAAACAGGAATGAGTGTGAGGCAACTGACAATGTTAAGACGATTAAAAGCTTCAGGAGGGCTGGGGGCCTAGTTCAGTGATTAGAGTGCTTGCCTACAAAGCACAAGACCTTGAGTTCAATCTTCCAGCACCACATAATAGGTGGGCGTGGAGCTGGAGAAATGGATCAGTGGTTAAAGCACTTGTCTAGCTAACGCTACATCAAGGGCTAAGTACCCAAGTTCAATTCCCCAGCACGACATAAGCCCGGCGTTGTGGTGCACACCTGTAATCCCAGCACTCAGGAGGCTGAGGCAAGAGGATTGCTGTGTGTCCAAGGCCAGCCAGGACAGAGAGAGACCCTGTTACACACACACACACACACACACACACACACACACACACACACACACACAAGTATGTGAGCGTGGTGGTGTACACCCGTAATCTTAGAACTTGGGAGGCAGAAGCAGTAGTATTGCCATGTGTTTGAGGCCCGCCTGGGCTGTGTAGTGAGTTCAGAACTACATAGCAAGACCCTGTCTCAAAAAAAAAAATGAAAAAAAAAAAAAGACCTTCAGGGCTAAGGGCTTTCCATAGTACCTTGTAAAACTGTAAAAAACCAAGGTAGTGTATGTGAAGTGTATACACAAGAACAACACTCAAACACACACATTCACACACACACACACATGCACATAACACAGTAGCTCCTTAGTATTTGTTCAAGGACCCTTGCCAATAACCAAATGCTCAAGTCCCTTACAAGAAATGGTATGGCACTCCTGTGTAACCTGTGTATATCTTCCTGCATAGTTAACTCATCTCTGGACTATTTATAATGCACAGTACCATGTAAATGCCGTGTGGATAGTTGCTATAGTACATGGGCTGGAGAACAAGACAGAAAGACTGTATATGTTCAGTACAGATGAATCTGTTTCAAATATTTTAAATCTGCACTTGGCTGAATGTGTGAATGCAGAATCTGCAGAAATGGAGGGCCAACTGTCTTAATATAGATTGTGTATGCACATGTACTGTATATACATCCATATGTTATATACACATATATTCCATGTATGCTATACATACACATATATTATCATAATTCAAGACACAAATACCTGTAGACAGACATACTTTGAATTTTACAGTTAATCTATATTGAACTCTTATGTACCAGTACTCTGCTATGCATTGTGTCATTTAAATTTCACAGCAACTTGATGAACTAAATATTGTTATCTTAATTTTTTCAAATTAAAAAAATAGACTCATTGAAGTTAAGCCACTCGGCACGACCACAGTGTGGGTAACTTGCTGAGGTGGACTTGGTCCTAATCTTCCCATCTCCTCCAGGCCTCCTCGGTCCTGTATCTTGTCACTCCTATTTCTATGCCTGGTTTCCTGGGAGCTCCCAGGGCTGGAGTCTGCAGGTCCAGCACTTTCATGGCCTGGTCCGGGACTGTGGTCAGTCTGCGTGGATGTGAGCGGGATCAATGGCAGAGTGCACTGCCCGGGTGTTATAACAAGGCAGGGCTGGGCTAGACCTCGTTCCCCCACCTCTAAAGCCAATTTTTCATTCTGAGTAGGTCACCAGGTGTTATCCTGTGTGAACTTCTGTTATAAAGTTTTAACCGGTAAATAATAACTGTAGATGTCTATGAGGATAACGTGCACAAGGACTCCTTGTGTCATGATGAAATCAGACCACTGCGCGATATATCCACCACCTCACGTGCTTGTCACAGGGAAGTCGTGGGCTGAAGAGTGGTTACCAGAGACTTGATCAGGTTGGAAGCCGGAGGGATGGGGCAGGGGGGCCACGCACATCAGGTTGCAATCAGAACGGGGAGAAAGGGGTGTTCTGGTGTGCTGTTGTGCAGTAGAGTGGCTAGAGCTAGCAATGATGTATTGTGTATTTCAAAAAGTGAGAACAGTAGATTTTGAACATTCTGTATCTTTTATAATACTATGTTGATATTTAATGCTCACGTGAATTTCCCTTTTTGTGAATGGGTTTCTAACTCTTCCGGGACTGTGAGTTCATTAAGCACACAGACAGCTAACGGGAAAGTTATTTTTGAGCTGGTATACTGTGCCAGGCAGCACGATGGGGCTGTCACATACATGGGTTCATTTGATCTTTATGATGATTCCTAGAAACAGTTATTCATCTTTTACCAGAGAGAAACTTCGGGCTCAGAAAGTACCAGAATGTAAGCAATGACACACAGGAAGGACAAGGCTGAGCTGAGGTTCAAAACGAGACCTTCCTGACTCCAAAGCTCGTGTGGTCACTGCCTTTCCAGCCTGGGCCCTCACTGCCTTATGGCCTCTGCTGCTTCTGCCAGGCGCCCCTTGTCCTCTCCCCCTCACACCCCTGTAGAGGGACCTGGTGGCGGTAAGCCCAGGCAGCGCCGAGTGCCGCAGAAGACTGCGCCCTGGCATCTCTGCACGCCGTGCAAGGTATGCCAGCAAGGGGAGGAACAGTTGGTGAACAGTTGGCGAGTGGATATTTTTATGCAAGGGTTGCCTAGAGAGAGGGGAAAAGAGTGGGGAAAAGAGCTGTTTATAAAGAAGCCACAATTAATAAGGTCTTTGTTAGCTTTTTGGATTCCGATTTTCAAGTTCATTGCTTTGGTTTAAAAGAAACAGAAAGGTCCCCAAGGAGCCAAGCTCCCAGCTCCCAAAGCGTGAAGGCATTTAGGAAACCAGTTCAAGCTGGTGTGGGGAGGATTTGAATTATTCAGCAAGGAGCACAAAGATGCTGTGAATTCCTCCGGACAGCTTCTCTCGGGATTGTTTATGCCATGACATGCTTAGTGTGGGGGCTTCAAAACAGTGAGGTGACAAAAGAAACCAGGAGAGAAAGCCCCTCTCCAGTCCTCTGGTCCCTGAGAGCTGCGACTGCTCCCGTCCCTTACTTGCCGTTCCACATTTCTCTTAGGCTTCCCTGTTCTCATCTAACAAATGGGAATAATAGCACTGGTCAGAGTGGGATATTATTCCGATGTCCAAGGGCACCGTAAGCCTGGAAACGCTTTAGAAATGAAGATTGGTTGTTGTAAAGTGTTTCGTTTTGCCTACTTCTTTTTGTGCCTAAATTCATGCTGCAAGTGTTTAAAATACTCATAATAGTAAAGCACCACTTATGAGGGTACTTAAAATCTCTAAGCAGAGCAGGTCCATGTTTTGCTACATGTGACCTTTGCAATGACCCCATGAAATCGAGATCCCCCTCCCCCCGCACCCACACATACAAAATATAATGTTTCAACTGATGTTAAGGAATCACAGAAGCTAAGGAATCCAGCTAATGTCAGTAAGAAACAGAGTCAGTCCTGAAAGCTCTGAGTGCACAGTTGGCCTGCCTGAATGATAACCACCTGGTTTGCGTGTCCTTTCCTGCCTACTTCATGCCAGGATCCTCATATTCATCCAACAAACTAGCATAAGGACAAATGTTCTGTTATGGTTGAATCTGTCACATTCCCCCACATAAAAAAAGATATATTGGTTCCCTAGCCCCCTGTAGCTCATGAACTGTACAGGGCTTTCACAAAGGTAATCAAACTAAAATGAAGTCATTAGAGTAGGCTTTAATCCAGTGTGACCCGTGTTCTCATTGAAAGGGAGCACTTGGTCACAGAGACAGAGTTGCATGGAGTGCGTATGGAAGGTCCAGAAGACAAGGAGACAGGCCTGGGACAGATCCTTTTTCCATGGCCAGGAAAAGGAAGCGGAGCTCTGCTACAGACTTAGTTTTGGACCTCTGACCCGAGAGGCACTACATTCCTGTCATTTAAGCCACCCACTTTGTGGTACTATGTGACTCGTAAACTAATACATAATCCAAACCTTCTTTGTAGGTGGGATGTTGGAAGAGGAAGAAATGAGAGTGTTCTGTCCAGGTTGGCAAGTATGTTGCCAAGGCTGAACCCATTTCCTGTGCACCCCAGCACCTTGGCTAGGAAGGAAGCTGCTGGGGGACAGGTGCTTCGCTTGGCTGTGTTGATGGCTATGTCCCCTGTGCTTATTGTATCAGTGCCTGGCATATCATAAGCCAGTACCGATCCACTGAATAAATTAATGCTCCTTCTATAAATTTACTTAGAGAATCATAAGTGTATCAAGATCATTAAATAGAAAGTGCATCACACTAGAAAAGCACATCCCATTGGAACAAGAGTCCACATAACTCATGATAATGTCCTAACTAAGAATTTGAGACTTTGTGTTCACACACCCTTCCTATAGTTAGACACTTAAAATTATGAGCATGTTTCAAAATAAACCCATTGGAAATTTTGTTCATGGATTTTCAGGTATATTCCTTGCAGACTCTGATTCTCCTTGCACTGGGACGCTACCTGCTCAGTTCTGTCTTCCGTCTCTGGTTTCCGCCCATGCTGGAGGGTCATCAGACAGTGTTTCTTCTATCTCACCGGCTGCTTCTCAGTTTTCCTTCACTAATTTTTTTCCTCGTCTTCCCCAACGTTTAAACTTCAGACTGATGTGAGATTCTGCTTTCCTGTCTAACCTCACTCCTTTAGGACTCGTCTTGTCCTTAAATACTCTCTATGTAGTGACAACATTCAAATACTGGTTTCAGACTTCCACTCTGAGCTTGAGATTTCCTTATCTCACAACCTGCTGAACCTGTCTACTTGACCTCAAAAACATATTTCAAAGTCAGTATACTCAAAGCTAAATTTATGATTTCTCCCTTTCCCCAAATAAAATACAGCTCCTTCTAGATGCTTCCCTACTTAACAAAGGGCAAGGTCTGGCTGAAACCTTCTGTCACACCTAATACACAGCCATTCAGCTAATTCTATTGATGTGACATACAAAAGGTTGTGGAATTCAGCTACGCCTCCCCACTGCCACGGTTACCACAGCTGCTTTGCTTAGTTGGTGTCATTAGCATCTTACCTGGTCGTCCTACATCTGTACATGGCCCTATAAATTCTGGTCTCTGTTCAGTGTCCTGGGCAATCCTGCTAAACATAACCCAGGTCACATGCTTTTTTGCCCAAAACTTTCCAGCAGACTTACATAACCTAGCTAGCCACTGTCTCCTTGACATCATTTCCTTCATTTCATGTCCCCATCCGTTGAATCGCGCTCAGTTTGATTTACGCTGGCTGTGATGGTGTCCGTAAAGAAGCAAGTATTTGATGGACTCCAAGATGTATCTGAGGGAGCAGCGCAGCTGGATTCTCTGAATAACCAAACTCTCTTCTGCTTCCACTTCACAGTGCTTCCAAAATTCTTCCCATGACAGGGAGAACTAGACGTGTTGTTCGGATTCCTATTAAAATATTGATTCCGTCTGCGTATAGTTTTCTCATTATCTCCTCATTGAGCAGAGGAATAGCCAAATGTAAAGTGGTACACATGCTGTTGTATCTTCTTGTCCATGTTAGCCAAACTTGGAATGAGGCTTATTCCATGACTGTAAGAAATTAAAGAAGCTGCGGTCCCCTGCGTAGTTTGTCTGTGCTAGTACACATCGAAAGGTGCTGATGTCTTCGCTTACCCCTCCCTGTCTGCTGTACCCTGCCCCTAGAGTCTGGCCTGCATGGAGTCCATGCGTGGCTTCCTGTGCCTTAAGGCTTCTGGATGAAGTTGTAACGAAGGAGGTGAGATCAGGGTATTTTCTCCCAGCCCTCTCTCTAGGAGGTCACTGTGGGTCAGCTGCCACTAATCCTTTTTGGAGGAATGTTCTAGAAGATTCTCCCATTCCAGGATTCTCTCCCAGGCTGGCTGGAGGTGCTAACCCCCATCATCATCAGTTCCAGGTTCTGGCTCTGCATCCCAGATTCCCTCCCGTTGCCCACGCCCTTCTCCCTAGAGCATCACCAGTTTCTTGTTGCAATCCCACCAGGTGCACCTGGTGATCTATAGCTGAGACTGAAACAGCGCATTTGTTCAGACCTGATATCGTTCCTTTTTTCTAGCACACAGGTGGGGTACTCTTTTTGTCTGCCAAGGGACTGAAATATATAAATATTTGCATATTTATGACATTATTCACAAGCCATAGAAAGGTATCCACCCAAAAATCAGTCTTCTATATTTGGTAAAACATTTAATTGTTGTATAATGAACGTACGCGTAGTACAGCAGTTGCCTTGGCCACACTGGACCAAATGGTTTCATGGGCTATATGGTGCCACGGGCTGCATATTCCCCACTCTGCTCTGTCTCACGGGCTCTTGTCCTCGTGACTACTACTCAACAGAATGAGAGAAATGCGGAACGTGGGGTGTAGGAACCAAGCAGAGCCACTTTATCTTAGATTAGACAACAGCCTGGTACTTCGACCTTGGGGTTTCATTTTCCTGACAGATTTTACAGTTTTTTAAAGATTCCTTTTTTTTTCCTTTTTGTTGTTGTTGTTTGAGATGAAGCTTCTGTGATGCCTGGGCTGGCCCCAAATTCCTGGGCTTAAGGTATCTGCCTGCCTCCATCTCATAAAGTGATACTCCAAGTGTGCTCCACCATCCAGCACTGTGTGTGTGTTTTCAACTGAGTTTTATGTGACTGGTATCAGCAGCTCTGACTGGTACATGGTTGCTACTTTGAAAATATAAATTCCTTTTCACCTTACTATGTTTGTTCTTCTTACTTTTCCCCCCTAAACTGTTCCGTTTTGGTTAATCCAATACCTTAAACTTCAGTGGAGCTCAGGGTACAGCACAGCGTGTAATTTGTGGGATAATTTTCTCATCAGTGGGAGTTGCTCTTGTGCTAATTTGGGCTTTATCCTCCATTTCAGCCTTTTGTCTGGGTTGTAAAGAGCATATTGTATTGTTTCAACTTCCTGACTTTTCCTTAGAAGATTATTCCCTGTGGCTGAAAGTGAGATTTCAGAAAATGCCACTCCAACCTCAGAGCCATCGATTACAGGGCACATGAAAAAAAAAAAAAAAAAAAAAACAGTGCTAGGAAAAAATCTCAGTGCGTAGCTTTCTAAGCGTCTAATCATAGGATCCTTTCTCTACTCCTGTCTTTGCTTTGACTGATACTTGTTGCAGAGAACTCTGGGCCAAGATATACTAGGATCCTTGAGTGCTACCTGACCTTCTGAGTCTAAGGTCAAGGTCATTTCAAGGAATATGACTGGGACTGCTCACAGTCACACTTCAGAAGGTGAAGCAAAGGTTTAATCAGAAGGGAAGGATCAGCCACAAAAATGGTACCTCAGCAAGGCTGAATCCTGGGGCATTGAGTGCCAGAGCTCATGCTGGAGGGAGAAGAATAGATTGTGGGTCCCAAGGTAGAGAGCTTGAAGAGCATTTTCAAACCTAGAAAAAGCTGTGGCAAAATGAGGTGTGGACATAAGCCAAGATCCATCCAGGAACAAATTGTGTGAACATAGTCACTGTGCCTCTCCAAGGGAAGGCTTGGCACAGCCCCACCAAATCAAAGACCCAACCTGAAAGAGCCGTGACTTTTGGGACCATCACCTCTGTGAGCCTCAGGACTCATGTCTGGTGGACGACACTCGCTGTGCTCTCACCCAGCACTGTTGTAAAGATAAGATGAGGTAGGAAGTGTGGAACATTCAGTCAAGTGCAAAATGAAGCTCGAGTGGATAGTTCAACCCCGGAGGCTGAACGCTCTTCTCTAAGAAGTCAAATTTTGTGTCAGTTGGAGCCAGATCAATTGTGAAATCCATCTCCTTTGGGGAGACATTAATCAGGAGAGATGCTGTACTTTGAGGAATTTCAGCAAAATAAAAATCAGCGCAAGGCAGACCTCAGGAAGGTTGGTGTACAACTTACCTATCAGGAGGTGAAGAATCAGATCTTTAAATGCCAAACGCTTAGCTGTATGTACAGTAGCCAGCTTTCCTGTGGATCGGTTCCACTGGGTCCACCCACAGCCCAGCCATCTCCTTGAGGCTGAAACATGATCACAGAGATTTTGACGTGTGCTGCTTCCACCCAAAAGGAATGGATCTTAGTTCCTTTTCAAAACTCTCTGAGAGGACTTGTCTTGGCATACATGGTGTGCTCAGGTAGTGATCAGGGAACGACCCTGGGTACTTCCATACATACTGGATCAGGGGAGAGGATATTCCTTATTCTTGGAGAAAAAATTGATGAGACCAAAACTGAATGACCATTCCTGGGACCTAATTAGCACTGCATGCAGTGAACTATGGCATTAAGGCTAATACACATGGATATTTCTTAAGATGAGCCCTCTCACCCAACTGGAAGTTAAACCAGAAAGAGGCTCAGCAGTGAATTAGGCATCAGATAGTACACTCGAAGGGGGCGGGGGGTGTGATCTGAGGAGACTTGAGGGAACAGACTGTATATAGAGGTGTGGGAAGGGTTAAAAACACAAAAGGATGATGAGGTTAACATTAGTAGGCAATCATTCATGTTCCCTTGCCTGAAAGAGAACCAGCAGGGATGGTTACCTGAACCTCCTGACACAGATGGCATAGTGGGGGACTGCAGAGGGGCTGTGCCCTTCTGTACAGGACACTAGTCACTGTCAAGTAGCAAAGGAGGAGGAAGGAGATGGGAGTATGACAGCCCTTCTCCCTCCTGCCTGTTTCCTACCGTGTCTCTCGTTGGCCAATCCAAAGCAGACGTCAGAGCCTACGGAGCTCAGCTTGATGACTCTGAGACCCAACACAGAGAAATGCAGGGGAGGATGGGAAAGAACTGTGGTGGGATGCCTAGGGCTCATCTCCCCCATCCCTATTCGGGCTCAAAATCAAGCGCAGTTAGAGTAATATGGAGTCCATTGTGTGATATGGAACCACTTAAAGGAATCATGGAACTGGAGGACCAGAGCAGCCCTTGGTATCATCCAGATTATCCAGAAGAGAATGCTTGTTTATCTGTAGCTGTTGGATGTACTTGGCAAGGCTGACATAGGTTTAAAACCAAAAACAAACAAATAGGCAATAAACAAAACAACAAAAATGTCTTCAGTTCAGAATTTACCATGAGTATATATAGGCAAAAACCACGTGTTCTGATTTACCACAGTTGTGTCTTACACCCGAGGCTGTGCACGCTAGTGTTTCCTAGAAGTATTTGATTCAGAGACCTGTTACTTTTTTCTTTCTTTTCCAAATAAGGAAGCTGGACCTGGGGAGGAAAACATGTTCACCCATGGCTACATAGCCTGGGTGGGAATTTCGATGGTCTAAACAGACAGAAATAGAAGTGTATAAATACGAGGGGTGAATGGGAAAGCTGTCGGCCTCGTAAGATGAGACTGAAGCAAGGGTTAAACAAGGATGCTGCCAGGACCTGTGATCCCAGGAGGTGGAAGTAGAACACCAGTGAAGTGATCACAGTCAGTCCCAGCTAGAGCTGGCTCAGGACTCTGCAGGAAGCACTGGCAGCCCCATTCATTCAGCTCTCTCATTCATGCACAGGGTCAGTTGGCAGGGAGACAGCCCCCACTCATTGAAGATGGAGTTGGTCTCAGTCCTCTGAATACTCTTTTAATTCTATTAGTTGAGCTGATACTGGGTAAAACTGGAACGAGAGAAATGTGTCTTCTTGGCTTCTTCTCTGGATTATCTTTTATTTTGTTCCTTTTTTCAGTGGTATTGCAGCAGCAAGGGTTTATTTCAATCTTACCTTAGAATCATTGTCTGCCTTCTTATCAAGAATCCAGAGATGAGTGTAGCCAGTGTTCTCTGTGCCTCCACACAGACCCTCTCTCCCCTTCCCGACATGTGCTAGTCTTGTGGTTACATCCATATACATCCTCAGGTTGGAGTTAGTTATGTTATTGGTTTGGCTGTGGAAGTAGAGCAAATAGTAGTGAATTCACAAGAGGATTGCGGCCGTGGGGCAATGAATGTGCTTGGCAGAGTGATCAGGAACCCTATTCCTGTCTTCTTGCTCCATCATCTCCATGTCTTTCTGATCAAAGACACCTGTCCACCATCATTTTCCCATGACAGTTCTCAAGAGGGGGAAGCAGGTATGCAGAATAAGCACCTTCCTTTTGATAAGTGACCCACACCCTTCTTGTCATATTGTGTTGCTCCAGCTCATTTCTGTGGTCATTCCTGAAGTCAAAAAAGGCTGAGAACTGGTGTTGAAACTGGAGAGCCACGTGCTCACATAGAGAGGGTGCAGGAAGAGGCATATTGTAAAGAAGGAGGGAGTGGGTGGAGATGGGGAGCCAGGTGACACACTTAGAATGTTCTTTGTGACCAGAATGACCTCCGTTGCCCTGATCATCTTTCATATACCACTTGAGTCCTGGCCCCTCTTACAGCTTTCCTCTGATCATCTTCAGCCTTCTAATCAGACTGGAGTCACTGCTGTGCCCGGAACAGGTCACCCAAAACTATGTGAAGTGTTGGCTCAAGTGCCCTCCTACCACCGAAGGGGAGGAGTTATACCGCACCTGCCAAGTAGCAGGTGCTGCACGACCCGTGTGAAGATCACGGCCTCGTTCCCTCATTGGAGCTGCTCTCTGAAATAGGCACCATTGTCCAGGTGCCAGATAATGACTCGTGATGCTGTCACTTTCCTAAGCTTTGCATCTAGGGAGTGCTGCATTCAGAACTGAAATCCAAAGCTGTCTGGCTGGTTCCAAAGGTTACTACTCCTTCCATCACATTGCAACTTTTCTATAAAGAGCTTTGCAGTAAGGGCTGTCTTTCTAAGCCACTCATCTTTCAAATGAGGCTTTGGGGACATTCCAGATCTAAGCCATAACGGGGACACATTGCAGAACTGAAGCAATTGGGTAATTCAGTGGTGACACCTGGACCCAACAGGTCATTTAAATGTGATAGTAGAGAAAAAAGTCGATGGTACTAATTTGGCTTTCCAGGTGAGTGTATGTTTCTTTGTGAAGTAGACTTCTCCCTCACCTGGCTTTATCTCCATCCTTCCACAATTCTTTTCTTGGTTTTCTCTCGGGGAAAAGGAGCAGATTGAAAACTGTGGTTATTGATGTAACCATTAAAATAGATGATCTGCCTATAAAAATAAACTCATGCCAGGGTCTAATAAATTATGTGCTAATATGCCAGCTCCCCGACTTGCAGGGCAACACAGTCGCTCCTCCCGTGTAGAGCAGCATCATTCTAAGCCTCTGTATTTGTTCCTCAACTCGTCACAGGTGAGGGCCTCATCTGTTTTCAGGCTTTAGCGCCACAAGATGTCCAGCTATGAACTAGGACTTGCAGATAGAAGAAAAGGAAACCCCCGCCTTATTCTCAACAAGGTGAACACACAGGAGGGGAACAAAACAGGGAATGGAGGAACTGCAGTGTCAGGACATTGGTCAAAAGGTGAATTATGTTGAAGGTACTGTTGGCTTTTTTTTTTTTTTAAGGAAATTAACTGACTCTGAAATGAGAAGAGGAGTAATATCTGAGTTGTGTTCTAAAACATTAGAGACCATCAGATGAAAAAAAGAACGTTCCCGGCAGAGGGAACGGGGTATGGAAAGACAAGGAGCAGGCGTGAAACACATTGGGTATATTAGAAACCAATCAGAAACTGGCAGTAGGAATTGACCGTGTCCATGTGCAAAACCTTACTCCATGACTGAAGGAACAGAGTGAGTGGTTTTCCGAAGGAGAGCTAAGTGACGGCCTCTGAGTCTTAACCTATCCTTGGCGGAGAGTGTCCGGAGAGCGCCCGGGTAGGGGGAGACCTGCTGGGAAGCCGTCACAGAGATTGCTGGCGAGAAAGGGCTGAAGACAAGTGAGTGGGCCGCGAAGCCAGAAAGTAGGGGTGGGCCAGGCGCTGCCCGACGGCACGTGGCCTGCTGCCTTCTCACCACAGTCCGTGGCGGTAGGTACTCGTAGTATTCCCACTTGATAGGTGAGGAAAGTTAGGCATTGAGCCCAGCTAGGAATGGTCAGAACCAGGTTTGGAGCCCATTCTAGCCTCAGAGCCTCTTAAGCACCGAACCCAGATGTGTTAAGTGGATATCCTGGTGGAGATATCAGGCTCACTGGAACTCTCTGAGAGGATGTGATAATCCATCTGGCAGGAAACAGGAAGAGGGCGAACTGAGTGGAGCTGGTGTTTCATTCCTGTTCTCAACAAGCTCTTAGCTTGGGGAAAGCAACGCAATCTATAACTTCATCTGTGAAGCAGAGACAGCCATGTTCACTGCATAGAATTTTCCTAGGTGTTTAAGGAACAGTGGACATAAAGTGTTTGCCCCTGTCCCTGAAACTTAAAAGTAATTCTTAAATATTAGTTTATTTTTTTTTCTCCGTCTTCTCTTGGAAGGTGCTGAAACTGTTGCAACTCCTATTAAGGTTTTTGTAAGGAGAGATAAAACTTACAAGAGTGCTAGAAATAAATGAACTGTAGCTACCTGCAAAAATATAGTTGAATCCTGAAAAAGATAATCTTGAGTGAGAAAAACAATTCTCAGAAGGCCACATATGGTAGGGTTCCATTTTTATAAAGCACAAAGAACAAGTACATCAAACTCACATATTGTTTGGGGATCTGTGCATATGTGGCAATTTTTTTAAATGATAGAATTATTTAACACAACACTGAAAATGGAGACATGCTGGAGGAAAGCGGGGGTAGCAAGGGGGACACATGGTGTGAGGATAAAGGGGATATTCATTGGGAGTGAGCACACACATGTTCATACTAGTTACTTTTATTAATAGTATTAATGTTGATCTTTATAGGTATTAGATATTTGATATATGACATTTTAACAGATAATGAGAGATAATATTAGTAGTATCCAAGGAGGAGGTCATAGGCTTCAGGTCTGGCTTGTTCCACGGTCAAAGGAAGCATTGTGTCTCTTGGCTTTGCTTGCTCTGACTTGGCAGACTGGCTCCCCAGAAAGCTACAGAACCACCTCTTTCAACAACCAGTGCAACAGAAGAGAGACAATACGCTCTCCTAGTAGCTCATGAGAAGGCTCAGAACTGAATGTCATCAGTCATGACTAGCCTGAGGGATCATTCCCAGGGCCACAACCAATTCTTTTGGCCCATGTTCTCATGACTATGTTCCAGCTTATGTGCTGGACCCCTGAGGCCTAGGCTAGAATCAAAGGGATCCAAAGCACATTGGTTGAGAAGGAGGAGGTGGGGCTTGTTCCTCCAGAGTTCCATCAGGATATTGACATGACGATATATATATATATATATATATATATATATATATATATATATATATATATATATTTCTCTTTTTGATATAGTTATTCATGGCAAAATCAATGAATGCCAACAGCTGCTCAAATGCCTTCCATTTTTATAATAATCCAAGTAGGACGTCATTCCTAGAGACACCTTTTTATAATTTTGAAAAAAGATGGAAGTAAAAGTCAGTAGCAACATTATAACTCTGAATACCAGTGTTAACATTTAGTCTTATTTTTCTGCTCTTTTGTGTAGAGTTCTTATTGCAATGGTGATCGTATGTTCAATTATACAACCTGCCTTCTTTTTACTTAAGGAATATATAGTTTTTTGCAGTCTGGAAAAATATGTGAAATATTATTTTACTGTGTACAGCAAACCTCCTAGACACACAAGGATTTCCAAAGGTCCACTGAACTCCTTCTGTATGACGTGTAGAACTCACTAGAACAGACTCTAGGGAAGGATCCAGAATAGTGAGGGCATGGACGTAGAGGCGAGATACACCATGCTGGTCTTGCGCCTGAAGCCCAGGGAGACAGCGCTGAAAACGGAGGGCCTTGGGTATTTGGCGAGAAAGTCTGAACTTTGCAGATGGAGGTCACAGTTCTTTGTAGTTTGGGAATATGGTCTGGGACCCTGGTGAGGGCAAGGCAACTACCTGAACTACTTTCCTGGTTACTTCTCTGTCTTTTAGTCTAAGGCATTCCTGAGAGCACAGTACTCTAATAGCTGCCCACATTAGGAGGTCTTTCACTAGCTTTCCATCATTGCCTACCAGCACTGGCCACTTTCTCCCAGGCACAATGAGAGCCTGGGTTCAACTATCTTAGGGTCTCTGCCAGATCTGACGTGTGGTCTGTGAGTCCAACAAACGTTTATGGAACAGAACCGTATCAGTGGTTTTCAACCAAGAAAGACTTTTGTCCCTTTGTGAAACATTAATTAATATCTGGAAACATTTTTGGTGGTCATGACTGGGCATTAGGCACACTGAGGATGTTGGCCATATATCTTCCTATGCACAGGACAGCCCCACAACAAAGGACTATCTGGTTTAAAATGTTGAAAGTACTGAGGTAGAGAAAGAATGAATCATACTAATGGACATACAGGAGTCACTGGGTGGTTAGTCAGGAGCCCCCATCTCTGGTGGCTCTGTGGCCCCCTACCTCAGGGATCTTGAGCAAGTGAACTCTGGTTTCAGGGATGTCACCTGTGTGATGTCCATCACGATGACCATGCCTTTCTGCTCACACAGTGCTGGGCTCACATGTTCATGTAACCTTCTATCACTTGTGAGCTCCTGAGCAAGGAATTTTTGTGCATCTCTTTTCTCACTTTTAAAACAGGAATAATACTTTCAACTTTGGAAAAGTAGGAGGAGGAGGAATCAATACTCATACCACAGCCCTTACCACACAGAATGATTGGCTGTTAGCATCACTGTGCCATGATGACCACTACCATAAACAGAATATAAGACTCCAAAGTAGACTTGGACATGTTTTTGAGCTCCAATAACTTGGAACGTCTTCCTTTGTTTTCTCTGCATTCTGTAATATGAACGTTGCTGCTCCATGGGAGCAGGGACACGGCCAGGCATGTGGTCCTTGTAGGGTCCCTGCATGCTCACACTGGGAAATTTGAGGAAATTTTACTAAATGAACTAAAATAAAGGTAAGGTCAGGTTTTAAAGAAACCAAAAGAGGTGATACAGGGCTCCTGAGTGACACCTTCTGGGTCTGAAAGGGTAAGAAGTGGGACAGTGTCAGAATCCAGAAGCAGGTAGCTCTGGGAGGGGCTTCACAGAGCTCTGCAGGGAGTGCCAGAGATTGAGTACCCAGCCATACCCTCTTCCTCCTCCTCAATCTCTTCCTGGCACTGAGGGCTTCTGTTGTCTGAATCCAATAGGAAACACCAAAGAGCTGGCAGGTGAAGCTCCAGTTCCACTTCCCAGGACACAGACCCTGTAGACCAGGAGGGGAGAGTGAATCATGGGACAGAGAAACTCTCAGTTACAGTGCAGTCTCAGAGTTTGTAAGGCAGCAAGCAGGGATTCGGGCAGCATGACGTGCCATCTGATTCAACGGAGAAGAAAGATGGCCTTGTATGGAGTTTTCTGCACCATTTGAGTACACCTGTCCCCCTGGACCCCAGAGGTACGCAGCTCCCTTCTGATAAGGAACTGTGACTTCTGTGACCAGCGGCTGTCTCAAAGAAAAGAAAGATGGAGGACATTTCCATGTGGCAGGAAGAAACCAAGTGGCCCTTGTTTCTGAAGGAGCATGATATGGCGGAACCCTGGTGACTTGAGTGCCTGCTGTTGATTCTGTCACTTGCTGGCTTTGTGATCTTAGGTATTCAGTTTCTTCACTCATAAAATGGGAGTATCAATCCTAGTTTACAGTGTCATTATGTAGATTAGATGTATTTGAATGAATATAGTCCTTGCGATGCTCACAAACACCAGATGGAGTTTATTTAATAGTTATCTAGTGGCCAAGTACTAGGCATCCATCAGGTTCTCAACCTTGAAATAAAATCATCATAATTAAGGTAAGACCCCTAACTTTAAGGAAAGCACAACCAGGGTAAAGTTCTCTTAGGGGAGTATTAGGTAGGCTGTGGAAGTTTCTGTCAACTCTTTGAAGTTTGTGTGTGTAAACACTTTTTTCTCGAAAGATTACACTAGATTTCCCAAGATGAGATCCACTGAGGGAGTTTTCGGAGGAGAATTTCTGAGAGCAAAATGTTACAAACTTTTTGATAGTGAATAGCTGTTCCACACAAAATAGAACAGACAATATGCAGCACAGAGAAATCACACTGAGAGGGTGGCCAGTAGTCAGTCTTCTGTGGCCTTACAAGGAAGAATTTGGGTTTAAAGAACAAGAGTTTCAGGGACAATGTGTCAGTTCCATAAAATAATTAACTTTTCATTAATCAGAGTGTCAGAAGTTGGTTGGGATGTATAGATGTTCCTACAGGGAGGATGAAAATTCCATTCCAGGCACTTCAAGCGAGGATGTAGTCTGTAAGATCACGTTCAGTTCTTGAGTTTCAGCATCTCATACCTGGACAGAAAGCCTAGGAGCTGATGGTATAGAAAGACCATGGCAGAGAGAAGAGTGTATGTATATGCGTGTGTGTGCACGCACACATGTATGTGTGCATGTTCGTGCATGTGTTCTTGTTCTCTCCATGTGAAAGAGAGTTACAATCACGTGATTGAGATGTTGTCACTGGCAGAGTAGTGGGCCAGTGCACAACCGACCTGAATAGGCAGGTAGATGAGATTGTGTAGTTTGAAACATCTTGCCAAGCTCACTGGTGAGTCCAAAAGCAGAGCAGTGAGTGATGAGGCCCACGTGTGTCCCATCTCTCTCCATTTTCTCCTAGGTCCCAAATGGCCTTCATCTTTTGTCAGAGAACGCTCACTGGCCCTTCCTGCCATCCTGTATGTGCCTTCTTAAATCAGGAGAAAATGCTCCGGGTCCAGGGTGGCTCTCCTGTTATTGTAAATCCCAGATGTGAGTGTGGTAGAAGGTGGACATAGGTAATTACGTAACATAAAACGGCACTCCCTTCCATGTCTAAAGAATTGTTACCTGTGTGTAACATTCTGCAACTTATGGTCATTCTGGATGAGGGGGAGGGTACTCTGTCACTGCCTGTAAATTATATGCCTTCCCACTGGTGAATATTTTGTATGCTTAATGACTGTGATTTCTCCAGGCTGCACTCACCCGTATGGAATAAACGCAGGAGCACAAAGTAAGAGGCGCCAGTTTCTCATGGCACCTCCTGTAGAGGGGGGGCCAGAAGAAGGCAGAGGTACAGCCAGCTTCCCAGTGGGATGCAGTTCTCTTTGGTGGGCTCTTGAGCCCTGTCCCATGCCATGTACACGTGCCTACTGCAGGGGCCCAGCTGTATCAGCTCACTGCCTTTGGTCATTTTATCACTTAAATGAGCATTTAGTTGGATTTACTTTTGTGTCATACTCGTTATTTCCTGATTCTTAGGTGGGGCATTATTTCTTAAGATGAAGGCAAAGTCCTATAGTTCATTCTCTCTGCTTTTGTTTCCTGCTATGTTGACACAGGGAAAGACGGGGGAAAGACTTGGGTAGACAGGCAGTGGGGTTTTGTTTCTGTCCCTGACTGTGTGGTCTTCTGCAAGTCACTGTGCCATCGTGATCCTTGCCTCCCCATCTATATAGCAAAGATGGCAGAAATCTCAGGCTTTGTGTTGTCGTGAAATTAACAGTGATGATGCATTTGAAGTGCTCCTGTGGTGTCTGATACTTTGTAGATGTCCAGTAAGTAAGTGAATGAATGAACGGATGAGCCATTATTGCAAACTGTGAATAGTTTAATATGCAACAAATCATATTAGGGCACAGCTAAGCCCAAGATACAATGATTCAACAACATGAAAACATCTCTGTCATCTGACCCCAGTCGGAGGCAGGCAGTCCAGCACGGGAAGGTCACTCTGCTTTGTGTCACCCATGGCTCCCATGCGTTCCATCTGGCACCTAGCTATTCCCTCCTCCACCCCCAGGGTGGTGCTTTCTTCCAAATGGCTTGAGTTATCTCAATACTGTCATGTTCACTTTCCAGTCCATGGGAAAAGAAAGAATGGAGGGAAAGAGAGCAAGTCGTCTTTACAGAGGAGTGACATTGGCAGAGCGCGCACATTCCCACGCAGACAGACCTTCATCTCATGAGCTTTCTGAGGATCAGTGTATCTGCTGGGGGCAGGAGGACACCTGGGAACTCATGCTAATACATACAAAAAAAAAAAGACAAGAAGGGGTATAAGGGGCATAGGGTTGATTAACACTCTCTGTTCCCCAAAACATGTCAAGATTTCCACCTAAAAATCAGTTTTCTCTCTACCTGGGGCCAGAGCGTTACCTTGTATGTTAGTTTCGAATGCACCTGCCTAATCTCTTCCCAAACTCAAGCTTCTCAGAGGTCTAGATCTTGCTTATTCTTCTTTGCATGTCCTTTTGAGCTTAGAATAGGACCTGGCCCATTGTGCCTACTCGATGTTGTTGACTGACTAAATAACCAGGACCGTATGCCTGGGGATGGATGCTGAGTTCACTTACAGCCTGGCTCGTGAGGATGACACCCTAGTGAGCATTGAGAAGAGCATGTGTCTGCCCTTCTATTAGGAAAAGCTGACCTGGAGGGTCCTGGCAAGCCAAGCGGTTCTCCCATCACTAGCTGTACACTGAACTTCTGGGCAACATCTATCTGTCTTTATTACCCCATCTCCTCAAACAGAAAAGAATTATGTTCAACATTTGACCTATTCCATTTTACAGGTGACGAAACTGTTCTTCTGAGGTGTTAAATTCCTTGCCCAAAGTTGCCTAAAACTTTTGTTATCACTGACACCACCATCCAGTGCTCATTTTCTCCATCTTAGATTTCTTACACCACATAAGCACAAGGGCAACAAATGCGAGTATTTTACTTTTTATCCTTTTGATCATATTTCATGCAGATCTTATATTAATCCCTGTAATAGCAGTTGTAGATTCCATTGTTATTCATGGAACTCTTTAACAGATAAGGAAACACAGATCCAAAGAAGTGATAAAATGCATCCTGTCAGTGAGTGAGATGCTGGACCTGACTCAGTTGTTCGGATTCCAATCCTGCCAGGCTGCTTCTAAGCAGATAAAATAATAAATAGCCAAGCACCATGTAAACTACCATCTCCAGCTCCAGGCATTATTATTAATGTGTTATTGCTGGGGGACCCAAACTTGCACTTGAGTCCACAACTTGGGAACTGTGCAGTAGATTTTAATTATAGCCACTTGATAATCTTGGTGTGTGTATGGGGCGGGGGAGTGCTGTCCTGTGGTATGCTTAAGACACCTGAAGGAAGGGATTGCGAAAGTCCATGAATATTCATTGTTATGCTAAACTCCAAGCTGCATTTTTCTTTATTCACAGTAATCAGGTGCTCATTACAGTGCTCCTAAACTTTATAGTCTCTAAGTGGCCAGATCATAAGCATGGCCTAGGTACCTCGGTGGGTGAGGATTTCCTCTTCCCAGCATGGGGGGATTCCTCGTGTCTAAATCTATCCCCGGAGATCGGGAAAGCTGCCATTTCTTGGCTAGGAAGTGGGCAGGCAACTGTCTGTACAGCCTCACACTATCCACTAATAGCTCTCCTATGACTCTGCAGGGACGCCATGCTGATTTCTTCTCAGGTCTTCCATTTTCATAGTAGTTGTGTGTAGAGAAGGAAAGATGCAACTCTGGTTAGAGATTTGCTGTACAATGGGGTCTGGGGTCTCTGAAGCAATGGCATCCATGTTTCCTGAGAGATCTTAGAAAGGCAGGATTCAGGCTCTCCTCTAGCCCCACAGAATTGGAATCTGCCTAATAACAAGTTCCCAGGAGGTTCTTTGTACATAAAGTTTGAGACGCACTGGGTTAGGAGATCCATTTTCACCCTTCCTTCTGCCCTCACTGGTAAGTAGCTGTGGATGCTTAGCTTCTCTGGACCTATCTCTTTCTCTTTTCTGTAAAATAAAAAGAAAAAGTATAAACATTAATAAATTCTGCCTCAAGGAGGTGATGTCTTCACCAACCCAATCCAACGAGTATCAGCGAAAACCTTACCTTCTTAAAATTTCTAAGACTTCTCTTTTTGGAACAGTGATTCATCCAGCCAGTTGCTTATTGAGTACCAATGTTCAGCAGGCACTAGATTCTCTGAAACTCACAGCCCTGGATTTATGAGGACTTTCTTTCCTCACTGAAGCCCCACCCAGGATCGCCAGTTTGAGGAGCCTAAATGTGTATCCTTTACGGAAGCTTAAAGACTTCTGCAGTTATTTTAGTGTTTTTTTTTTTTTTCTTTCATCAGTAGCACTTCTATGGTTTGGATCTGGAGTGTCCCCAGAAAGCCACATGTAGGTAGAAGGGTGGGATGACTGTGGAATTGTGTGTTATTGAGAGGTAGGGCCTGGGTGGAAAAGGCAGATGCTTAGTGTTTGACCTGAGGGATTGTGTCAACTTGTTGAGACTGGGGAGTACCTGGGGCAGAGCTTTCAGCTGTGTGCTATTGACTTGTGGTTCAGGAACTGAGGCAGGAGCGTCCACTCTGGATGTGGAGTCCCAACTGGCAGCTTGAGTTGAGTAAAGGAAAGAAGAAGAAACATTGTTACAGCTTCTTCCCGGGAGGACTCTGACTTTGCCTGTGTCTCCAGACATGGGATTAGCTCCTGCTTCGCTTGACTTCTGTCTGTAATTTTGTGAGCCGCTCTCCAGCCACTGCCATGTGCTCCCACCCTTGCTGGCTGCCCCTGCGTGGACAGTGTGAGACCTTCAGAAACTGTAAGCTAAAATAAATCTGCCCTTCCTTAAGTGTGGATGTCAGGTATTTCACGGACATCAGGTATTTTGTCCTAGCAAAGAGAAAGTAACTAAGACAATAACTACAGGATCGGCCTTCTGTAAAAATAGCCACATCCCAATCCTTTCTGGTACTGTGTGACATTTCTGTCAGGTAGACAGAGTTTCTCAAAAATCTGATGTGACAGTGCTGATTCACTTATTCACTCAGATGCAGTCAGTTGGGTGGGATGGACCCCTAGGAAAAGCACAGCCCAGTGCCAAGCCAGGCCTCAGGGGACAACTGGCCCCACCAGTCGCAGTATGTACAAGGATAAAAGCTCTTTTTGTCTGCCCATGTCCTATCTTTTTACAAGGAAATGACAATGTGTTATGGGAAAAGCAAACTTTTGCTTAGCATCTTTCAGGAATTCACAGCCTAGGAGCAAGACTAGTCTGGGTTTGGGATGAGGCCATTGCCTATGCCTTCCCTAAACTAGGATGGCAAGGTGTCCTGGAAGAAGTGATCTTATAGGCTAAGAACCAGACGACAAGAATGAGCTGGGCAGATGGAGGAAAGATTAGAGAGCAGCTAGAGTAGAAGGGAGACTTTCTGGAAGAATTACCAATACTCTAAAGTTTGGAAGGGAAGAGAGAACAGGATGAGTTGAGTTAAGCCACAGAGACGTTAATTTACATACATCTTATTAGGTGGCTCTTGTGGGACATTTATTGTTCTGGACTGAATGTTTGGTACTCCCCCCACCCCAAACTCATATTCCTTGCCTCCAAATACTAAGCCTAAACTCTCAACATGGGAGTATTTGGAGGCAAGGCATTCGGAGGTGATTAACTCATGAGGTTAAAGCCCTCATGAATGGCCTGAAGTAGAGACCAGAGCTGTCTCTCCACCGTATGAGGCTACAAGAGCAGATGGCCCTCATGAGCCAGGATGCGTGCTGCCCCAGAACCCAGGATTCCAGCAACCAGATTGTACACTTCCAGCACCAGAGCTGAGAAATGAATGTTGTTTAGAACCCATTCAGCCTATGGCAATTTATCACAGCATCTCAAAGGGACTAAGATATTTATTGTTTGAGAAATGTCTTTAAATGAACCTAACAAGTAAGAATAATGAGAGGACACTGGAGATGTCTAATAGCATCTGGTTTGGCTGAGCAGTGAGAAGGGAAGTGGGTAGACCATGAAGGGTCCAGAGTTCTCAGACACCAGCACCTTAAGGCTGCTGAGAAGGGCCACCGAGAAGGAAGGGAGGATCCTGTAGCCACTGACCTAGCCACGGTATAGCTGTAGACTAGCAGTAGGTTTGGAAGCAGGGATGCTGTTTTGCTTAGGACACTTTCTGCGGCCAAGCCCTCGTACAGCTTCATCTCGGAGCACCGGTCCTCATTTTCCTCTCTCCAGCTGCTGGTGCTCTCTGCCTCCTGGCTGTGTCCCTGTGTCCTCTGTGGTGGCTGCTTTCTCCGTTATCACTGCAGTTGCTCTAGGTTCTCATGGGCTATTACAGGTGCCTACCCCAGTATTAAATAGTGACATAGAAAAAATAGAGTGGTGCCATAGGGAACCACGAAGGGTGACTGATCAGTACCTGAAGAGGTTATCTGGCCAAGATTGTAAACGAAAAGGAGAAACTCTAAATGTTTAGAGGGAAGGTGCCATAGGTAGAGAATGGAGGTGATACAAAGGTTCTGAAGTAGAAACAAGTGGGCTGTGTCACAGAGGAGTGAAGAAGCCATGTAGTCAGAGCACAGAGATCCCACCTGGAGCAAAGAGTGTCAGATGAGGATGGAGGACTCAGCAGTGCTCCAAACATGACGGTATTTTTAAGCCCCTGCAGAAAATCTTGATTTAATTATAAGAACAATTGGAAACTACTAATGGTTTCTGAGCAGGTGGATGATATGATCTGCTTTTTATATTTAAAAGTAGAGTGTAGAGTACTGGGATGAAGAAGCAGCAGAGAAGGAGGAAGACCAGGTGGGGTCTAAATCAGTGGATCAGGCCAAGAGCAGATCCGGGACTGGGAGTGGATGGACTTGGGCCTCTCCCCCGTGTAACTCTGCTCTTCAGGTAGATGGAACAGAGGCCTGGGCCCTGCCGGGGTCGTGGAGGATGAGCCAGTTAGCAGGCATGTGCAGGGAGAGCCTTCCTCTCAAGGCTGGCTTGTGTTCCTGGCCTTCTTTGGGATAGCCCACCTGGGGGTTTCATGTTCCACACAGTAATTATCTTTGTGATCATTCGATAATGTGTTCATTTTCGGTATGAGAAATCCATGGGTTAGGGTGATTAGCCGCTGATCCAAGGTCACATCCAGGTAGGACTCCCAAGACTGACAGCTGGCCCCATTCCGGCAGCCTGTGATTCCTACACCCTTCTTTAGGGCTATGCTGCCTCCACTGCAGAAGGTGAGATCTGCTTCAGTGTCCTCCCTGCCTCCAGGTCAGCAGATGGGCTCCAGCACGGCCAGCCATGTGGACAGCCAGTCTAGCAGGGCAAGCACTTGCTTAGGGCAACTTCTTATACAATTGTATTTTTTCCCTTAGGTGTACTTTGGCTTTGACCCCTCGGCGGCCTTTGGTAATGTCATAAGCCACTGTGTGACTCACTTTTCTCATCTGTAAAATGCAAAGACTATTCTTCCTCCCTGGGGTCACTATAAATACGAATGCAGTGAACCCAACATTTGATCAGTATTGAATAAATAGCAATTCCCTTTTTCCCTCTTTCCTCACGTTGACCTGTAAATATCTAGTGCCCCAACAGTGACGCCCATTTTTGTCTAATCATCTCGGATGGAGGCAGACGCTATCGAACAATCACACTTGACATTTACTGAGTATGAGGCCATACGCTGTCCTAAATATTTTACGGTCATTCCTCAGTCTTCATGGGAGTCCTGTAAGGTGTTTATTAGGGATATTAGTCCCACATTCCAGCGGCAAAGAGAGAGACTCAGCACAATCCCCTAATTTACTGTCAATCACATGGCCAGAAAGTACAGCCATGAGTCAAGCCCTGCCCTTCTGACCACAGAGCAGAGGCTGCAAGCCACAGGGCTTCTTGCAGCAGTAGTGGGTGAGCAGTGCTGTGGGATGGGTCCCTTCTGTGATTGTCCTCTGCAGCAGACATTAGTCAGCACGAGGCTCTAAGCAGGGGGTGGGAGATATATCTCAATTAGGTCTTGAGTTTGGCTTCCAAAAAAGGAACAAGAGCTAGAGGCTCAGAAGTTGTTAAGTGAATGAAATTGAAACAGCCAGAAATGACTTGCCTTAGGGGAGGCTGACTTCTTGTTTCCTGGGTTGTAGAAATTTTGTTTTCTCTCCCTTAGCAGAGTGCTGAGCTAGCAGAAGTCATACCTCTGCCTTACAGTTTGCTCAGGAGGAAACTTTACAGGCCTTGGAGATCTGAGGCAAATGCAAAGGAACGGTCCCTGGCACAGTGTCCCCACTGCAGGGTACTGCAGCATGGAGGGGCAAAACAGTGGGTTGACCTGAACGTGGGGCTAGCCTGATGACTAACTGATGTGGGTTCAGGTCCCTCTGCATCCGTACTGATCTCGGTGAAGTCAAAGCTCCCATCTGTGAAAATGGCATTGAATACTGAGCCAATGGAATTGTAGAGAAGTTAAATTAGATCAAGTTAGCACATAGTGATCACTGAGCATGTACCAGGTACTGGGGTCATTCCAGCCAGGAGCTCAGAGAGTGTGCATACTGTATTAGTTGTACTTATTATTACTGTCATGCTGCCTGCATCGGACAAACACAAGATTTTTCCTCTTAGCCTTCAATTTACCGTGTGTCCCCCCAAGAATATACACCTAAAATATTACCTCTAGAAATATACACCAAGAGTCTACACCTAGAATGTACCGCCTGAAAAATTCTGCATCTCACAGATGTTTCACTTAAATTATTTTCAGATAACTTAAAGTCTTTAAAAAACCCATTTTACCCACCACGATAGCCACAATTAAAGGCTCACAACACCAAGCAGTGGCGAGAGTGTGGACTATAGATGCTCTTGCATGTATGTCAGTGGAATTATTAAACAGCACAGCCCATTTGAACAACAGCATGCTTATTTCATATAAAGCTGGATACATGAGGTGTGTCTCCGTTCTGCTGCTTGCTCTTTACCGAAGGGAAGGGAAGCCTAGGTCTAGAAAAGACTTGGCAGGACTATGTTTAGCAGAGAAGTTCATTCTAGCACCACAATTGAAATAGCGCAGGTGTCTGTCCATGAAGGAGAGAACGAGCATGCAAACTGTGATAAGATTCAGATGAATATGCTCAACAACAGAAGAACAAATCATTCATGAAGTTATGGCTGCATCTTTAAAAAATTCTCCTGAATGAAAGGAGTCATACAAAAAAGAACACAGACGGTTCAATTGCATTTATATGAAGTTCTAGAATAGATGAACCTACGTGGGGCAATGAAGGAAGGAGCACACTTCTGATTTCTAACACAGTAGAGGTTCGTAAGATAGTGCTCTGTCTGGACAACGAAAAGAGCTGTGCAAGCAGGAAATCAAGGACTCTCCTTCATGGTGAGAGAAGCAAGAGAAGCGAGATCATAGCGCGAAGGACTGTCCCAATGTCAGAGAGACAGGCAGGCAGGCAGGTACAGCGAACCACGTAACTTACCAGGCTATAAATGGCCCAGGGACCAGCATGATTCTCAAAATTTGGATGCCTATGTTTATAGTATGGGGCCAGGGATCTGTTGGAACTCTTTGTGGTCAGCTCTGAGAGTTTAGTAGTCCAGAAAGGACCAGTACGAGATTGAGGGGCAGACCCATAGGTTTGTGAGTTCTGCCTCCCGAAGCTTGACCTTATTGTCACGTTGGACTGTAGCAATGTACTCCTGGTGCTTCCATCCTGGTGACTCAGCGAGGCCTTCCTGAATGGTACCTGAGCACAGTGTCACGTGGAGAGCCCTGCCCCAGGAAAAACTAGCTCCTGCTAGGGCCCTATCTGAGCAACCTGGAGGCTGAAAACTACCCCAGTCCAGCAGCTCTAGCCCTCTGGGTAGGAGAAGGAAAATCTAGTTCCAGCCACTCTGCCTCCTGCCTCACCTAAGGCAGAGGAAGAGGGTGAGGGGCTGAAATGCAGGGTGACGGGCACAGTCCGGAGGGCACAGCCTTGCTAGGAGACTAAGGCCTAATCATGGAATTATACCCCGCTCCCTGTCTGATGCACCTTCTAGCCACATTAAAGGCTCATTGTGGCAGTTCCTCTTATCTAGCACGTGTATAATGAGTAAGAAATAATTACAAGGTATACTAGAAGGTAAAAATGATCTTTTAAGTAAGCAAGCAAGCATCAAGCCCAAATTGAGATACAGCAGGGATGTTGGAATTATCAGACCATGATTTTAAACCAACAATGATTATTATGCTAAGGGCTCTTACAGATGAAGTAGGCAGAGAGGTGGGAATTCTAAGAAGAATGAAAAGGAAATCCAGAAGCACTGTAATAGAAATTAAGGATCTCTTCAGGGGCTAGTGGGTCAGTAGCAGAATGAGTGCGCCTGTGGAAGAACCTCTAAGCCCGAGGGTGTCCCGGTAGAAACATCTGAAGCTGAAAAGCAATGAAGATACAAACGGGCTGAACAAAACAAGACAGAATACCCGAGCACTGCAAGACAACTGCCCAAAGCATCAAATACTTATAGTGGAAATGCTAGAAAAAGAGAGAGAAGAATGAGACAAAAATATTTTCAGTAACAAAATCTAATGACCAGGATTTTCTCAGATTCACGTCAAATGTCAACCACAGGTCCAGGCAGCTCGGAGAACAACAAGCAGGGTAAATTCACAAGAAGAAAAAAGAGAGCAAAGGTTTCTTGAGTAGGCCGATCACACTAAAGAGAAGGACCAAGATGTCAGCGAGAGGCCCAGACCTCCATGAAGAGAAGACCACCGAGGAAGGTGTGAGGGACGGCAAAAGACAATCTCCTGTTTTCCTCATTCTTTACTGATTTAGTAGGTGGTAAGTTGCTTAGAAAAACAGGAGCAGCAGCTTGTTTGATATGTGTGCTAGTGCCATGAAATAAGTGACAGCAGTGACTGGGTTTATTCTGCTAGCATAAGGTACCACTCATGAAGTGGTCTCATGAATTTGAAAAGAGACGAGGATGAGTGGTGTCTACTGCCAGCTACAGGGCCACCATTAACAAAAGTTTTAAAAGAATATAATTGATATTCTAAGAAAGGAGAAAAAAATAGAATCATGATGTATTGTAGTAAGCTAATATGAAGTGCTTACCTAACAAGAGCAAGGCCCTGGATTTGATCCCCCAGCACCACATAATCCGTGTGGCACATGCCTGTAATCTCAGTACTCAGGAGGCTGAGAGAAGATGATTGCTGTGAGTTGGAGGCCAACCTGGGCTAATGGAGAGTTCAGAACCAGCCTGGACTACAGTGCAAAACCCTGTCTCAGAAAAAAAAAAAAAAAAAAAATGGAAGGAAAAGATCAAGGACAAACAGAAAACAGTAACAAATGTGGCAGATGTTAATTATTCAGTTATATTAATATTTACTTTGAATATCAGTACTCTAAATCATGGAGTATATTATTCAGTCATAAAAAGGAAGTATTCTGTCATTTTCCAGAAAGTACTAGATCTAGAGAACACTGTATTGAATGGCATAAGCCAAACTCAGGAAAACAAATGTCTGATGTTCTCCCTAATATGTGGGATCTAAAAAAATATGGCAAAGAAGTGTTGAAGATCTGAGGTGTTGAAGAAGGGAGAGGACGGGGGGTGGAGAGCGGCCAGCGGAGAGAATGAGTGTGATCAGGTCTCACCACACACATCGAGACCCTCCCAAGGAAGTGCCAAGCCAGGGGAAGGGTGGGTTGAGAGGCTATGTGGGGGTGTGCCAGTGGGTGTGTGTGGACAGGTCTGCTAAGAGGAAACTTACTAACTTGTATAACCAACACACACCGATCGAAAATGTGGGGAAATATACTAATTAAAAGACAGAAAATGTCAGAATGGACCAAAAGTCAAGATCCAACTATATGTGGTCTATTAAAAAAATCTACTTTAACTAGATTAAAAGTTAAAAGATGGAGAAAGGTGTATTACAGCATGCGAACACTAATCAAAACAAAGTAGAAGCAGGCATATCAATGTCACACGGAACCTATGCCAAAGCAAGGAAATTTACCAGGGGAAAAATAGCAGAGTTTTACACAATGACATTGATGGACCAATTCTCCAAGAATATGTGACATTCTTCATGTTATATGCTAACCACAGCTCAACAGACTGTGTTAGGCCGGATACATTAGCACTGCAAGAAGAGACACATGAAGCCACTCTGCTGGATGCACCTTTCATCTGCAGACCAAAGTCCAACAGGCAGGAAATTTAGGAGGACAGAGTTGAACCCGCACCACCATTCTGTCAACCTAATGTAACTGATCCTATAGACCAGGTGATCCAACAATGGCCAAGTTCACATTTGCCTCGAGTTCAAGTGGAATATTTATCAGGATAATTGAAATTCTAGGTCATAAAACACACCTTAACATTTTCTCAGTAATTATAGAATGTCTATGCTCAGAACACAATGAAATTAGAAACAGTAACATAAAAATAGCTGGAATATCCCAAAATACATAGTGACAAGGTGAGAACAGCAACATTGAAGGAGAGATCTAGAGATAGCCCATCTACCCTCTGTCCGCACTGCCGTGTCGGTAATAACTGATGAATATACATCAGTTCGTCACACAAAGACCACAGCTTGCACTAGCGGTCACTTTTGGTGGCATACATTCCATGGCTTTGGAATTTAAAGTATTTAGAACTAAAGTCAAATGAAAGTACAACTTCTCAAGATTAAGTCCATAGTAAGCAGAAGGGGAAACAAATAGACAAAGAGAATTAAATGAAATTTAAAACAAGAAATCAACAGGAGAAATCAGCAAGCCCTAGAGCTTGCATATTTTGTCACAGCCTTACACACTTGACCATTGTCACTCATCTGCTTCCCAGCCACCCAAAGTTACCAAGTTCACCTTCTCTTTCCCCTTTGTCCTTTCTACCTGATGAGGACTCAGCGCCGTTCCATCCACAGGATGCAGCCCTAGGTACCATGTTGGCAGCAAAGAGCAGCCCACACCAGCTCCAGGGCTGGTGCCTCCATCTTGGACTCCCTGTACTCCCCATCTATTACAAATTGATTTCTTCTCTTTATAGATGATCTAGTTGTGATATTTTGTTATAGAAACATAAACAGACTTAGATAGCTGATAATAATAAAATGCTGATCAGGATATAGAGCAACAGGAAATCTTAGTCGCTGCTTATAGAAGTGCAAAATTATGCAGCCGTTTTGGAAGTTAGTCTGACAGTTTCTTAAAATGCTGACACTCTCTCACCATATGCTCCTGTAATCATAAAACTTGCTCTTTAACCACAGGAGTTGAAATCTTAAGTCCATACAAAAACCAACACATGGTTTGTGTTCATAGCAACTATATTCATAAGTGCAAAACTTGGAAGCAAATTAGATATGGTTTATGCGGTGAGTAGATGAACTGTAGTACATCTAGAAAATGGAGTATTATTTAGCAATAAAAAGAAATTGATATCAGGACACAAAAAGGCACAGGAAAAATACAAATTCATATGACTAAGTAAGAAAAGCTCATCTAGAAAGGATAAGTACTACTCGATTCCAACTATATTGCATTTCAGAAGAGATAAGAATGTAGAGACAATAAACAGATCTGTTATCACCAAAATAGGGAGGAGAGGTAGGAGGGGATACATAGGAGGAGGTGAGTTTTGAGCTCAGCTGACCCTGGTCTCAAGATTGTGACCGCCCATCATTGGTGGAAGGGGGTAGACTCAGAATGCCTAGTGAAAAGGAATTTGAGAGCACTGAAAATTATTTGTATGAAAGTCTAAAGTTAAATATGTATTATTAAGGACTATCCAAAGCCATGAAATGTATGCCACCAAGAGTGACCCCAAGTGGAAGCTGTGGTCTTTGTGTGATGAATTGATGTAGATTCATCAGTTATTACCGACACAGCAGTGCGGACAGAGGGTAGATGGGCTATCTCTAGATCTTTCCTTCAATGTTGTTGTGAATCTCAAAGTATTCTACAAAAGTGAATTTTTAAAAATGAAATGGGAGTTGCCTCCGAGAGGACAGAGCCTAAGTGAGAATGGGCCTGGAGAAGCTTTCTCGGGTCCTGGCAATGTCCCATACCTTAATAAGGACTTGGCTATGCAAGGACATGAATTTGTCAAAACTGAGCAAGAATGTTCACTTAAGATTTGGACATTCCATTGCAGATAATTGTTATTTCCAAAGGAAAGGAAGAGGAGACAGATGTTGATCTCTAGTTAGTGAGTTAGTGATTCTGAGATATTTAGGAGGAAGCGTACTAGTGTCTGCTACTGAATTTAAAATACATCCAAAACCAAGGTGGACTGATGGATGATAACAGGGGTGGGTACATAAACATGCATGTGATGGAGTAAGAATAGGAAAATGATGTGAATGTTCATTTAAAAGTTGCTTTGTCTATGTTGTAACCTTTTCATAATGGTGGGAGGAAACAGAAAATATGGTCCTAGAGTGGTTTCTATCTTTAAGTGGAGAGGCAATTCTAATGGTCATACTAGAGACCTAAAACCTAGACACGATTTTGAGGAATGGTTTTCTGGTTTACTGTGAAGTTTTAAATTTGTAAGTCCTGACTTATCAGCCACATAGGATCAGAATGCAAGGAGAGTTAGTGAAAAAAACTAAATTGTCAGTTCCCAGGCCTTCATTCTGGTGCCTCTAGGTAAGTTTCACCCGCGGTTTCTCCCCTTGCATGAGCAGGTGGTGTTGGTGGACAGGGAGATGCTGAGGCTGATGCTCTCGCCTCAGGGCATCTGTCTCCATTCTCACCTCTGGAACTTGCAGGGCAGACGGTTGGAGAGACCTGGAAAGATAATATCTTTATGCAAATGAAGACAGTGACCAAATACTTTATGCGCAAGAAGGGAACTGTTGTGGTCATAGCACCTACGGTGGGCTTCCTTGGAAGATGGGAATCACTGCCTGCCTTTCACAGATGTGGAGAATATAGATCAGAAAGTTCAATTCATTTGCCTTTAGTCATATAAGTAGGCAATAGTGGAGGTGAGATTTGAGCCCAGCCTGCCTGGTTCCCTGGTTTGTAACCTCCTACCATCTAAGTCTGCTGAGAAGGGAGACCTCTTCAGGGGGACTTAGAATGTAGAATGCATTATCCACGAGAAGGTGACTGGGTGTAAAGGAAAACACACCATTATGATTTGGGCCACGTGGTGAAAGGTTAGACACCAGCCAGCTGTGCTGTCGAAAGGAGGTGGAATCTTTAAGAGGGGGAGCTTTGTGAAAGGAAGGTCACTGAGGTGTGCCCTTGAGGAAGACACCGTATCCCTGACTCCTTCCTCTCTCCCCCTCTTTGTTTCCTGACCACATGAGGCAAGCAGCATTGTTCCACTAAGCTATTTGCTTTCCAGTATTCTGCCTTACCACAGGCTCAAAGCAATAGGCCTTTGGCCATGAACTTAAAAGCTCTGAAATCATGAGCCAAACTCTCTTCCTTTTAAATTTTTCTTCAGATGTGTTGACTAGCACATATCCCTTTATCCATTTGTGTTGTTGGCAGTTGGCAATCATGCGAGGTCTATTGTATACCTTCCTGGGAACCCAGCCCCTATTAAGGACACCATTTGCAGTAGAGTTGGCGCCTGTCGTCTCAACCCATGCATCCCATAGTTTGGAGACAAGCTTCCTGTAGCCGGTGGTCATCTGTCTTACTCGCAATTAATGCCTGCTCGTGGCTTTGCTATTTGCAAAATGCTTCATGTCTGTTTCCTTACTTGGCCTGACAGCCATCCTGGACCACAGGGAAAGCACATGCTGGGTTGTTATCTCCATGCGATAGGTGCTGTGGAGGCCGAGAGGGCTGGCATACAGCTGGGCTAGTGACAGAGCCAAGGGGACACTGTAACCCCTCGACACCTTGTTCGGCATGGCTCTTGCCTCACCTGCTTGTTATCTCATGGTGGCTCCAGGTCTCTGGGTCCTAACTAATTTTCATATAAGATCCTACAAGTTCTTAGTAGGTGACCAATATGTGATGCGTAGCTAATGAGATAAAGTACAATTTTACTTTTGTTACAAAGGAAGGGAACTCTCGAAGGAATGGTAGCAATCAGGCCATTCTTGGTTCAACACAGAGAATTTTGGGGGCACCAGGAAACAATCCATCCTCACAATGCACCGATGGCCTGGAAGCTCCCGTTACCCTCACCATACTGTGCAGGAGAGAAGAACATTAAGAGATTTGGCTCAGAGTTGCTGGACCCAAGTGATCAATGACACAGTCTCAGTAGCCGATCCGACAAAGGGGCTGTGACTCCTGGGTAACCATCCGAGAGTGTAGAGCTTTAGATCTCGTGTCGGGTAATGTGTTGTTAAATATCTCACAGAGCTCTGCTGGAGGTCAAGCAATGAGCATCTCATAGGGTATCCTTGAGAGACATCAGCAAGCCCATGTTCAAGGTCAAGGGGAAACCACCGTGGGGCCCAAGGGGAGCCCAGCACTCTTTATCGCATGCCTCTGCCCACACCCTTAGGAGCACTTGTATTTTTATTCTGTGCCATAGTCTCTTGTGAAATGGCTGCGCCCCACCCAACCATGACCAGACTTTTGCTTAAGAACAGAATTATTTCTGGAGAACAGGGAAGAGCAGTAATGCACGGCCTGCCGCTAAATCTAGCCGGCCACATACACAGTAACCTGTTGAGTCACTTAATATCTTTGTGAACTCCTCCAGAAAATAACATAATAGAAACAGAAGATGTGTTCTTAAAGATGCTGGAAAAAAAAAAAAAAAAAACTCTACCCAGAGAATTTGTGAGCATTTCTGTAGTGTAACCCTCCAAGAGCAAGGCCTGTGCTCTGATCTCTGTGGCTGTGGTGTCTCGCCCAGTTCCTGACACATAAATGTGTCTTGACTGATGTGGAGTGAGAGAGTAAACATGGCACAGCCCCCTTGCCTGCCATGAGCAACGTTACTGTAAATTCTGTGCGTTGCTTGCATGGATTCCAAGAGTGATCCATTTCATGCTGGAAACTCTGGGGTCAATCATCCAAGAGACCCACCAGAATATAATCACTGGCTTCCAAAGGGTCTCATGATGTAGAAGGCCAAGACTTCTTCTCTGTCACCCAGAAGTCTGAATGACTGATATGCCAACTTAGAGAGTAACAGGGAGCTCCACATGTGTGTTTCTACAGGAGCTCCCCAGAATGAGTTCTGAAGTGGAGAGTATGGGTCTTGGGGAAGAAAGGAAAAGGGACCATCTGTTGCTAGAAGGAACACTGGACTTGAGGCCCCTGCGTTTGCTCCCAAACCCATGGCTCTGTTTATTATCCTGCTTTTTTTTTTTTTTTTAATTCAGACAGGGTCTTGCTTTCTAGTGTGGGTTGGTCTTAAAGTCACTATGTAGCCCATACTGGGCTCACACTCACAGCAACCCTCCTGTCTTAGTCTCCCACATACTAGAGTGAGCTACCATACCCAACTAATATTTATGTGGCGCTGGGGAACTAAGCCCAGGGCCTTTGCATGCTCAGTAAGCACGCTAACCACTGATATACACCCCAGACCCATTATCCTGTTTTTAAATAGACATTTGTCTAGAGGATATGACTTTGAATGGCTTTCACCCAACCTCAGATTTATTAACCATGTAGTCTTAGATAAATCTAGCAATAGTAATATTGAAAATAACATTAATAAAGCATGATAAACAGTAACAATACAACCGGCATTTATTGACAAACTACATCAAGTTTTTTGTTCACTTCCTTTATAAACTTCTGTTTACTCATGTAATCTCTTTGAAGGAAGAACCAATTATTAAAATCCATAAGATGAGTAAACTAGGGTAAAGAAAATACCAATATTTTCTTTTTTAAAATTTCAACTGTGGTACATAAGTAACTCAGTTCAGATCACCTAGGATGCAAGTGCATATCTCAGTTCACTTCTGTGGTGTAATTTCTTAGATGGTGTCTTAGTTACATTTCCGTTGCTGTGACTCAACACCCAACATCCACAACTTAGGAAGGAAAGATTTATTGTAGCTTGCAGTTTCAGAAGGTCACAGACCATTCATAGGAGGGCATCTGGAAAATGGTGGAAACACATGGCAGAGCAGAGGTGGGGACAGGGCCAGAGCCAGAGCTCCAGCGGCAGAGACCCTCACAACATGGTGGTACAGAGAGAGACCGGGAGGAAGGGCAGAACCAACACAGGCCCCTTCATGTCAAGCTCACACCACTTTCAGCGAGGCTGCACAATGTCCATAGGGACATGAGGCTTTTGGGGGACCCTGCAGATGCAAACCAAAACAGGTAGTAAACTTGAGGTTGTAGTATGAGCTCAGTCTTCTGGGATAGTTGCACAGATCAAAGATGTTTCAGGTTGTTTGTCGCTTCCATCAGAGGTGACTCCTAAAGGGGCATAATTTGTCTGGGTGTCCTTCAAAGAGGTGAATTCTAAACATTGCTCATTAGCTGTGGAACATGAATTAGTGGAGAGAATAATAAAAGCTGCACTAGGAAGAGTCAAAGTGTTGTACAAAGGTTGTTCATTTATTTCTCCTTTTTCCCATTTTATTGATATGTATAAGTGCAAAATTTAAGGTTTACATTGGTCTTGAGCATTTTGTGCACATACATATCTAGTCAAGGTAACAAGACCTTCCCCACTCTCCTTCCGATCCTCCCCCTACCCACCCACTAGCCCACCTCCCATTCCCTTTATTTTTCACTTTAAGTTCCATGAGATAATTGTGATCTGAGATCTGGGTTTCTCATATCAGAGAGACCATTCAATATTTCACCTTCTGCTTCTGACTCATTTCACTAAGCATGATGGTCTCAAGTTTCCTCCAATTACTTACAAAAGCCTCCAAGTGGTCGGACTTTATAGATGCATTGTATTCCATTGTGTATAAATACCACAGTTTGTGTATCCATTGGTCTGTTGATGGGTATTTTGATGTCTTCCATATTTTAGCTATTGTTAGTTGTGCTGCTATGAACATGGGTATACATGTACCTCTGTTATGTGCTGTTTTTAACTCTTTTAGGAATATTCCCAGGAGAGGTATTGCTGGATCGAAAGGAATATTTATTTTCAGTCTTTTAAGAAACCTCCATACTGTTTTCCAGAGTGGTTGTACGAATTTACATTCCCACCAGCAGTTCAGGAGGGTTCCTTTCTCCTCACAGCCTCGCCAGCACTGATTGCTATTTGAGTTGTTGATATAGGCCATTGTCTCTGGAGTAATATGGTATCTTAGTGATGTTTTGCTTTGCATTTCTCTTATGGCTAGCCATGTATTTATTACCCATTTGAACTTCTTCATGAGTGAACTGCTTCTTCACTTCATTTGCCCATTTTTCAATAGGGTCCTTGATTTTGGTGGGCTTACTTTTCTTCAGTTCCCTGTGTATTCTTGTTATGAGCCTCCAATCAGATGTGTTGGTGGTGAATATTTTTCCCCAGTCTGTTGGTTCTCTTTTTAGAGTGTTGATAATTTCCTTTGCTGTGCAGAAACTTTTTAATTTGACATGATCTCATTTGTTGATAATGGGGATAATTTCTTTTGTTTTTGGTGTTTTATTAAGAAAGTCATTGCCTACACCTATGTCTTTTAGGTATTTGCTTAATTTGTCTTCTAGAAGATTCAGTGTTTCACTTTTAATGTCTAGGTCTTTGATCCACTTTGATTTAATTTGGTGCGTGGTGACAGGTGCGTGACTAGATTCATTCTTCTGCATGTGAATGACCAGGTTTTCCCAGCACCATTTGTTGAACAGGCTGTCCTTTTTCCATTGTATGCATTTGGCTCCTTTGTCAAAGATTAAGTAATTGAGGGTATTTGGGGTTGTCTCTACCTTTTCAATTCTGTTCCACTGGTCTATCTGTCTGTTTTTGTGCCAGTACCAAATTGTTTCTACAACTATTGCTTTATAGTACAGCCTGATATCTGGTATTGTAACGCCTCCAGCCTTAGTCTTGTTGCTCAGGATTGCTTTGGCCATTCTTGGTCTCTTTTGGTTCCATATGAATTTAAGGATTATTGCTTCAAGTTCTTTGAAAAAAAATTGTTGATATTTTGTTAGGAATTGCATTGAATCTATATATCAGTTTTGGAAGTACAGTCATTTTGACTATATTTATTCTGCTTATCCAAGAACAGGGGATGCCTTTCCATTTTCTGATGTCACCTATAACTTCTTTCTTCAGTATAATGTAGTTTTCTTTATATAGGCCCTTCAATTCCTTTGTTAGGTATACTCCTAGGTATTTAATTTTATTCTGTGTTATTGAGAATGGAACGATTTTTCTGACAACTTTCTCAGTTCATTGTTACTGTAGAGAAAAGCTATTGATTTTTTTTAGTATTGATTTTGTAGCCCATAATTTGGCTAAATTCTTTTTATTATTTCCAAGAGTTTCATAGTGGAGTTTTTGGGGTCCTCCGTTTAGATACTTGTAGCATCTGCGAATAAGGAGTGTTTGACCTCCTCCTTTCCGATGCAGATTCCTTTTATTTCGTTTTCCTGTCTGATTGCTATGGCCAGTATTTCAAGGACTATGTTGAATAAGAGTGGTGAGAGTGGGCAGCCTTGTCTTGTTCATGATTTTAGAGGGAATGGTTTCAAATTTTCTCCATTTACTATGATATTTACAGTAGGTTTAGCATATATGGATGGCTTCTATGAGTTTTAGGTAGGGCCCTTCTATACCTATTTTTCTCAGGTTTTTTTTTTTTGTCATGAAAAGGGTGCTGGATTTTGTCAAAGGCTTTCTCTGCATCAATAGAAAATGATCATGTGGTGTTTGTTTTCACTTTTGTTGATATGGTGTACTACACTGATTGATTTACATATGTTGAACCAGCCTTGCATCTCAGGGATGAAGCCCTGAGATCATGGTGTATGATCTTTCTGATTACTTGTTGGATTCTGTTTGCCAGAATCTTGTTGAGGATTTTTGCATCTATATTCGTTAAGGATATTGGTCTATAATTTTCCTTCCTGGTTAAGTCTTTATCTGGTTTTGGGACTAGTGTGATGCTCACCTCAAGAAATGAGTTTGGTCGTATTCCTTCACTTTCTGTCTTATGAAATAGTTTGAGGAGGATTGGAGTTAGTTCTTCCCTGAAGTACTGAAAAAATTCTGCTGTGAATCCATCTGATTCTGGGCTTTTTTTGTAGGTAGAGCCTCTCTCTATTACTGCTTCTATTTCTGTGTGCATAATGGGGTTGTTCAAGATATTTATGTGTTCTTCATTTAATTTTGGTATTTTATATGTACCTAGGAAGGCATCCAGTTCTTCCCAATTCTCTAACTTGTCAGAATATAGGTGTTCAAAATAATTTCTCATAATGTTCTGAATTTCTGAGGTCTGTTGTGATTTCACCCTTTTCGTTTCTAAGTGCGCTAATCTGTGCTCTTTCTTTCCTTCCCTTGGTGAGTTTAGCTAGAGGTTTGTCTATCTTTTTAATTCTTTCAGAGAACCAGCTCTTTGACTCATTGATCTTTTTAATTTTTTTTTAAATTTCAGTTTCATTAATTTCAGATCTGATCTTTATAATTTTTTTTCTCTTCTAATGCCTTCTGGATTTAGTTGTTCTTGTTTTTCTAGGTCCTTAAGGTGCATCATTAATGTGTTTATTTGTGACTGTTCTGTTCTCTTGATGTGTGCATTTATAGCTATGAATTTCCCTCTTAAGTACTGCTTTCATTGTGTCCCAAAAATTTTTGATATGATGTACTTCCATCATCATTTAATTCTATGAAGTTTTTGATTTCTTCTCTGATTTCTTTCGTGATCCACTGTTTGGTCAGTAGTAAGTTTTTAAGTCTCCATGTATTTGTGTATTTTCTTCTGTTTCTGCTGCTGTTATGTTTCAGTTTTATTACACTATGGTCTGAGAGTATACAAGGAATTATTTCTATCCCTTTGTATTTATTTAAGCATGACTTATGGCATAGAACATTGTCTATTTTAGAAAATGTTCTCTGTGCTGCCGAGAAGAACATGTAATCAGTTGATGTTGAGTGGAAAACTCTGTCAACATCTGTTATGTTCAAGTTTTCTATAGTGTTGTTCAGCAGTTGTACATGTTTGTGGATTTTTTTGTCTGGCTGATCCATCTATCTGTGACAGTGGAGTATTAAAGTTCCCTACTATAATTGTATAGGGGCTTATATGCCCTTTCAGGTCTAATAATTTTTGGTTTACATAATTGGGTACTGTAGAGTTGGGGGTATATATATTGGTAATTGTGACTTCTTCCTGTTCTAGTGTTTCTTTAACCAATATATAGTGGCCATCTTTGTCTTTCTTCACCTGTTTTGTTTTGAAATCTGATGAGTCTGAGACTAATATAGCTACCCCTGCTTGTTTGTTTCCTTGGACCTGTTTCATGAAATATTGAATCCATCCTTTTATTTTTCAGTCTGTGAGTTTCCTTGTGGGTGAAGTGTGTTTCTTGTAGGCAGCAAATTGTGGGTTTCTGTTGTTTGATCCAGTCAGCTAGTCTATGTCTTTTAATAGGTTAATTGAGGCCATTCACATTTAGAGTAATTATTGAAGTATATTTGGTATGTACTGCCATCATAGTAGTTTTTTGACATTGTTTACTAGCCTTACTTTTTTCTTAGCTCATTCCTTTCTAGCTGTTGTCTCTTTTTCTCTGGGGTCACTAGTGTCACTGGCCTCTCTTTTGCTATCCAAGTTTCCTTTAAGAATTCTCTGCAATGCTGGCTTAGTGGCTGCAGATTTCTTTAAGTTTTCTATATCATGGCAAGTTTTAATTTCTCCCTCTAGTTTAAAAGATAGTTTTCTGTATATAGTAGCCTTGGTTGGCATTTTTGTTCTTTTAGTGTTTGAATGACATTGCTCCATGATCTCCTGGCTTTTAGAGTCTGGGTTGAGAAGAGATATCCTGATAGGCTTATCTTTGTAGATCACTTTCTGCTTTTCTCTTACTGCTTTCAGTATTTTCTCTTTTTGTTGGGTTTCTAGTGCTTTAATTATGATGTGTCATGACGAGGTTCTCTTCTGATCAGCCTTGTTTGGTGTTCTATTTGCTTGCAGTAGTTCCATGTTCATTTCTCTTCTTAGATTTGGGAAATTTTCTACCATAATTTCGTTGAAGATGACTTTTAAGACTTTCGTTTTGTCCTCAGTCTTCTCTAGGATTCCATTATTCTGAGGTTGCTTCTCTTTGAATCATCTATCAGCCATTATAATGATTCACTTTCTTCCTGTTTTACTTTGCGTTCTTTATGGCCTTTCTGTTCTTGCTCCGTCATCGTGTCTTCTAGGTCTGATATTCTATTCTGAAAATGTTCGAAATGGTTGTTCATTATTTCCCATGTGTTTTTCACTTCCTGGATGTCTGCATTCATTTTTTATGTCTCTGTTGTATTATTCTCTAATTTCTTATATTGCCTTCATTATCTTCTTGTTTATATCTTCTTTGGTCTCCTATAATTGCTTGTCAAGGCTTGCTTTTAGCTTAGCTATGTCTTGGCATAGCTCTTGCATTATCTGTTTCAATTCCTGTTTTAATTCAATGTATTTTTTGGCCCAGGAGTTACCATCATTTTGCTATTTTCATATTTGTATTCTGCAATTTCAGTACCCCTCGTATCATCTTCTGGGTATCAGGGCTTTTTGTAGGAGATTTATTACCTCATTTCCTCATGGTTCTGCTGTCTTTGGCTGGCTGTCTATGGTGAGCAGGAAAGAATGGTTTGGTGAAGGCCCAGTCCTAGATGTCCCTGGAAGCCACTGGCCCAATGTACAGACAAGATGCTAGAATTTCCAGTCCTAGATGCTTCTGGAAGCCTCTGGGGCTTAGGATGGACAGGGCGATGGAATTCCCTGGCAGCCTCTCAAAGCCTCTGGCTCGCAGGCTCTTCACCTTCGGGGTGCACCCACTACCCTGAGCCATTCAGGGGATCAGCAGCCTTTTTACCCCTCTTTTCTCTTCTCTCTGCCTCTTGTGCCAATTTCTTCCTAGGCACTGTTTAAGGGTGGCCCCAAAGCCCTGAAGTGCTCTTCTGAGCTTTCTTTTACTCTGAAGAGTTCAGTCTTCGGCTTTTTTTTTTTTTTTTCCTTCTTTTTAAAATGGCTTCTGCATACATCTTTGCCTGTTGTGGCTGCTGCTTCTCATTTGGACTCCCAGGGGCTTTTCTAGGGTGAGCGCACAATGTGTTTGTGGTATACACTACCTGCAGGTTGGCTTTTTGGAGGCTGCGGCCACCAGCTGCAGACAATTCCCACTTCTCCCAGATCCACGCTTACCTCAGACTGAGGTTCTGGCTCTGAACTTCTCTTTGTCTGTGGTCTGTGGATGCAGGCAGCTCAGGGCCGCACGGAGTTGGCTGATGTTTTCCTCCACTTCCAATATGACTTCAAGATTTCTGACCTTCCTGTGGCCTCCTGTCTGTTGTTGGGGTGCTCTGTCCCCTTCCAGCTCTGTCAGATGTTCTAGACCCACATGAGCTTTCCTTTTTCTGCAGCTGCCTGTGGTGGCTTCCTAGACTCCTGATTTTTTTTTTCTTTGCTTTCATTGAGTCTTCAGAATTTTTGACCTCCCCCTGGCCTTCTTTCAGTTGCTGGGGTGCTCCTCTCTTTCCTAACTACACTGAACACACTTTTTCTAACTAAATTCTCGACTTTTTAAGTGGGTCGATGAGGAGACATTGTGCAGTTCTGTTACTCAGCCACCATCTTCTTGTTTATTTCTCATTTTAAATTTGCATTCAGTCACATTCGGCATACTTTGAACTAGCTAGGTGGATATAGAAAGGGGCCGCTTGTTAGTCCAGTGGCTTTTGTACCCAAATTTTGTCATGAGTATCCCTGATGCTTGTCACACAATAGTGTTTGATCTGCATTTGCCTCAAATTTGAAAGTGAACATTATGGCCTGTGTTTGCACTTTCTTTGTTTCTACCAAAATTGCCTTTCTGTGTTTCAGAGACATTTATTATTAATCCTATTGTAGTGGAAGAAGGAACCAAAAGTGCCAACACTTAGCCTAAAAAATCCTCGTAGCATGATTTTGTTTATTATCCCACTGTTATTTTGATTTGTTTTGTTTTTAAATTGAGACAGGGTATCACTTTGTAGACTGGGACAGTCCAGAAGTCACCATGTCATAATGTCAAGCACTTCATTAATTTCTGTGTAAACTTACAGTTACTTTTGTACGTGAGGCTAGTTGTAACAGTGAGAACACCGAGGCTCGGATTCATTTGTGCTGCCATTGGCCATTCATTTCTTCAGCAGACCTGGGTCACTGATCGGCCACAGCTAGGACATCACTTCAAACACAGCCTCAGCCTTGAAGGAGTTTGTGGAGGGCAGTTTCCAGGGATTTATTCATGATTCCATCTGTCTATCGTTGTGTTTTGTTTGTGAATGACCTCAATATCTGTTTTTATTTATTTATATATTTAGTTATTTATTTACTTTTTTGGAGACAGGTTCTTGCTCTGTAGTCCAGGTTGGTCCTGAACTCACAGTATTCTTTCTGCCTCAGGCTCCTGTGTGCTGGGATTACAGGTGTGCCTACCACCTTGACATCTAGTTTTAATGGAAGAAGATACAACTTTGTGAATGAAAATGAACACAGTGTGGCAAGTAGGAAATATTATTACTATGCAGAGAAGAAGTCAGGATGAAAACTGGAGTGTCGGGTGCTACTTTATGCAGCTGGGGAAGAAGACGAAGGGCATTTAAGGATGTGAAAGCCAACGACCAGGCATTAGGGGCCACCTAAGAGCTTGTATGGGTGGGCAAGGGAACTGGGGAAGGTAGAAGATGGGCTGGTCGGTATATAGATCCCCAGGGGCTGTGATGGGGACTTTGCCTTGTTGCTGAACAAGACAGAAAGCTAGAGGAAGCTAAGCAGAGAAGAACCCGACCTGACCAAGGTTTTAACTGAGTTAATCTGGGCCTTTTCCTCTGTGGGAAAGAGACTTCAGGCAGTGAGAGTGGAAAGAGAGAGCCAATGGGGAGGGTGGTGCAGAGGCCCTTGGAGAAAGGACAGTGGGACCCATCAGGAGGTTGCCATGGAGGTCACAGAGACTGCCTGAGCCTAGATGTGTGACAGGGCACAGCAGAGAGGATTTGTGGGTAATGAGACCAGAGAAGGCCCCAGAGAGGAAGAAAACTCTGGGGGTGAGCCTGGGCGGGTGCTGCTGCTCTTGGGATGATGGAGTGGCATGAGACTCTGCCCTTTGCAGCTTTATATTTAGTTAGGGAGTTGGCATTTTATGGTGCTTTTATTTCTGTTGCTGTAAAGGGAGCACATAGCCTCCTGGTAAGAAGAATTAAAGTAGTGCTGAAACACATACAGTAGAAAGTCAGTTCCCTGATTTCCTTTCCAAAAGGCAATCTCTTGTGTATTTTTTCAGACACAACCTAAGAATACCCGACTGTGTGTGTCTAAATGTATTACACTCACTTTTCTCTTTTAATTCCATGGTTCAGAGTATCTATGTGATAGTACAGCTTCCCTTTCTTACTAATAATACATCTTAGAGATTAATCCATATCACTTCATATAGAAATACTTCATTTCCCCAAGAATAAGATAGTCTATCCCACCATATTTCCATTTTATGATGTGTTTAATTAATTCCCTGCTGAAGAGCACTCGCGTTGTTTCTAGTATTTTATGTTACTAATGATGTGGTGGTGGATAATATCTTTGAGCATATATATTATATACATAGAAATAGATCTGTAGAATACATTGCTGGAAGTAGAATTTGTGGCCCACAGGGAGGTACGTACTTAAATGTTGATAGCTAAGACCACTGTGACCCCTGGAAGGGGTTCGCCAATTTACACTGCAGCAGGAACGCCCAGTGGGACCTCAAAGAGAGGGAAGTTTTTATAATGATGATGATACTGGTGACAACATCCAGGGCTGTAATGTTTTATATTTGCCCAGATGGCTTGATCTCTCTATTAGGATCATCTCTATTGTGTCTCCAGAGCAACACCGGCAAGAAAATATACTGCATTCTAATTTTATTTATGAGGAACTGGAGAATTGTAGAGATCAATAATTCGTCTGGGTAGTAAATGGTAGAGTTGGGGTTTGAACCCAAGCCTCTCAAGTGCCAGAAACTGACTCTAACTTGGTCAGGAAAGGGCTTTCCGGTGGTGCCCTCACTTAGCCCTCTTTGTCTTACAGAGTGGGCTTGGGTCCCCAGCCCTCAAACAGGCAGATGTGTATGACCCTCTGGCAGAGTTAGACGAAAGTCGCCTTTAAGGGCTCTTTTCTGCCCTCCCACTCCAGGGCACCTCCACCTGTCTGCCTAAATAGCCACAGTGATAAAACGAAAATGTCGCTTGCCCCTCAGTACAGTGGAGTGTCATAAAGGTAAATCAGAGAGTGCACCTGGGACACTTAAAGCAACTTAGCAGAAATAAGCTCCATACATTTGTGTAAAGCTGGTGGAGAGAGAGGTGGCTGCAGGGGACCTCAGTCTGGCAGCCACGTGGCCAGCCCTGGGCCTTTACGGGGGTTTCCTTAGATGGATCCGTTTTGAGTCTGAATCTAAGTAAACACACGTACTGGACATCTTTAAATTTCTGCCCTTTATGTGGTGATTCATAGACTATCTTTTTTACTTTGGCAAGCTTCCTACTTATCTGACACAGAGCTCAGTCTCTAACTTCCCGAGCTAGCCATCACTCTTTGCTCCTGATCCCCTGTGAGCCTGTGGCAGCCCTGCCAGCTGGTGCTGTTTCCCACTGTCCTCTCCACATGTTGACAGTCGCCAGAGCTCAGGAAGGAGGACGGGAGCTTCAGTGGGGAGGCTGCACAGAAAGCAAGCACCTGCTGAGAACGTGGCTGTGCACGTGCCCCGATGGTATGACAACTTTAGCTCTTTTGGGAAGATGCGCAGGTGAGCTGTGACTGCACAGAATGGGATTTCTATATTCACCTTTCTAAGGAATCTCCAAATTGCATTCCATAATGGCTGTGCAAGTAACAATCCCGGCAGCAGCGTAGAAACATTCCTTTTCCCTCACAACCTCGCCAACATTTATTGCCTTGCGAGTTCTTTATGAAAGCCATTCTCACCAGAGTGAGGTGGAATCTCAGTGTCGTTTTGATTTGCGTTTCTTTGAGGGCCAAAGACATTAGCACTTTTTCAGGTCACATATTGGCTTTTTGTACTTCTTTTTTTTGAGAAGTTTCTTTTCATTTCAGTTACTGTTTTGACTATCTACAAAAAAATGGATAAATGTAATGTGGTGTATATATACACAATGGAATACTCTATAGCCATAAAGACAGATAGGAAGCATATGCAAGAAAATGGTGTCACCTTGAGTCAATAATGCTCAGTGAAGTGGACCAGACACTAAAGATTAGGTATCACATGGTATGTCTCATATGAGATTGCCATAAATATATGTATAAAAAGATTATAATATAGGAGAGAGGCTAGAAAGTGGGAAGAGGCACTGTGAGTTAGGGGGAGAAAAGAATCTAGGGGAGGGAAAAAGTGGTCAGAAGTCGCATATCTGGGCACAAATTCCCCAAGTTGCAATTGACATGTAAGTGTATCTGTGGTACACACATATTCAAATAAAAATACAAAAAGAAAGAAGAAAGAAAACAGGAGGCAGAGCTGGGGATGGAACCCAGGCCCTCAGAGGCAGACTCCGTGTCCACCTACGGTCCTGGGTTTGGCTCAAGCTTCCCCTGTGGGTTCAGCCGTCTTCCCTGGGGCCCCGTATGCTCCAGTCAGTGCCCCTTCCGCATGCTCACCAGCCAGGGTTTGCCTGTGCCACAGCAGTGTAAATACTCAGAGAGACTTAGGTCGCTGTGTGTTCCAGAGAAGCATGGAACTCCTGGGAGGGCAGGGATGGTGACCTGCTCATGCCCACATCCCAGCTGCTGATGCAGGCCCGACCTGGCTGCAGGAAGGGTGGCCCACGTTCGTGTGTCCATTTGTGTCTGGCCAGTAGCGGATGCCTTCCCCTTTCACTCTCCCACCACCAGGAAAAGCGTGTCAGTGTCCAGAGGGAGGGATGGAGGGGGGCGGGGCATTGCTATATTTCCAGGGGCACATAGCAAGCAGAAGGACCTGGGGCCGGACCTGGTGCCTGCCTTCCTCCAGAGCCTGGGGGGGCTTGTGGGCACACTCACCCCAGCTCAGTCTGTGTGAGCCCCATGGAGCCTGAAATTCAGCTTCACAGTAAACAAAGCCTTATTACAGCACAACTGTGCCCGTTGGTCACACAGTGTCGCTGGCTGCCTCTGTCTTTAAGAGCTGTGCTGAAATGTAATTTGCGTAATATACATCTCATTTGTCAGAGTATAAATTAATTTAAAAAAATAGTTCCAACTGGAAAAGTGGAAGGCAGGAAGCTGTCTCCTTCATGGTCCCTCAAAGGTGAGTGTGAACTTGGCAGGTGCTGAACCGGGAGGCGGGGTGGGCATCTCGCGGTCAGCAGGTGCTGCCGTTTGGGTCTGATTCCCGCAGGCCTGTGTGTGACGGGCTTGGCCCCCAGTTGGCGTTGGTGGAGCCTGAGGAGGTGAAACCCACTGTGGAACATTCAGGTCGTGGAGGCGCGGCCCGACAGGAAGCAGTGACTCCTCCCTGTGCCTCTCTGTAGGTCCTGGCTGCACAGAACGGGGGCAGCTTTGCTCCTCCCACCCTCCTGGCCATGGCGAGCTGCCTCACACGGCCCAAAAGCAATGAGGCCAAAGGACCGAGTCTGAAATGTCTAAAGCAGTGGCAGACACAGAAGCCTTTCTCTTTTATAAGCTGATTTTCTTAGGTATCGGTTATAATAAACAACTGACTGTCTCAGCTGTTTACTTTTAAAACTTTAAAAGCAACAGCAAGTCAGTTCCCAGAAGGTTATGGACAGCTAGTTTCTGGGCATCCAGGACTTCCCCTCTCTACAAAAAAAAACTGTATCTACACTCCCCGCTGCCCACCTACTGAGACTCAGGCCTCTTCACCGTGTGGCTGGTGACAGAGCCGGCCAGAGCAAGGGGATCTAGTGGCCTTAGGAAAGGTAAAAGGAGTCAGTCCAATGAAGGGATTGGTTGGATTCAGAGAGGAGATATCAAGATTTGACTACTGCGAACCCATTAGAGGAATAGGAAGCTGGTGTAGAGTGGTGATTTGAATGAAATGACTTAGGCGCGGAAGATTAATGTGTTAAACACTGTATGGTTTCTCGGATGTGGAAAACCCAGAACACAGACGTTCTTTGGAACCACATGAAGTGATAGCCGGAGCTGGGGGAAGGGACGGGGTGGGGGGGGGGGGTTGAAAATGGGAAGGGATTGTGAAGTCGATATTATACATAGATGTACGAAACACCCAAATTCATTGTTAATACTATGTATTATATTTGTACATTAATAAAAATAGTGGGGGAAAAAAGAAGAAAGAGTAAACCATGCTGTGGGCGTTCAGGAGAAACACAATGGCAGAGTCTGCCAAGCCTCTTTTAGTGTTCTCTCCTGCACCACCATATAGGGCAGGATTGTTCTTCCTTGTGCCGATGAGAAAGAAGCCTGAACAGGCCGTCCTCATTTAGTACTTTTAGTAGGACCTAGGGCTGAGGATGCAGCTCGGTGGTAGAGCGCCAGCTTAGCATGTGCAAGGTTCTAGGTCCAGTCCTCCAGGATTTAAAACAAATAGAAAGTTTGTCATCTCAGAGTCCATGTCCTTAAAGTGCACTTGGCCAAATTCTGGGGCTCTTGGCTTCCGTAGGGCCACTTCAGCTGAGAACACCCTACATCGCAGAGAAGGGTGAGAATGTGCAATGGCCTGTGCCCTCAGGTCTGGTCACAGGCCTGAGGCCAAGCCTATTCTTGAGGAGGATGGACATGGGAGAGACATGGGGAGGAAAGCAGGTGCTGTGTGCTGCAGTAGACTGGCCGGCTGGTGGGGACTCTCCCCTCTGTACACCACAGGGAAGCAGTGACATGGAGGTTAGAAATTCCTCTAGTGGCTGCGACATCCCTCTGCGTAGTTCTCAGCCTTTCTCTCCCTCTATTATCAGTGTAGCCTCAGACAAGTTACCTTGCTGTTTAACCTACCTGCCCAGTGGAGGCCCATCTGCTAAATGGGACTCTATTTCCCCTATAGGAATGTTTCAAGAGCTAAGTAAACTAACCTTTATAAAGCCCCAAGAATCCTGCTTTATCTGTAGTTAGCACTCAAGACACACTGGATGCTGTTATTACATGTCAGGAAACATGGGCTGAACTAAGAACAAGGAAGTGTGTGAGTGCCCGGCTATAACACTTTCCCACCTTTCTGTCTGAAACCTGAAGAAATGGGGTTTTGGTGGCGATTTCCTGTTAGAATAGATTAAGGTACCAGGAACAGAGGAGTCAAGAGAGCAGTGCTAGGGTGGTTGCCAAGTTCTTTATGGCCATTTCATGGTGGGGCGTAGGGAGGGCCTGGCTGCCGGCTGCATTTGGGTCTGGTCCACACCTGTCACGTAGGTAACCTGCTCTGAGGTGGTGGTTCAACTTTTCTGGCCCAGATCCAATGCAGAAAGCACTTTGGCATGTTACTTTTCAGAAAATTGGGATAATTTTTTCTCCCGTCCCGGGCAGAAGGACTCTGTATGGAAGAAGGCCTGAGGTCTCTGAGCAGAGCTGGCAGAGAGCCATAGAGCCGGAAACAGCCAGCCTGGCTCACAACCCAGCTGGGGCTTCTATTTTAAGGATGTCAAAAGGCTCCTCTGAAATCCTCCTCCATGCCCTATGCCATTTCCAGGAAGGACTGGCTTTCCCCAGCATCACAGGGTCTCATCCGGGATGAACTCCTGCCATACTTGTGGCCTGTCACTCTCTCCTGTGGCAGGAACTGTGTAAACCTCTGAGAACTGGACTTCCTGGACTCAGTTGGCCAGTGACTGGTCCCCTTCCCTGGTCCATGTCGTGCGCATGCCCAAGTCTTTAAAGTACTGTGCATGGGCAGCTTCTCCCCCTTCGCCTCTGTGCTCAGCAGGGCTTTGGCTGAAGGTGGTCGCAATAGCTTCAAGGGATCAAGCACATTTGAGAAATTTTTCTCCTAAGAAGATGAGCTGGGAGGAATTGAAAGCGAGGCTGGTAGCTTTGATGTCTTAAGTATGAAATTTCAGTGGCTTAGCAGCTGCCCAGCCCTGGTTCTTGTGTGGCTGGAGTAAGATTTAAGGAAATGATTTCATCACATGCCACATAGGTCATGAGGAAGGATGGAGAAGCAGCCCAAGGAGCTCGGGAAAAGAGGGCTTGGAGCTGCTGACCAGATGCTGGCTTCAGAGGTCTGGTCAACTGCCCACCCCTTCTCTATTTCTCTCGTCTTATTCTTTCAAAAGATCATTTGGTTTGAAAATTATCCACTACAAAACATGTGCTCATTATCCCAAATTCAGAAAATAAGAACAATCAGAAAGAGGGAAACAAAGTAGCAATATTACCGTTCTCCAAAGAGAAGCCTTACGCTATCTTTCTTTCACATTCCCTTGATACGACCCTAAGAGCAGTGCTGTGCTTGCTGTCTACCCCTGTTGACCTTCCTACGTATTTACTTGGCTAACTCAGTTCCATGGTTGTCCTGGCTTTGAGGCATTCAGGTGATTTGTTCTATTTTATCTTGCTTACCCAGATTGATCAAATACATTTTTCGAGTTACTGGAAAATTTCTGCAGTTTGCACGCCAGAGTGGGAATTCTCTAGAGACAGGGAAGATGAAAATCACTGGAAAAATTGTTGAAAATTCTGGAAATTTTGAATTTTAAGAATCATGACAATTTTGCCAATTTTGTGGCTTGAATCTAGCTAATTATTATGTATTTATATTAATCTGCTGAGAGGCTTTTAAAAGTAAATTTGTCTATTTCTTCCACATTGGATATATGGATTGTTTATGAGGTTTTTTTTTTTTTTTTCACCAAACAAATGCAGTACCATAGTGAACATCTTTGGCTATTCATTTGTTTATTCAATAGCCTGTTGTTCCGAACACTTGCATGAGATCCACCTTCTTTCAGGTACACAAAGACCACAGAGAAGAGATTTAGCTTCTGCTGCTTTTGCCAAACAGAGAGAGTGACAAAATGACAAATTTAGGCTACAACAAACGGTGATGAATACCATGAAGAAAATAATTTGACTGCTTTGGGGTGCCAAGTACTTAAGGTTTGGGGCCAGAGAAGCCTTTGTCAGATGGCGACATGTAAGTGAAGCTTGAAGAAAGGACAGAAGTTAGCAGGTGTCACTTTTAAGGTTTGCAAGAGTAGAATTAATAGATTGAAGGACATTACCCTTTACAGTCTTGCCCGTCTCCTCAACCTCCCCCTCAGCTTTCTGTGTCCCCATTTCAGTGGTCAGCAAGTACACCAGTCAGGGTGCAGCAGGGAAACACGGCCACATTTGGCATGTCAGCACAGGATTAAGTACAGGAGGTTGATTACCATGTATTTGGAAGAGTTGAAAGAGCAATCAAGACAGGTAAGAAAAGCAGAGTTAGTGGGTAGAAGAAGCACACCTAGCTCTGAGTAGTCCCAGGGAGTCTGGCCAGTGAGACCAAAGCTCAAGGAGCCAGAATGACTGGCTCACCGTCATGTACCTACTGAGCAGTCACGAGACTCAAACACAAGTCTGATGACCTCCACAGCTGCCCTTCCTCTAGAAACTTCTCCATTGTGGGTCAACATGTAAAGGCCATTCCTCAGACTCCCCTAGAGGCAGGAGGAGGGTGGCTTGTTGAACACACCTGAGCTCCTATTGGAGTATGTCAATGGTGGTCTGGAAGTTAACTGACCCAGGAGCCAGTGGAAACGACAGCCTTGTCATTCAAGACCACGCGTGGCTCCAGGCCCCTGTCTGAAAACTCTCTCCTGACCTTTTCCTAACACGTGGCATTTCAGTGTTCTGTTGATTACAGATCACTTACACACAGCACACACTTGACTGTTTGTTAAAGTGGAAAATTGAAAAAAATAGAAAGAAAGTACCTGCTTGCCAGAGCAGTGCTGTGGAACAGTCGTTCCCAAGGTATTCATCTCGATACGTCTAAACACCTGTAATTAAACTAGCTTTGGAGCAGTGCCTCTTGGAAAGGGTGGTAGAATCAATTCTGTAGCGTTTAGATTTTCTTCTTTGTACACACTGCTCGGCAGCGAACATGTTCTAAAAAGACCAGATGCTGTGGCCCAAGAATGCAATTATGCACCTATCGGGATGGGAGGATGATGGCTGAGCTTGGGACACCCGACCTCAGGGCAGCCGAGGCAGATGGTGACACGCGATGAATACGATAAATACGGGGACCTCCGGTTCCATGGTCTCTGCCCCAGGCTCATTTCCTTGCTGGGGATTTTATTTTTGTATCATGGCTGCAGTGATCACCGGGTAGCTTTGTGTTAAACAGCTAATTAATGGGAGCTCAAGTCAGCTGTCTTATTTATGAGACTTGGGAGCAGGCAGAGACACTTCGCTCATCTGGAAAAATAAGTTGGGATCAAGCTGCATCTTCTATATAAATATATGAGACGCTGCTGTCAGACGCCACTACCAGCCAGTGCTGGCTGGCGTCACATGAATCACTGCAGTGACCCAGACCTTCAGTCTGAGTTGATTGTAGCTAATGTGTGCCTTATAATCTCATATGCTCAGAATGCTTGTGAACCAAGCGTGCTATCAAGATACAGTTTTAATTAACATTTGCTTTTTAGATAATGTACGCAATTTATTTTGGCATGAGTTCATTGCATGTAAAATCTACATAATTAAGATCCTAAACCTGCAATATTTTTTTCTTTGTGGTATTTTTTGCTAAATGACACAGATTCAGCAACATCTATTACCCAGTAGATAGCTGCAACGGGCAATCACAGTCTCAGTAGCGTCTTTCATTTTTTGAAAAATTGTTTTCTAAGCAAGCTCTTTATAAAGTCATGTAGCTGTTTTTGTTCACCTTTTACATTCAGGGCTATGAGTTATTTTTCTTAATTTCCCATTAAAAACTGAGGATAACTCATGGCTCTTCTGTATGGAATGTGCTATAAAATTGTAGCTTGTTTTAAAGATTAATATTATTTTGTGAGCTTATTTTGCTATGTGTTCCACCACAAATGTTGACACAAATCTGAGACATAGTCTGGTGGGAAGGGACAAGTGGGGAGAGACCTTCAAGTTCACGAAAGTAACTTCTCTTTCTGAGGACATTAAGGCTCAGAGGACAGATGGGATACATCGAAACTCATATGCAGAAGCCAGAACTGGGACTAGAACCCACGACCAAGTAGCCACACTTGCTTTTCTAAATCCTCTGCTCTCTACCTTCATGGAGCCTCTCCCACACTCTTCAGGGATGCCCTCTGAACTTGGACATGTCTCACATCAAGAAAAATAGGCATGCTTGAATAAAAGAAAAAGAAAAGGAAAACAAACTTAATTTCTTCACACTTGTCCAGAACGAGCAGCAGAGCAGTGGCTGGATCCCAGTCCCTTTGTTCTCCGTGACACCTCTAGAATTGGGTCACAGGGCTCACGGTTTGTCTTTGGGAACCTGAGTCAGATGCCTCAGCAATCAGCAGCCAGCCCAGGGGAGTGCCCGCACACCCCTGCCATAATATCTGTTGACCATGACACCCAGCACCTGGGCTGAGGGAGGCTGCAGCCAGACACAGGCTGGGAGCCAGAGGCCTTCTATCCTGGCCGTGATGCCTTTGCCTAGGCCCTACCTCCAGCCCTTCCAGCCTGCTGGGCTTGGGAGCAGCTGACTTCTTCACAGGCGGACCTTGGACAGCGCCTATCCAAGCTTCTGCTTGCTTCTGCTCCCGGGAAGGAAAAGGCAGGGGCTTGCCTCTGTCACTCTCCAGCTCCTGTCTGCCAGCCACAGCTGCTAATTAGCGTCAGCAGTGGCTGGAGGAGAGGATGCCTGGCTGCCCATTGGCCTCCTGCTTCCTCTCCCATCCTCTCCCATGGGAAGCAATGATTCAGGGTTGGGGGGATCACAGCTGGGCCGTGTGGGGAGCCGGCAGCAGGGCAGCCCAGCAGGTTAGTTGGGTTAGCCACTATGTGGGCGTCAGGATGAGTGGCCCATCAGGCATTCAGGCCCAGGGGCACATGAGAGCTGGCGACTCAGATGTGCACTCCTGGGAGAGCCAGGGCAGGGCCCAAGAAGTCTGTTCCCTGGGCAATGCTGCTGAAGGAAGGAGAAATGGCACATCGATCCAAGAGCCATATACCAGCAGAGGGCTCAAGGCTTGTTCACCCTGGCTTAGATGTTCTCTGTCACCTCCAAGCTGTGATTTGGGACATGGTACCTACTTCTCCTGGGCTCTTTCTCCGCAGCTATCAGGCCAGGAAAAAAAAAAAAAAGTCTTATTTTCAAAGAGTTGTGTGGCATAAATGACCTGGCATGCAGCCGTGTGTCACTCAGCAGTGGAGACACGTTCTGAGGAGTGCAGTTAGCACCAATGCTGAGCTGACCAACAAATACCATGTGGCACAGGGCAGTGCCTCTGCACAGCCTCCATTTCATCTCCAGACACGCTCAACGTGAGCTGTTGAGGCTGCTGCCAGCGTGACACATCTTGTTTTGTAGAAGTAGGAAGACCATACCTGATTAAAATAATGCTTAAGAGTATAGTATGGAAACTACAAATGGTAGGCCTGAAGATGCAGGTCTGTAATCTCAGCAGGTTGGGACACAGAAGCAGGAGGGTATCAAGTTCCAGCCCAGCTTGGGCAATTCAGCACCTCGGTGAGACCTTGTCTTGAAACCGGAAATGAGCTGAAGAGGTAGCTCACTGTGAAGGTTCTGTGGTCCGTGCCCGGTACCACGAAAGAGAAAAATGAAAAGAAAATGCATAAGCCACTTTCAGTTCTTTATTATGATACAAAGTATGATGCAATGTGTATAATCACACATGTTCTGCTCCTTCCTCATCGTGACAACTGCAGGGACCCAGGTGAGCGTTTTTCAGCCCTACCACAATCTGAACACTGTGACTGCTTGTCTGTTGTGTCACTATGCAGTGTGTGGCTATACATTATTCAGAATAAAGCTTAGATACGGAGTCACTATTTTAAGTGGAGAACTTATAAAATATCGTGCAGTAGGTTAAAATAGATAATACACCTGGCACCTGGCTGCCTAAGTATCAGTACATTCCAGTACAATGTATATAGGGAGGCCCTGGAGCACCCAAAGGTTTCTGATCACCCCATGGTCCCCTGTCTCTTCACCACCTCCTCTCTTCTTTTTGGCACATCAGAAGGAGGCAGACAAATGGGGACCACCAGGTACCTGTGCCGAGTGCACCCTCCCCAGTGTGTCTCCCTGCTGTACAGCTTGGAGCGGCAGTCCTGATGTCAGGAGTCCTGCTCATGTCCCCCATAAAGCATCCTGAGATGCAAAGCCCAAATGATTTGGACACAGAATATTAAGTGATATGAGGCAGTTGTGCTTTGCTTTATTTGCATGTGATGTGATTTTTAAATAATATTGCTGACTTGTGTGTGTGCTTTTACTTTCAGTTTCCTGAAGACCTAAGTACTTTCTCTGCCTACAATATTCATTTGCTTAGCAAATATATGTGTGTATATTATATTCTTATTTTTTAATGTGAGTTTGCCAAGAAAATGTGTACCATCTCCATACATACACATCGCTTCATTTATTCATTCAACAAATATTTGTCTAGCATGAAGAGAAAGATAGGGTTTTAGAATTGAGGGGTTGCGATAGCGTCCTACACAGGCTCTCGAGTTTGGGAAGAGGATCTTGGGGTCTCAGCTTCACGACACCCCTTCCCGGGCCCCCCTTCCCAGGTCAACACTTGCATTCCATGGCCCTTCACTTTAATCACCCCAAGAACAGGCCTCTGTGGTTCTCTCATTCGTCCCGCTGGGCAGCCACACCATCATTCCAGCCAGCCTAGCTGAGTGCCCTGTTTGTCTCGTCCCTCTTGCCTAGCACAGAGCAGCTGCATTGAGCAGAATGGAAACCACAGTCAGGCAGCTTGAATGTGCGTCCTAACTGCAAATCTCCACTGCGTGTGTGTGTGTGTGTTGGGGGGGGGGGGGGTCTGGCCGAGTAGGTCAGAGCTAGTCGGTATCGCCTGAATGTTGCTCTGCTCTGTTCCAGCTGTGAGATCATGGGCAAGTTGCTGGACCTCTTTGTGCCTTTTTTTATCTGCATATACAATGAAAGTAATAATTTTTATCTCATAGGACCATTTTGAGGAGTAAGAAATAAAAGTATAG
>PVKB01002056.1:19312-235292 GCA_004027205.1 Ctenodactylus gundi | reverse complement strand
GGAAGTATTTAGAGTAGCAACTGATGCTGCCTGGGTGTGGGTTCATTATTACAGATGAGCCTTCTATTTTACTGAGCAGATTCTCCTACATGCACAATAACTGCTGAGTATCCAACCATCCAAATCACACTCCAGACTGCACAAAGGGGAAGGGGCTTCTGCTGGTTGAGTGAGTCTGATTTCATGGACATGCTGAGCTGGAAGAGAGCTTAAGAAATCTTTATTCAGATAATACAGTGTTCCAGTTGTAACCAAATACGAAGAGGGAATGAATGTTTTGGGGCCATGGAAGACACTCTTACACCCTCGTGGACAAATGGAATGGCCTCTGTCTTCATTCCATGTTGCTGCCCAGAAGTGCCCACCTTGCTTGTCTGGGCCTTCTGATGCTGCATCTGCCTGTCTCCCTCCTCCTCCTCTGGCCAGTCTCTTCCCACGTTTCCTGCTGGCTTCTCCATAGGTCAGTGATCTAATACTGGACCCTGCCCTCTTTTCTCTCTCCCCCTTACAGTCCATGGCGGTGAGTGCCTGACACAGCCCAGAGACTCCACAACGGGCAACTCCAGCCCCGAGTGAACCCTTCACTCATGCCCACATTCCCCTTCAATTTTTACTAACACATCACATAACTGTCTGAGGGCCCTTTCTGAACTATCTCTCAATTTCTTCCCAATAGGCTACTCCTCCAGACTTTCTTCTCACCACACATGAACGTAACCCCTCCCCGCTTCTAGAAGCCCAGCATTTCAAAGCTTTCCTCAACGCTTCCTTATTCTTGACCCTCAGCCTCCTCCACAGCTCCTCCTTACATCTCAAATCTGCTACCTCTTTCTTCTCAGCAGTTACTGCCCTCTCCCACATCTTCCCCTGACCACTGTGACTCCCTCTGAGGACACTCCTTGCCTCCGCGCACCTCTGGGAGCCTCCCTGACTCACGGCTCCTTGACTACTGCACAGCAGAGGGCTCAGTGCAAAGATTCCAGAGCCAGACTGCCTGGGTTCAAGTCCCAGCTCTAACACATCATCAACAAGACTTGAGCAACTTTTTTTTCAGTGTGTGTCTCAAACTTCTTCATCTAGACCATGAGAATAAAAATAGTCCTGTTTTGCAGGGTTCTTGTGAGTGTTAACGGAGTTAATATATGCAAGCACTCAGAGCAATGCCTGGCACGTAATAAGCACAATCAATAAACGTTAGCTATTATCATTAGCTCGTGCTACTATACATTTTTCATGGAACAGCCAAAATGATCTTTTCACAACATAAATTAAATATGACCATTCTTTTACTCAAAACTCTCCAGTGATTTTCCATTTCAGTTATAATAAAATTCTAGCGCGTTATCAAGGCCGAAGGTCCTACATGGCCTAGCCCATGACTCTTCCCATCTCCCGTTTCGCTCCTAGCCCTGCTCTCTTCCCCTTGCTCACTGCTTCTGCTCTGCCAGCTTCATTCCAGGACCATTAGCATTCCAAGCTCTTTGCCTCCTCTGGGCCTTCGCTCTTTCTTCTCTTACCTGAAACACTCTGCCCACCTTCCAGCTGCTCATAGGACTGGTTTCTCCATTTTAAAGTCTTTTTAAAAATAATCTTAGTTGAATTATCTTCCCTCTAAAAGGACTCCTGATCAGGTACAAAGGAATATCTCTGTGCTGTCACTGGCCCTTTGTTTGCCACAATTTTCAGTTATGCTGTTGACTTATTTGCCTAATTTGTAGTCTATCTCTAGTGGAATGTGTGAAAATTCAGGTCTCCCATACCTTGTGGAATCACGAACACTGGGACCTCCACCAGGAATGTACACGCTGTTGCTTACTGACCAGCTGGTCATGAGAGAAAGAACAGACGACCTTCAGGCCAGGCTTCAAAGAATGAGAGTTCCCTGGACACTCAAGCAAAGACAGGGCGTGCAGATATAAGGAACCTTGTTTACACATGGGCAGGAAGCAGTGCATGCATGGTGTTCCTCAGATGAGAAGCAGTAGCCTCTGGGAAGCTTCTAAAAATTGTGCAATCTCTCAAATACACTGAATCAGAATTTCCTTTCCAACAAGATTCCTAGGTGATTTCTTTGAGAGCCACTGCGTAGTGGGCAGAAAACTGGACTTGACCACTGCCATAATTAAAGCATACAGTACCACGGGAAATGTGGTGACTAGGAAAGAAATTCAGCTTCATGTGACCAAGATCTGGATCAACAGTGGCTCAGCAACCTTGTGTGAATGATCTCATGCAGAAGTCCCAGTGGACACGCAGACACACCTGCTCTGGGTGAGGCTTGTCAGGGGCCTGGCCCATCTAGCGGTCTTCAGTGGTGGATTTTCCAGCGTTGGTTCTTAATAAGGATTTCCTCAGTTTCTGAGCTGCCACTTCGTGTTTGGTTAACGCAATCACTCTTGGGCTGCATTCCAGGATAACCAGCGAGCACCCACTACCTACTGGGAGCTGGGGACTCGGTGAGGAGGGAGACATGACCCCATCCCTCAAGGAGTTCAGGTCCTGGCCTGGAGTCAGGCATGGAAAGAGGCCATTGTGATACTGCTCCTGATTGCTACTCCTCCCCAATGACTTCCACAGGAGGTGACAGGATGAGAGAGCAGCAAGATGAACAGGAAAGGCCAGAAAGGGGTCCTTGTACTACCAAGGTTGCGACAGGGCACAGAAGATTTTTTCTGTTGTCCTTCGTCCAAGTTTGGAGCGACCAAAAGATAGCGGTGGATGCTGATGTAGTACATCATAATGCTAAGCCGAGTCTGTGTGCCTGGAGAGTGCTAACGGCTGGAGTAAAAGGGGAGGCTCTGTTGACAGAACACAAGAAGGGACAGAATGAGAAAGCTACTGGTTCTTCTTTTTTTAGAGACAGGTTCTTGCTCTGTAGCGATGCTGGTCCTAAACTCACTACGTAGCTGGCCTAGAACTCAGGGCAATCCTCTTGCCTCAGCCTCCCAAGTAGTGGGATTACAATGTGTGCCACCACACCCTGCTTTACCTGGTGCTGGGAGATTGAATCTCATGCCTTGTGCTTCCTAAGCAAGCACTCTAATCACTGGGCCACCCCCCGCCCCCATAAAAAGCTGGCATTATCAGTGGATAATTACATCATTGGCTGCAAATGTCATTGTTTGGGAAAAAGATAACTTCAGATACAGAAATACAGTCTCTGATAGTCCTCCACAGATCTATGATTGGTTACACAGGTGACTTTATGATATAAAAGTCTGATAGAGACTAAATGGTAAATTTAGTGCGTGCGCCCAGTGTTGGAGCAACTAGAATCATGTGACTCAAACTGAAAATCATTCTATAAAACAACTGGCCTACACTATTCAAAAATGATATTGTTTCGGGACAAGAAGTCTGAGGACTGATTTCAATTACAGACTAACAAGAAATGATGGAACTGGAGGAATGGCAAAACAGTAAAACACTTGCCTAGTAAGTGCAAGGCCCTGAGTTCGATTCCCCAGCACCACATAAAGCTGAGCATGGCAGTAGACACCTGTAATCTCAGCACTTGGAAGGTTGAGGCAGGACAATTGTCATCAGTCCAAGGCCATCTTGGGCTCATAGTGAATTCAGGACTAGCCTGGGCTATAGAGCAAGAACCTGGCTCAAAAGAAAGAAATAAAAGAAAGGAAGGAAGGAAGAAAGAAAGGAAGAAAGGAAAGAAAGAAAAAAGATAACATTTAATACAACACTTCCAAAATCAGATCCTGGAAGAAAAAGAAGTGTACTAAGAACATTATTGGCATAATTAGGGGCATGTGAACATGGATTGTGTGTTAGATAATAGTTCTTTATGGCATGCGGTGAGATCATAGCATTGTGACTGAGCAGGGAAATATCTTTATCTTAAAAGAGGAGTACAAGGGGATTTAGGAGTAAAGGATAATCCTGTTGCCAACTTATTTTCCAGGGGCTTCCAGAGAAAAAAGAAATTTATACAGAAAAAAAATAAATGGTAACAGGTGGTAAAATATTCAGGTATTCTTTATTCTATCATTACAGCATTTTTATAGACATCATTTAAAAAAATAAATATGGGCCAGTATTCCTGGTGGCAGATCTTACACAGACTAAGAGAGTTCAGAAAACACAATGGGCTTCACCCAATGGCACCAGCCTGGGATCCCAGTGTTTTAGGAGGCTGAGACAAGAGGATCACAAGTTTGAGTCCAACCTGGTGAACTTAGCAAGTTAACAAGATCCTGTCTCAAAATCAAAGGGAATGCACAAAGAATCTTGCTTATTGAGGAGGTCCTGGGTTCCATTCTTAGTAGACACACACACACACACACACACACACACACACACACACGCACACACGCACACACAAATCGGATGGATTCCCAGGCTCACATAATGTGGCATTCGGTTCACCTAGACCCAGGGTGCACTGATGGTATACAGGGGCCGAGCGCGGATCCAGGCTCTGTTGGATGTTTGCATCGTCATCTTCTGCTATCCCTTTGGAGTATTGGCTAACAAGCCAGGAGGCCACACCTGGGAGACTGAAGAGCTCTGGGGATGAAGTCTTGCTTCCCTTTTAGCCAAAACAAAACAAAACAAAACAAAACAAAACAAAACAAAAAAAGGATACCTAAAGCCACCTCACATATGTAGGCCCCTTCCTTTTGGCCTGGGGGGATTGGGAAGGAGCGGGAGGCATGGGTGGAATAGGGCTGAGGTTTTGTTGCAGGGGGTGAGAGCTGTAATTAGTGTGGCAATGGGTGGGAGATGGAGATGAGATGGAATTATAATTGTGAGAGTTGGGGAAGAGTTTATTTCAAAGAACATTTTTAGTCACAGATGGTTGAAGAGACATCCAGAGAACAGGCCCCAGTGCTTCGCTTCCCAGCTGATTGCAGGGAGGGGGAGCTTGCTAATGAACACATTGATTTCCCAGCTCTGCAGAACAATAGCAAATGCTTTTGCAGTTATTAATTGGGATCCCACAGCAGGTGTGGGGGAGGGGAGGAGCTGGTGAGTCTAAGTTTATCTTCCCTGGTTAGGTGAATACAAAGACCAAGTGGAGAACAGGAAGACTGCCCAGGTATCAGAGCAAGAGCATCCAGCCAGCTTGACTGGGTTCTCAGCCTGGCTCCTGGACAGCTGAACCTCTGTAAGCCTAGGTTGTCCTCGTGGTAAAACTTAGAACAATTTTCTTTTCTATGGGTAACATAAGAGGTAAATGAATTTGTGAGTATATGGAAAAGTAGTTTGTAGGCTTTTGAGTGTTGTGTAGTATTTTACTTCAAGAAAAAAAAATTATCTAGGAGTCTGGGAGGCTAAGGCAGGAGGCTCACATAGCCTGGGCAACTTAAAGACATAATGAGATCCTGTATTAAAATCAAAATTAAAGTTGAGATGTAGCTCAGTGTGAAGCTTTTAGGTTGAATCCTCAGTACTGCCAAAAGACAGACAGACAGATTTGTGTGTATATATTCATACGTGTGTGTGTGTATGTGTGTGTGTGTGTGTGTGTGTGTGTGTGTGTGTGTGTGTGCATATATATGAAGTATTTTCAGGCATCTATTATGCACCAGGCTATGCTAAAGGAATATGGCATTGATATATCCCCCCTTAGCACTGGTAATCAGAGTAAAAAAAAAGGAGGACATTGGCTAAGAATATACCAGGTCATTACCATGTGCCAGCTCCTACTGGAATCATTAAATAGCATATGAGGTCAAGGAAAGCCTGCTACAGGAAGCAATCACCAAGGCAACCTATCATATGCTGTAATCACACTGACCTCCTTCAAAGAGTAGGGCCAGACAGCCAAACACTCAGCAGGGTGGACAGATGGACAAAGGTCTGCAAACGTGTGAAGACTGGTCAACTTATATTTCCCTATGGAGAAGAAACGAGCCACGGATCCTCCAAAAGTGCCTGCAGTCTTTTGAAAAATTTCCACACTGCCCTCCATAATGGTTATACCAGTTTACAATCCCACCAGCAGTGTGGAAGGGTTCCTTTTTCCCCACAAACTTATCAGCATTGACTGCTGTTTGAGGTCTTGATGTACACCATTCTCTCTGGGGTTATGTGGTATCTTAGTGATGTTTTGATTTGCATTTCTCTAATGGCTACGGATGTTGAACATCTTTGCATGTATTTCCTGGCCATTTGAACTTCTTCATCTGAGACCTGCCTATTCATGTTCATAGCAGCCCAACTAACAATAGCTAAAATATGGAAAATGCCAAAATACCCATCAACAGGCCAATGGATACAAAAAGTATGGAATGTGTACATAATGGAGTACCGCTCTTTCATAAAGACAGATAGACTTGAGGCTTTTGTAGGCAAATGGATGGATGCAACTTGAGACCATCACGCTCAGTCAAGTGAGTCAGATGTGGAAGGATAAATATTGAATGGATTCTGTAATATAAGAAACCCAGATTGCAGTCACTTTAGAGAACCAAATGGGGGTGATAATGGGAGATGAGGGGATGGGGAGAGTGTGGGAGGGCCAAAAGGAGGGAGGGGAAGGGGTTGTGATTTTGACGTGATATGTAGGTATACAAAATACTCCAGTACATTGTAAGCATTATGTATCGCGTATATGTAGAGGGAACAAAACGAAGGCCCCTGTAGTCTCATCTGCCTTAGCAGTACAGATGTAAGCTATGTCATCACTAGGGCTATGAGGCCTTCATTGGGCACACTTCCTGGGCATTGGCTAGTACCCTAGAAGAGGTGTTCACCTGAGTGAGGCAGAAGCCCAGATAACAAAGCTCTGCTGCCCCAGAATAGTCAGGTCCCACATAATGAGGCCGCAGGGCAGCAGGTCTCTCTGCTGAATCTACCCTGTATTCTGCAGTGTGTTCAGTCTCACTGGCCTACGCACATTTCTCAACACAGACTGTCCATTCCCCTAGCCCAAGGCCTGCACTTTTCTGTGTGAATTCTGCAGCGAGCCTGTGCCTGCTGCCCCTGTGGTCACTCAGCCCCAGTCCTAGCCCAGCCCCCTCTATATAAATAAGTACCCTTGAACCACAGGGCTTCTGGATGCAGCTGGATGCTCTGGTTTAGTGCACATGTGTCAGGGAGAGCAGGTTTTTGCACTTAATTCCACTGGGTCTGGGTTCCTGAGCAGCCACTGAGCAAAGCTTGGTGCTGGGCATGGAATCTTGAGAATCCATCTGCTGGTCTTGGGTTCTAGTAGAAGAGTAGAGCCAAGAAATGAATATTCAGCACTATACAAAGACTCGAACAACGGAAACAGAAGTACCATGAGACTCCTGAAATCCCCCTCCCTGTTTTTCACCACCACCCACTTCTCAAATGTCTGGGTGCCAAGCATTTAACCCTGATCTTTTCAAGGGCTCCGGCTTCCTCCTCACATGGGCAGGGGTGGCGGCCTGTGTGCGTGTGATCTGCATAGGTGTAGTGGTTGGGAGGAGTAGGTGGAATCCCATAACACCTAGGATGTCTTCACCTGCTTCGACCTGTGCTTTATCACACCCCTGCCTGCCCATATTACTTATCAGTCTGTACAAGGGGTGTGATCTTCCCCTGTGCTCCTGGAAAAGAGATTTCCTGAACAGGACACCAAGAATTTTCCAAGGGCTCCCACATCTAACAATGGAATCAGATCACACACACTTTTCATTTTGCCTCCAGGATCCAAAGCAATTCCTATCTCTGTTGAATTTAGAATATATAAACTTCACACATAGCTGAAATTAAGAAAAAGCTTCTATTTCATGAGGAAAACTTTTTTATCATGAACTCTCTATTCAAGGCTTCACCAAAAAAAAGAAAGGAATAAAATTCACACATTTGCAAGAAAGTGCTGGTGTTTCTGAGTATCTGACTATAAGCAGAGAAATCTGGATTTTAAAAGTTGAAATTTTTCACATCTGAAACAACATATTTATTGATAACCTGGTTGAATCAATGGTTAAGTAAATGTTTGTATTTACAAAAGCTTCCTTCTTTCTCCCTCCTAGTCTTAGAAATGAACCTACTCTTACTATCTACAGGTGGCTGGAGCCCCACCTCTCCTGACGGTCTTGCATTCCCTCCAAGGGCCAGAGCTGCCTCCACTCCCCTCTCTCTGTGTAATCCCAAAGTAGCACTTCCTGTCCTTGTCATAGCTGTTGGCCAGGGTAGTACAGGCTTACTGCGGCCCCTGGACAAGGGCGCCAGGCAGCCCCTCAACCCTGAAGTGTATGACGTGTGTCACAGGGGCGGGAGGCAGCCTCTGACCCAGGGGATTGCAAAGAGGCAATAATTGGAGAGGCTCAGTGTTGCTAAACTGAAAATTTTCTGAAGTCATTTGAGAGAAAAATCAATACGTGATTTTTCCCCCACAATGAAAAGACAAGATTTCCACACAATTAAGAATCAGGCCATGGTTTCCCTACTCTGCCTGTCTTGTTCTCTTGTTTCTGTGCCACAATTGTTCGTCAGAAATAATTAAACATTTTCCCATGGGCAACAATTACTTGCTTAAAATATTATGAGTAAGGAGAATACGTTTATAATTACCTAACCTTTCTGAAGGTGAAAATATATATTATCCTTTGATAGAAGAGAAAAAGGAATTCCTAGCTATGCCGGTGAGCATCCGTCCCGATTGCATTAATTGCCTGAAGGAATAGAACAATACTTCTCTACACAACAGGGCTTTGCTTTCATTTTTCTGTAACTTTTAGGAATCACATCATGCTTCCTCCTTCTTCTTGTTTTTGTAAGTCATTAAGCAGCTAGCCTGTAGCCATTAGACTTGTCAGGCAGCCTCTCAGAACTGCCTTGATGCTGTGGTCTGATGAGGGTGTCCATGTCGTGTTTCTGGGATGTGCTTTATTTGCCACAAGAAAACACAAACCACAAGCCTGTTATGTGTGTTCACTCATTTCCTGATTTTTCCTTAAACTCACACATAGTGAAAGCAACCAATAAATAAATGATAAAATAACCATCATGAGAGCTAACCCTCAGGCTCTGAAGATGATTTATGTCCATTGCCTCAAGTAATAGAACAATGCCACTAGCAAAGTTACTATTGACCCTCCTCCTTACAAATTGGGAAACTTGTAGGTGAGCAAATGGAGGCCCAGAGACGTTAAGTGACTCATCCTGGGTCGCATAGGTGGTCATGGCTGGTAGGAGGTGAAGGCTCCACGTTGTATCTGGAGTTTGTCCCTTTAACCGCTACCCCGTCGTCTTCACAGGTTTCTATAGCAAGTCAATTTGGTCCAGGATTTTCCCTTAAATGACAAAGAACATATTTCCTATAAATATGTATCAAAGAGCTGACTGCAATCCTGCTTTCCTGTGGAAGGTTTTTTTCCTCTCCAACTTGTTTGACTTCATTCTGTTCCCACGCCAACAGCCTGTAATGTAATAGTTGTTACAGTAATAGTAGCAGTACCGCTTGGTGAGTGTACACCCCGAGGGCCGCTCTTCCCTTGTCCCCAGTACGCACAGCAGTGGTGTAGAGTAATCGTACCGTAACTATCATCCTTGGATTACCAGTGAAGACACTGAGGATGAGAAAGGTCACACCAGCCACAGGTTTCCAGGTCACATGGCTAGTAACCTGTAAAGCAGGACTGCCCAGCCTGTGCCCACCTCATTGAATCCATTTTAACCCACAGACTGGGTGCCAGGCAGCATCTGAGCTCTGGAAATACTAATATTGAATTAGGCCGTCTCCCTGGCTGGCCATGGGCCCAGTTCACTCCCACATATGCTTGGTTTGGAAGTCAGGAGCTGGTGTAGGTAGCTCCCTGCCTACTTCCTTCTCAGATATGCTTTCTCTTATTTTAGGAAAATGAGAGTTTGGTAACATGAGTTTTGGTAGCTCTTCCCCAGGCTCTGGAGTTACATGTAGTTTTGTTGAAGATCTGTAGAGGTTTCATAAAAACAGCAGTGTGCATGCTCAAGTTTGCATCGTCAGTGGTACTAGATGTTAGAGGGAAATCGGGTCCTTTCCCAGATGCTGGTTATGTGCTCTCTGAGGACAGCAGGAAGACCCCGCTGGCTGTGCTAGTGCATCCTGACAGTGACACCAGGGGTGCAACTCAACTCAAAGTGCACACGTCTCCTTTTCAATGAACAATTCATTGTCCTTATTTTGTAAACTTTCTATAATACAGTGGTTAAGGTCATGTGCTCTGGCCAGACTACCTCAGTCCAGCCTCACTTCCAATATTAAGCAGCTGTGTGACCTCAGGCAAACTACTTACCCTTTCTACTCTGTCGTGATGATGCAGTCACGGGACACAGTCACGGGACGATGCAGTCACTGTGCCCACCTTACGGATCTGCTTTGTGAATCCATGGGTCTGTGTGTGTTACTGCCTAAGGCCCCAGAGAAGGGCACATGGGCTTTGTGCAAGCTGGCTGTTGTAATTGGTGGGCATTCAGAGACTTGAATTTCAGATATAATTTGAAAAGAACTTATCTTTTCCAATAGTAAATAGCACTTCCATATCTACTTTTTTTTGGGGGGGGAGGGAGGGGGTTTCAAAGGGCCATTGTGCTCTTTAGTCTTCCCTTCTTGGGCTGGACCCCAGCCATTCTGGAAAGATGTGAGCCCAGCACGCCTTCTGCAGACTTCTACAGAGGGCTGCGTTCTGCTTGCAGCAACCTGGGACCACTGGCTGGGCTAATACACCGAAACACTTTGCACAGTGTTATGCAAGTTGATTTTCAAACAGGCTGTGAAGTTTTAATTGGTGCCCTGATAAAACTCTCCCTGTCCCACACTCACAAACCCTGGTTGTTTGAGTTTCACATTCCATAGGAAAACTACCTCCTGACTGATCCCTTTCCTTTGGCTACTGCCCTCACAAACCCTTCTCCACAGGGCAGCCAGTAAGATCTTTTTCAAATGCAAATCAAATATGACACTTCTATTCAAACCTTTCCAGCTTCTTCTTCCTGTTGCACTAACACTCCAATCCTTACCTTTCCTAGGGAGTACAGGTTCCCCCTCATCTGTGTGTCAGGTTCCTGGGTCATTTCTACCATTGAGAAACATGTCACACCTCTTCATGGAATTTTCTCTCCTGTTAGTGAAGCTGGCATTTTCCTATCTTGTAAGACATCGCTTTCTTGAGAGGCCTGCCCCAGGCACTCTGCCCGGTTGGCACCTGTGCCTAGCCTGCCACTGGGGTTCCTTGTCACTGCTTAGTTTTTGCAATGTGTCATTACTTTAAGTCTTTGCATGCCGGCTCATTTCTCACTGGCCTTTCCTCCCTGGTGAGTTCTTCCTAAATGTTAACTAGGCCTTTGTGTCCTTTCACTGTGGCCTCAATGTACACGCAGAGAATCTCAGTCCAAGTTCATGGTAATCAAGGTTAATCTAGTTGCCTCTGGAGCATCTGGAACCAAGTTCTCCATTTGATTTTGAGACTGCTTAAATAGAATTTGTTAAGTTACTGATTCCCCATGCTCCACCACATCCACCCCACCCCACCACCACTAAGAAGATGTGAGCAGTCTCTGATTGGCGTGCCAGTCAGTGACTGCCATCTTTATTTTATGTTTTTTTTTGAGGCTCCTGAATAGGAGAAGTAAGACATACAGAGTTTTCTCTCTGTACTTTTGGAGTACAATACACCTTGAGTGTCTAGGGTTCTCGGTGAGAGGCCTAAGAACCTAGGAGCTTTGGATAGCGCTGTGTTCTTTCAAGTGGTCCTGTAACCTCAGCACCAGTGTTCCCTGGGCTTAGCCTCTAGGCACATGACACGTGGGTTCAGGAAGTATCAAGGTGGGGCTGGCAGGCAGTGATTGGGTGATTTTTCAGGATAAAACTGAGACTCATCAAAATAAACGTTGTTGGGATACACTCGCCTCCTGCTTTGCTTCTCAGCCAGGAGCTACCCTTTTTTCTCCCCTCTCTCAAATGGAAACCTGCTCGGGTCACCTGTTAGCTTTCTCAGACAAGAGTCTTCCTTTTTTGTATTATTTAATAAGTTCTTGATTGGAAAAAAAATTGTCAGAGAAAACTGGGAAAGTTGCTAAGTTCTATGAATGCTTGTATAATTTCAGCAGTTTGGAAAAATGGAATAGACATCCTCTTTATAGTGGGAATTGCCCACCATGCCTGGGAGTGAGTTACACTAGACAAAGTCCCTGTCTCAAGGGACTTGCTGACAAATAAGGAGAAACCAGCAGAGGCCCCAGTATACTCAGGACAGAGGAAAACAGTGCTAGCCGCAGAAGTGTAGGAGAGGTCTGCCAGTCGGGATTCCCTGACAGGAGCACAGCACAATGGGGAACAAGTACACACGTCAGCCGCAACCTGCCTGAGTTTAAAACAACCGCTATCTATTGCCTGTGGGCTAAGTTGCTTATCCTCTCTGTGCTTCAGTTTCCTAACTTATAAATGAAAATGATAATATGACTCAGAGGGTCCTTGTGCTGATTAGATCTATTAAGAAATGACTAGATCTATTAAGAAATGACTAGCACTTAGAACAAGGCCTGAATCATCGTAAGTACTCAGTAAGTATCCACTGCTAGTCTCTCTCTCTCTCTCTCTCTCTCTCTCTCTCTCTGTCGACAGAATTTCACTCCTTAGTGTAGGCTGGTGCTGAGCTCATGGCAGTCATCCTGCTTCAGCCTCGCATCTGCGGAGATTATAGGCATGCACCACAATACCCAGTTATTATGTGGTGCTCGGGATTGAACCTGGGGTTTCGCCAAGCGCTCTAGTGGCTCATCAACCAGCTCCAACCAGGTGCTGTTCTCACAACCACCTGACTGCAGGCAGAGACAGCTATTGTTCCTTGTCGGTTTCACTGAGAGGAGGGGGTGATTCGGAAAGGAGCCCGCACTGGTCCATTAGAGATCCCAGTTTAGGACTTTGCTACTCATAGTGTGGGCCCTGGCCCAGCCACATCAGCATCACCAAGGACTTGTTAGACATTCAGCATCTCTTCCCCACCACAAGTTTACTGACTCAGAACCTGTATGTTAACAAGATCCCCAGGTAATTCTCTTATGCAAATTTTTAAAAATTGAAAGGCACAGGTGGAGACTAGCGGTTCTGAGCCCTGGCTGCGCATATCTGAGGAGAGAAAGTACAAGCAAAAGCACTGAGCCGTGAGGCACAATGCTCTGCAGGTGTGTGCCGGGGGACTGCGGCTCCGACAGGAAGTGGTGGGAGGGGGCCCAACCTCAGCCGCCGGCAGCTTTGAAGCTGGAAAGACTGGGCTTTCTCCACATCGTATTGGAAAAAGCTCACCATCATAGCCAATACAGGCCAGAGAGAAGGGCGAGGTGGCGAGGGCAGAGAGAAGGCCCTAAAACAGCCACCCAGGCAGAGATAAGGCGCCGCGGCGGCAAGCGAGGGCAGGACCAGGAAACAATTCCGAGTAGAGGTGCTAGACGCAAGGAGGAGGGCAGGAGCGTTCAGGGTGACTCAGCCTTGGCGCGCATGGTCGTCTTCCTTACCGCTGCCAGGGTCCCAAGTCTGCTCCATGATATCGCTTCTGGTATCAGCTTCGGTAGGAATCTCTTACAACAAGCTCAGCAAACATTTGCTATGGCTTCCTGCTATACGAGGGCTCGGGAACGAAGTGTCCTTCCTATCAGACCCCAGGAAAGATGGCAGGGTGCGCCTGTCCTTGTCTGATGTCTCTGGCTGTCTGTTCAGATACACCGAAAGTTGCTTCCGGGACCCCTGACAGAATCTTGATTTAAATCTCATTCAATTCTCTAGGACCTATCTGGCAAAACAAAACAATGAAAGTGGAATTAGCATAGAATCTCAATAAACAAGAGAGAAAAGGGAGCTGCCTCTGATCAAGAAGAGAGAGCCAAGCCGGAGGTGCTTTTAACTTCTGTTTGACTTGCTCCCTGAGATGATTGCACAGGCGCCGTGGAGCCTGGTGAAGAGTTTTAAAATAAACTTACTCTCCGCATCACTGGCTCCTTAAATGGATGAATCAAGTGTCTCTCCTTTCCATGACTCAACCCTTGCGATCAAAATCATTACTGTGATGTGACTGTGGAGTAAAAATAACCTCCTGTACAAGCAGCAGGGATCTACTGTAGGCAAAGTCGTGACTGTTGGCACACGGAGGGCCGGCCAGCTCTTTGCCAGGCAAGGTCGTATCCACGGGCTGCAATGGCTTCGTTGGGGGCATTATTCACCCGTTGATTCTGTTTGACTTTCTCTTAAGTATGTCACTCCTGCTAAAAGGGTTTCTAACCACACAGCAAACAAGAATTTTGGCAGTTCTGAGGGAAAATCCATGTGGATCTTGATCAAAAAAAAAAACAGGGTGTGTGCATACAGAGGGACTTGTAAGGTCACTGTTTCAGTCACATGCTGTCCCTGAAAAGCAATGGACAGAGACGTCTTTGAGATCAACAGCTCCTCTAAAACCTTGTGGGATGGACCAGGTATGGCAATCCTCTAACTGCACAGGAATGCGGTAGAGGAAGACAGTATGTATCCACTGCAGTGCTATAGACTTTTTTTAAAGAAACATTACTGAGTTTAAAGTAACGTTGAGTGTGCAGTCCAACAGTTCGTGTCTGGACTGCAGGGTCACATTACAGGATGAATAGTGACCAAGGGGACCACACCAAGGGTTCTGACAGCAGTGCTTATGGGCTGAAGAGAGGAGCCAGAAGGAATCAGGAAAGACTTCACCCAGAAGATAGCATTTGCTAGCAGGTGCAAGATGGAAAAAGAGAAGAAACCTTCTGGGTAGAAGGATCAGAACTCAGGAGGGCATGGAGGTCAGAACAGGGAGGGGGAAAGGTGGGTTCATAGATCGGGCAGCAGAGGTGTTGCTCCTTTCTCAATTTATCCACACACCACGTCACCCCCTGTGAGTGGTATCACCCCCTAAAGATGGCGGAGACGGTGTGTTCCCGTACAGCTTCCCCTCACCCAGACTCGGGGCTGGCCCAAACCTCCCAGGCCCTGCAGGCTGCACCTCCATTCACCCCTCCGACCTCCACCATGGGCTCCATCCCGTTCTTCCTATTTTCTATCTCTTCTCTTGTGGGTTCTGCTTTTTCTCTTGTTTCTTCCATTCTTGTCAGCCTTCTTTTAAGGAAGAGCAGCATTTGTGAAGACTCTCAGCCAATCAAAACATTCTTCTACTCCCATAGTGATTGTTGTGTTGTGTTTTTGTCCAACCTGAACTACAGCGGTATAGGCTGGAGATTGTAAAATATGTCCCAAGTGTGGGCCCAACCCACAAAAATAGATTCCAGGGCTGAACCTGGACGTCAGCAACTTGGGGATTTTTGTTTTGCTTTGTTGTTCCTTTTTCCCCCCCCCATTTGTTATTGTTGTTGCTGTTGTTTTTGGACTGAGGATTGAACCCAGGACCTTCACAGTAAGGTACATCCCCATGCAATTTTTTTTTTTTTTTTTTTTTTAGTTTTAATTTTGAGATAAAGTCTTGCTGAGTTGCCTACTCTGGGACTGAACTTGCAATTCTCCTGCTTCAGCTTCCAAGTGTGCTGGGATTGCAGCCTGTGTCCCTAGGCCTGGCTGGCTTCAGCAGTCTATAAATTTCTTCAAGGTAACCCTAGTATCAGTCTGTTTGGAAGCTGTGCTTTGCTAGACGTGCAGACTGCCCCCGTCTTCACTATATTCTATCCCTTGTCATGGAAGCCTCCTCCCGCTCTCCACCGTGCGCTGCCTGGAGACCCCAAGCTGCTCTGGATGCCAGCAAGCTGGTCCCTTGATAATCACCGAGGCTGCTGTAGTCAGGGTTAATGACATATTCCTAGGCTTGTTACACTGTTGTCTTGTTCAAAAAAATTATGTCTCAGCCTTCTGGACAAATCAGTGTCAGGTACAGAAAGGATTCTGCCACTTGAGTGGCATAGTCAGTGTTTTTAAAGGTCAGAGGCCCATGTGGAAATTAGATTTCAACTATTGAAATACATTGGTTTAAACAAACAAAAAAGCCCAAAGTGTGGACTTATGGCCCACTAGCTGTTCACGCATGTGTAAATTGGTCCATTAGATATACTGGTAATCAATATCTCAAGTAGTCCTTGCTAATCATCATGGCAGCGTGGTAGGAAGGCACTGCCGAGTGCAGGAAACACTGTAAGGAATTGCACTGGGTGCTTCAACTCCAGCGTCCCTGTGACAGGGACTGTGCTGCCGGGTCCTTTATCCCCAGTCCTCTGCAAAGTGGGAAGTACGAGTTCATAAAAGGAATTCGCTCGCCTCGGATAACAGGGTCACGGCGCTAGAAGTAGGGTCCCCTCCTGGACAGGCGAGTTTGGACATTGCAGCTCTGCACAGCACACATCTTGCGGACAGTATCCAGTGAGTGTAGCCACGGGAAGGGCATCAAGGAACAGGGCTGCCCGCAGGGTAGTGCAGGAGGCACTGCCCAGATCCCTGACCATGCTGAGCACTGTACCCTGTTCAAGGGACATGCCATCTTGACATTTGAAAGAGAACAGCTCAGGTGATTTTGTGTATTTTGTTAGGTGTTAGTTCATATTAATTTCCTTGATTTTGCCTGGTCTAATTGGAGTGCATTGTAAAAAACAAAACCAGACGTGTTTCTTTAAACAATTAAACTAGGGAAGAGGAAAGAATGGTAAGCTTTTGAGCACTTTTTTATATTTATGCACCATCATCAGAATAGCAGACTACAAATTCCCAGTCAGTTTCCCCAAAAGGTTACAGAGCACATTTCCTCTCTTATTTTCACTTGGTCAAAACTGTGTCTCGGAACCATTTGTTGTCTGGGAGTGAAACTGAACTCACTAGCAAAGTGTCTGTTTTGATAAATCGGGAACAAAAAGACCAAAACTAATGACGTCCACAATGGAAGGTGCCCTGGGAAATGCAATGTGGAAAAGAGCAGAGTCGGGGACTTGTTTACCATGATTCTGTGTATTCATCTGATGGGAAGTATAAATAGGTTTCTTTACACAAAGGGACCCAGGGAATCACGAATCGAGGAATAATTGACTTGTCTTGGTATGTTTGTGAATGTGCATTTTTATCTGATGGCAAATATGCTGTTGGCCTTTGAGTCGTCACCTACCATAAAATTTCCTCAGCCTCCGGTGCACCAAGATAGGATGCCCACCCCGCCCCAAAGAAAACATTTCAAATTAGCATTAATCATCCCATGTCATGGCTTGGGCCCGCCGGTAAAAGCCACCTACTGTAGTGAATGCCATGCAGCAAGCAAAAAGTGATTTGCAATATAATTTAAATGAAGAGCCGGATTCCGTTCCCATTTAGAACACAACAGTATGGAAAACTGATTGTCAGACGTTCTGGTGATGTGCATCAACTTGGCTATTCACTCAGAAAATGAAGTTTCCTGAGACACCGGCACATTTAATTTATTTTTTTCCCTGTGAAGTTAACTTTGGCTTGTTAAATACAATGACTATCCAAACCACAGAAAAACCAACACCATTAATTTTAATGCTTATAATGTAATGGAGGGAGATTATATTCATTTGGGAATTTTCCTTTTAATAGAATGTTTACTTGCCCCTCTCCTTATAAGTTAATTATTATCTTCCCTCCATAATGCTCTGCTTATATCTGAGCAGCCAAACACTGTGTCTGTTAATGCCCTGAATTTCAAAACTGCTGGTGAATCTCACACTTCTGCAGTGTTTATCACTAAAGCATCAGTAGCTTGGCAGTGTAGCTGGTGACTATCTAGCTGATAGGAATGCAGATGGCCTCCTAAAGAATCCTTTATCCACTTCTATAAAACATTTGGTCTTAGGACAGTTTCTTTTCTATGCTTTGATTGCCAGATAAAGTGGCTTTTCTATGAATTAGCAAGAAATAAATTAAGATTTGGGGACTTTTCTTCTTTGGCATTCAGGTATCGGTATCTACCTTTAGTTCATCCACTTATTGAATTGATAAGTACATTCCACTTAGGTCAGATCTATGCTGAGTGTTAGGGATTAATGACTAAGACACAGCTCCTGTCTTTCCAGAGCTCAGTTTTGAACAGGAATTGAGACCAGGGCCTGTGGCACAGACACAGTGAACTGAGCGGTACAGGGGACTGGGTATAAATGGTGGCAGGAGGTGCCATAGAGGGAGGGTGTTTGGAGAGGGACCGTCACTCTCGGCTTTGTAGATGGTATAGTGGGTCTTCAAACTGGCTCATCATTGGAATGCCGGATGAAGGAGAGAAGGCAGATGAGGTAGAGGAAGAGCACCTATGAAGTTCCAGCAAAAGCCTTCTGTTGAAAACCTCACATAATTGCTCCTTATGTATGGCGGGGTTACATCCCACTAAGCCGATACTAACTTGAAAGTCTTAAGAACGCATTTACTACACCTCACCCATGGAACCTCATAGCCTAGCAGCACAGTATGCTGCAGCATGGGTTACATCCCCTCACGATTGTGGCTACAGGGAGCTGCAGCACACTGCTGCCGCACAGCTGTGAAAGAGCGAGGGAGGGAGAGAGAGAGAAAAGAACTATACCATGTGATGCCAGCATGGCAAAAGACCAAAATTCAGCGCAGAGTTCCTACTAAATGCATATTGCTTTTGTATCATCAAAAAGTCGAGATATGGTAAATCCCACTGTCCTAAGGTTGTGTGTACTTCTTAAACAATAACGGCAAAAGCTGACACGAGGTAAGCGCACCACTGGCCGGCTCAAGTCTTTCGGGGAACCTTTGATATAGGTATCGCCAGTGCCCATTTTACGGAGGAAACCGGTGACTCAGTGAAACAGAGACTCAGTGACCTGCCAATCATCATGGAACTTGTAGGTCCAGGGTAAAACTAGAACCCAGAGTGTTTGACTCCAAAACTGAAAGCTTGTAAGTGTCATCATGCTCATGAGCTCTGTTCCGCAGGGCTCTCAGTCTGGCTGTGGAGATAAGGCATGCAAATAGAGACTGCCATGCACGACTGGATCTAATGACGGTGGCAGTAATGGCTCACGGAAAGGGTTAAATGAGATACGATTAATATAAAGTGCTTAGAACATAGCAAAGCATGTGTTCACTGCTGGTATTAGGTTGATTAGTGTCTTAATCACATCAGGGTCTAACAGTTCATTGTACTCCTTAGGTGGTGGGAGTTTTTCAGGGCAATGGTTAAGAAACACTTTTTAAAGTTGGTAGACATGGGTGGCTTAATGATTGCATTCTTTACACACACGCACACAAACACACACACACACACACACACACACACACACATATAAAGACGACGATTTGGGGCTAAGTTTAGTGTCAGTTGCCTCTAATCCCAACTATGTAGGAGGCTGAAGCAGGAGAATCACAAGTTAAAGGCCATCCTGGGCAAGTTAGCAAGACTGTATCTGAAAATAATATCTTGAAAATGGGCATGAGATAGAGGGGACACTGGGGATATAGCTCATTGTGAGGCCCTGGGTTCAGTTCCGAGTGACACATACAAAAGAAGGACTTGGAAAAGGGGATTGTTTTAGCAAGAAGAAATAAAATGAAGACATACAAGTAGATTAGAAAATTACATCATGCTTAAGAAAAATAAATAGACCATTTTAATTAAGCACAAGGTCTTTAAAGAGAAGCACGGGCTTCAGATCAAACAGAAAGGCAGAAGTTGTTTATAGCTAATGATGTTTGTTGAGTGATTGGCACTGTTCATATTTTGCATTCTGTAGTTGTAAAAAATTATCCTGGGATTATAGACTCGTTTTTTTTTCTATTTGAAAATAATGAAGCTCATAAAGTTAGACAATTTTTGTAAGGTCGACCAGATGGAAAGTGCTAGAACTTGGGCTTGTGTTACCTTGAAGTGTTACCTGTGCTCTTTTGACTACCTCGCACTTGTGTGTTTTTAGCTATGGTCTTTTTAAATACGTTGTCAGTATTTGTATAGTAATTTTTCCAGTGGAAAATGAGGGAAGTGATGACAATGTTATTGTGCTCTTTCTAGGGACCTGCTAATCAATCACTACAGCCCTGTATTTCTCCAGTTCACAGCCCATGTCTCCTTTTATTAAGATGGAAGAAACTGGTGTCCCCATTTGATTTCCTCTTCACACAGTCCCTCCCTGGGGTTTTTCTATGGTGTCTACCTGTTACAACACATCCCCTGTTTATATGTCATCTCCTGAGATAAGAATTAACAAGTAAGAGTTTGGTCTTTAAAGGAACTATACTAGGGGTTGGAACTTGAATCCTGGCTCTGTCCTGTATTGCTGTGGTTACAGACAAACTTCCTAAGTTCTTTGTGTTCCTGGGCTTTTAAAAATCTGTTTAATGATGGCAACAACAACAGGATTGTTGTACCTGAGAGTTGTTTCCGGGAGTGAACAGATAAATATGTAAAGACTATACATATAAAGAGCTGTAGGGATTGCTTAAATATTGGTGCTACCATTGTCATTACCATGGCTTCTGTCTCCTGTCCCACCAGATGAAGAGCTGTGGTCAGCCTGCAGGTGGGAATGTGAGAAAGTTCCTCCATATGCTACTGAGGAGAGTGTAACATTGTGCAGCCATTGTGGCTAGTCATTTGACAATGTCTGTCAAGATTTTAAACATGTATTTTCTCTACCCAATACTCCCACTTCAAGATTTTTATCCTGTGGATGGATTCATACAAGTGGAAAATATATAACTTTGGATTCTATATGTATCACCTAGAACAAAATCATAAAGTTAAGAGATTAAAGAGTATGTTATGCTCTGCACACACCCTCTCCTAGTGTAGCATAATGCCAGTAGAGAGAAGCCGGCAGATTCTCTGTTGTTTAGCCCAGCATAGTCCCTGAGGCCCACTGTGCCCCACAGCCACCCACCTGTACTGCACACACGTCCCCTGCTTCTGAACCCCACCACCGTGGCCAGCCTGGCTTGTGCCTTTCTTCCTTCCTCCTTGGTTTGCTCTAGAAATTGACATACACTCCTGTCATTGCAGCTACTTCCTTGGCTTCTCTCCATGACGATTCCTGACTTGTGGCCCTGGCGATCTTGGGAAAACACCATCCAAATTCTTCGCTCCAGACCCTGGGGGTCCCCTTCTCCCTGAAGTCACCTCTGCACACCTTGGACACAGTGACAGAACCGCTCTTTAGAACGCTGTGAGTAAAATACCAAGCTCTTTCATGACAATTGTTCCAATCACACCCCTGCCTGCCCTGCCCCTCTCCACGTGTTGAGGGCAGTTTGGCTCCTCTTGCCAAAGCCATTCCCTTGCTCTTCCTCCCTGCATCCCACTGGCAGCCCCATGGTTAAATCCGGATGTGCTATTTACTTGATGACTGGCTTATTCAGCGAGGCTGTAACCAGCAGAACCTGAGCTCTGGAAAGATTCTTCTTTTGTTCTTGTCCTGTGTGGCTCTATTCAGGGCTACTTGTCTCTGACTTAGATTGGAGGCTAAATGGATTAGAATAAAACCAATTTAAGGCAAAAAAGAAATGCTCACAGAAACAGAAATAGAGAGTCTTGCTATCTTGGCTGCCTAAGATCTGCAGACCTCACCAAGGAATTTAAAAAGTAATGTTTCTTATCATAAGTGACAGAAATATGCTGCTTTCTGCATCAATAGATATGAAGATTAAAGGGTCTGACCGTATTAAACAATTTTGCACAGCACCAGGCGCTTTGGGCTGTGCACTCTGCTTTATTATCCTCCATCTTGTGGCTATTTCAGGCCCAATTTAAGAATACAATGAAGTCTGGCTTTGCAGACTGACATCCTTTAATTTAAACTGTCTTGTGGGAGAATTAAGAAATTATGGAACAATTATTCCCCCGTAGTTGAAAGCTGGATGACATCCTGCGATTCTTGTACATTAGCCATTTGAATTGATTAAGTCACGTAATTGAATTACACCTTTGCCCCCATAATATCTTGTGGCAAATATGTTGGTGTTTCGTGCTGGAAAAATGCTCTCATAAAAATCTAATAGGGGCTGGGGTCACGGATTGACCTGGGTGTCAAAGAAAACCTCGGAGCAGGGAGGACTGACGCTTTGCGATTTTTGTGGGGGAGCCTGATTAGTGGAGTGAATGTTCCTTTTGGACTCACAATGGATGCTCACAGATCAAAACGGGAGTACAATGTGGGTCTTTCCTCAGTCCCCCTTGGCCTTGGCCTTGAACACACAGTCACAGCGCCTGGGACCTTCACAATGAACTACATCCTCAGCCTTGTTGTTACTTTCGATTTTGAGACAGAGTTTCAGTCTCACTAAGTTGTTAAGTTGCCCACGCTGCACTCAAACTTGTGATTCTTTTGCCTTGGGTTCCACAGTCCTGGGATTAATCAGGCTCAGTTTTTAGTATTTTAAAAGCATTATTGTTATATAGGAATTTTTTTATTATTTGTGCCTTTAGGTAATTGTATCAGAGATTTATTAAATACAACTCTGTCCCATAAACGCTTATCAGGTACCTATTATATACACAAAAGAAGCTAGGTGTTGACGGGCAAAGGCCCCCCCAACACATTTTCTGTCCTTTGAGGAGCTTAGAGTCGAGCTGGGATGGGTGAAATGCGTGTAGGGAACAGCCCTGGTGGCTGAAAGAGCAGGTAGGAAGTAGGTGAATAGTCCAGGACTGCATGAAGGGCAGTGGTGCATCCCGTTTCGTTCCTGTCTGAAGTTTGCACTGTCTCCTGCCTTGCACACTTCTCCCCTCCCCCCCACACCATCCTTTTGGAACCCAACAGAGAAGAAAACTCTCAGCCTCGTGTCCTGTGGTCAGGCTGGATATATGTGCCTATCATTTGAAAAGTCCTGCAAAGCACAGAGCTTTAAAGCACGGTCTCCCTGTACACCACCCCCATCCTGACTTCAACTCTTACCACACAGCACAGCATTCTGGGGCTTCGAATTCTTTGTCTATTCTGTGTGCCTAGCTCCTTTTTAAAAGCTCTTTACCTTTTCTTTACCTTTATCAAAGAACACTCTTGGAGCTTTAAAACCCAACCACAGCTATCCTCCTGAATATTTCTGTGTGGAAGGGATTAATCAAATCTGTCAAACATTGAGCAGTAAAACCTTTAATATTTCTAAAAGGTTTAAAGCCAGCATATTTATCACACGCATCATCAAAAATAATCTTTCTTTTTATAAAAAAAAATTAAATGCTGTCTGTGAAATGTTATGGTGATGAGCACAGTGGGTAGAGAGCCTACACAGGGACCTGACGGTGACGTTGGAAATGGAGATTCTGTGGGATCTGTCTTTGACATCACTTGCTGGGAGCCACCCACCAAGACCCCCATATTGCTTACAAAGAGCTCTTCTGTGTGCAGTTCCGGAGTATGGCGTTTGAAAGGAAGGGGACGTGGGAGAAAAGCACTCGTTTTTGTTGGGTGTTTGCTCTACGTCAGGCACCGTGTATGCGTGCTGTAAGTGGGTTGCCACATTTTAACGTTCCAAACAGGCTTTGTAGCAGGCACAGTTGTAGCTGATTTATAGACAAAGAAGCAGAGATTCAGTGGTGAGGCCATTTTCTCAAGATCACATAAATATTCATTTGTGAATCCAGGACTTGACCCAGGCTTGTCTAATTCTTTCATTCTGTTGATGTGGCAAATGCTTGACATAAAGTAAGCATCTGGTGAAGTGTTGTCAAAGTTGTTCTGATGATTAACACCAGTGTTTCCGGGGATTTTTTTTTTTACTGAAATATCATTGTTTTACAGACAGGTCGTGTAGAGTGGGTCATGCTTCTGAGAATCTGAAATGTGTGTTTTAGAGTGTTTAACCAGTATTTCTTGATATCACTCAGGGCTTTTTATTAATAAAGCCAATTCATTATATTTCATTATTTATGAAATGCCTTCACATGCATAGTCTAGTGTAAATATACTCAACCACCTAAAGAATATTGGTAGCCTTACTGACATTTGATAGATGAGGAAACTGAGGCCCGTGGCACTCAGTTAGAAATAACTCCATTGACTGATGCTCAAACTTTGTTCTCCTCATTGCAAAGCTCCAATCTCTCAAAGCTACTATTATTTTTAGACTGTTAAGTGATTACTACTAATAGTTCAAGAAAAATATTGGAGTCATTTCTTTTTTATGGCAAAATTATATCTATGTGAAAATTGTACAACTTTTAAGAGAACTTTAATAGTTGTTTTTGATGTTTTGATACAGAATTTCAATTCAGTATGTTGATTTGAAGCCTCTTGCAAACACTACTCATGTAAAATACATACAAGAATTATATGATAGCTTAAAGTTCCCATACATATTTTTTGCTTTATTAAGTTGTAGTGGACACATGATATAACGTCTTGAGGCTTGCAGAAGACCCCAGTGGCCTGTGATTCTTGCTTTGCAAGTGTGACAGCTGAGGCTGTTGTCACACATAGTGTCAGAGGCTCACCTCATGTCCTGTGATAATAAGGAGTGGAGATCCCTTCACTCGGAAGGAAGATGTGGCACATAACCGGAGCAGGTTTCATTGAGGAGGTGGTCCTGGATGTCCTAAAAGGAGGAGGTGAATTTTAGTAAGGGAAAAGGTTCAACAAAGGATATTGAAGTGGGAGAAAGGAAGGACTGTGTGGTGTGGTGACAGCATGGCGGTTCTATGGATGACGGCCTACGCGGACCTCAAGTTTGCTGTAGTGTAATAAGCAGCAGAGGATACCAGTCCATGGTCTCCTTTAGATGGAAGAGTAGATCTTGCTTGAAGAGCAGCCAGTTGAAATATTGAGGCTGCTATGTGATTCTCTTCTTTTCATGAACATACATGTCCTCAAATTCACATAAGATCTTCAGTGGGCCGAACATGAGCTGGATGTTAGGGGCCACAGACCACCACTCCTCTATGAAAAGGCATACCAGTCCCAAGATGGGGGAGGGGAGTGGGCAGGCCTGAAGAACATCAAGGGAAAGCACTAGCTAATTCAAGGAACTTTGAATAAATCAGACATCCACTGCATTAGCAAAGATAAATAACATTTGTCACCTTAACCGATAGATGTCCCCCAAGATAAGACATAGCAAAATTAATACATATTTTTTTTTTACAATTAACACAGCATCATCCAGAAAACCAGGTTTTTTCCTAGTTTATCTCTGTTATCATTATATTCTACTAGTGACCTCAAAGGTCCCCGAAGAAAGAAAAAGAGAGAGGAAGAGCACACTTGCAAGGTTCTGGAGGGCAATTTCTGGAAATGGCTTGCAGCCCCCCACCTGTATTCCACTGTCCAGAATTCGGTCACATGACTTCCCTTAATTATAAAGGGGCTAAAAAAATGTAACTTACTTACATGCCCCTAATAAAAGTGACAGATGTAGATTTGTCCTAATATGTTTCCTAAACTGTGTTTCTATCCAAGCACATACAAGATTATCAAACGTTTCATGGGGCCCTCTCAGGAAACAAGATTTTTCAGTGTAGCATGGAACTCTGTGGGTGAGAATCTAATCAATACAAGTTATCTGGAAGAGTCTTAAGGGATAAAACTTTTGACTCTGGTGTTTCTCTTCAGGTATTCCAGCCTAAAAATAAAAGTAATAAATATTAGTGAACAAATTGATTTCCACGTGACAGTATTTTCAAGTTTTTACAGGAGAAGTGCACCTAAACTTTCAAAAGTAACAAAAAATCCTTCGAAGTTTTTCACATGTAAACAATGCTGTCGTTAAGTATTAACCATATTTCTAAAGAACTTGTAATGTTTCTAGCCACATGTGGACAGGAAGATAGGCTGCAGAATTTTGTGCACGATGCGATTGTGATTTTGTTACAAGCATATGTTTAGGCACAGCATCAGAGACATCTAGAAATGACTCAGCTGGTGCCTGAAGGCGGAGTGAAGTTTTAGCAGAGCAGGATGAAGAGGACTCTCATTTTTATCTTTAAGATGTGTTTCCTAGGTCTGGTATTCCGATCAGTATGCACAGCTTTTGTAAATACAAAAAATTAGTGTATTAATTTTTTTAAATGAAGTAAAGAGAGGAATGGCTTTGGACCAGTCCACACTCGGGTGGGAGGGAGAGAATTCTCTCTGGTGTCTCAGGTGGCAGCAACACACGGTATCTACATGTCATAGCCCACAATGACGTCCAGCCCAGAGGCTGAGAGAAGGCTGGAGATCAGCGGTGTTACAAAGGCAGAGGTCTGTGGAGACAGCAGAGCCACAACAGCTTTCCTAATGGGCTAGACAGCACACATCTCAACTTTAATTTTCAAAACTTCAACATGGCAATGTTTTTAAGCCCTGGTTCTTTTACTTAATAGCTGTGTGGCTTTGGGCATGTGTCCTTACTACCCCATGCCTCATTTGTGAATTGGAAATGATATTACTGTCTTTATAGTGTTTCGGTGGTATTACACGTGATACTTTAAATATGTGACACACATGTGTACCTGTGTACACATATCATAGGCACTTAGGCACCTCCCACTGGCCTCAGCCTATGCCCTTCCTCACTGCACCCCCTTGGGAACCTCTGAGGCCTCCATTTCCATCCCCATCCCCATCCCTACCCCACCGACTCATCACTGCACCGTGCTGACTATAGATAGCTCTGTCACGTGACTTTGACCTGCGTTTTGATTTCTCCTCGAGGAAATTCATCCTTCTCTTTTCTTTTGCAAATTCCATTCGGCACCCCTCCATTGGAGGCCATCTCTGTGTCCAGCCTGCCAGTCCCCATCCTTGTTGAAGGTCTCTAAGTCAAACATCAAAGACAAAGGGAGTCATTGTATGTAAAGGAGGGTTGGACTGAGGCAGGGCATGGTACTACAGACCCAGGGAGGAGGAAAGGCAGCCTGAGAAGCTTCCCCAAAGCCCACGCATGGGACCTGGAATCATTTCCCCACTGGTGTCAGAAGCCAGTCTCAGTAGACTGTTACACTGATCCCTTCGTACGATGGACCCACATGTACACCACACTGTTGTGTGTGGCTCTTCATGCAACTGTGTTTCCTCAAGCAAGGACAGCCTTGTGCTTCCCTCTTCTGTTTTCTTTCTCTCTCTCTCGGGGACCCGTGTTATTTTTGTAGCTGTCAAATCCAGTGAAGATGGTGGACTTCCTGAGGAGGCACTGTCCAGTGTGTCCTCATGGTTGCTTTTACCCTCCTTCTCTGCACAGCACAAGAGGACAACTTGGCTGAAAATTCTGGGCTGGGTGAGAGACCCTCAAATATCCCATCTAAGACCTTCAGTTTCATTTAAATACTGCTCCATGGCTTCCAAGAGGAAAGAACATGAAAGAAAATTGCTTTGTTTCCGGCTTAGAACTGCCCCTAATTCTAGGCTGGGCTCTACGTTGTACTGACAAGGAGTCTGTTGGGGATTATGCTAGGTGACCCATCAATTAATAAGAGTTGGACAAACAGGTGACAGTGATCGCTGGGCCTGTGGAGTGGAAAATGCAACACTAATACGTATGTTTCAGAAATGTCCTTTTGTCTGTACGTGTAGAGGAGAAAGTACTGAGGAGGATCAATTTCATATTGACTTTAAATTTTTCAATTGACCCAGAGCTCTTTTTATTAAGTAATGCACATAGGATATTTTATCCCAAGCCAGCCTAATGGCTGGGAGAATTCCCTTCAGAATGCAGCAACCCGGGTACAGTTTAAGTGCAATTCATTTCTTTATTCTTCTATTCACCCCTTAATAAATATTTATTGAGCAGCTGCTATATGCTCAATTCTAGAAACTGCTCAACTGTGAGCAAGACACAATCTACCCTCAAGGAATCTAAAATCTAATGAGCTAAAGAAACCCATCAATATGCAGTCCTGGCACAAAAGGGTATATTTAGTTATTTGGAAACAGCGCACACGGGAGCAGCACACAGGGTGTCCTGGGCACATGGTAACTGCTAACCTTTTGTTGGGTGAATGAAGGAATGAAACTCAGAATTTGAGAAGAGTTTTGGAACAAGATAGAAATTGGCTAGGTTACACATAAAGAGCCATTGGGTTGAGGTGACAATGTGTAGAAACACAAAGAAGACATGATGTTGTCAGTACAGCCCAGGTAGGGAAGAAGGCCAAGGGTAAGGCTGTGCATTCAAGAACTAGGCATAAGGCCCTGGGATGCTAAGCCATCACCTCTGCAGACAGGAGATGGGACATGACATGGGCCTTTGCACAGACTGCAGGGGCCAAACCCTGGTGCACAGTGGCTGGTGGTCTGGGTGGACTGATTTCTGTGCTTAGATTGGAGGTCACGTAGGTAGCTGCAGTGCTCACCTCCTCTGACCCCTCTCCTGAAAGCAAAGTCTGCTTTCCAATCTTGGTCTGCCGTCCTCAAGAAAGCAGTGGTTGTTCCCGGAAGTGTGGGAATGTGATGAAGCCCTGCCGTAGTTTCCGTTTTGGTTGAATGTTGAGCAGTGAAATCTTCCTTTATTTATTCTTGCCTTTTCTCTCCTAGTATTTCTCGCATTCATAGTGACTCTCTTTTTATCTGTTAGCGGTGCAGTTTTGTCTGTCTTAACCTCATTTGAGTCTTCGAGACCATCTGAGAAACCACCAGCACCCCTCTTCTGAGCTAGGCTTTGACTCACAGGTGAGGAATCTTGTGGTGCTCCCCTGGACTCGGCTCAATGGCAGCCATGTCCTGGCTGACTGGTAGCTGCTCGGTTCTCTGTTTGATCTCAGCAGACAGGCCGTTCTGATGTAGCAGCTTCATTCTCCTCACCTGCTGGCATCCTCGCGCTTGTTCTAATAGCTTGTTAACTGCTCTGAAGACAGGCGCAGCTTTTCCTGGCTACTGTGCACATGGTCTCTATGGTAACTGCATCCCACTGAGGACTGTGCTCATTCTTCAAGGCCCCCTTCTCCATTTTTCTCTGGTGGCTTCTGGGTAACCTGTCAAGGTTGGAGCCCTGCCTCACCCTGCCACGAAGCCAGGGCTGATTTAAAGCCTCATGAAGAAACGTAACAAGACACAGAGCTTTTTTCTTGCCTTGTTGCTGACTCTGGGCCACACCAGGCCCAGGCCTACATGGCCCCGTCATTACTCCTCTATCCTCTCTCTGGCAGGTCCCCAGGAATTCCTCTTGGTCTCTTGGAAAGTGTTGATGTGGCTTCTCCAGATCTCCTTGCTCATTAGCATCTTGCAGCAGCCCCTTCTGAATCCTGGCATTTGATGTGCTTTCTCTCACCACCAACTTTGTTTGGTGACTTGCTCATCTCTTCAGAGGTGACTCCCAAGCTCTCTGGTGTTCCTCTGTACGTTAGAAGCTTGAGTGAAGGAGACTCACGCAGAATGTTCAGAGATAATAATCTGAAGAAGAAGCCATTTACATGGATTCTAGAGTATCCAGTGTACCAGTGACATCCAGCAGCTTCCAGTGATGATCCTAGCAAACATATATTCAGAGTTTCTGCGTCTGGTCTCAGTGGTAAGCACGTTGTGTGTTTCCAGCATATGGTGAAAGCGAGACACAAGAGAGCTGGGAGTGTGCCCTTGGGCTCCCAGGTACAAAGCAGCAGAATTAGGACTTGGATTCTAGTTCCAGAATCTGTGCTTCTCACCACTGTGTGTACACCCGAGCACACAGCAGTGACACTGCTCTCTTCACATAGTCCCACCCGGGTAACAGCTTCCCTGTGCCAAGCTAGGTTGTCTCCATCTAGGAGGTCGACATGGAGGCCCCCTGTTTGTGAAGCCTTCGTTCACATTCAAGATGTGAGCTCCTTTGCTCATTCAGCAAACCTCAAAGGACAGTAGTTGTAGCCCACTGATTCATCCACATAAGCACTAGATTTTTATCAAGATCTTCAGAAATATTTCTAAATCCTGTCATCGCAATGATGAGCAAGGGACAACTAGCCTCTGTTCTCACTGTACTTATTATTTGACAAAGTATATAGCTATGTAATTTTGACAGAGTGACCAGAGGCTACCACTTGCAAATTTTCATTTTCAGTAGAGATTGCCTTTGGGTTTATGTGACCTAACTAATGGTTGGACACTTGTAGACAAGAGAGTCACACTGTGGCATCGGTGAGACCTATTTGAATCTCAGCTTTTCTGTGGCCTCTGTGATGTTATGCAAGACGATCTCTGAGAAGTTCTGCCGGGTGATTAACAGGTACTGGATGGGCCCTAGAGTCAGATGGCCTGAGTTTAGTAACCTGCCTCTAAGCTTGATGGCTCTGTGATCTTTTAAAATGCACTGAACAGTTCTGTTATGGCAGTTTTTTCATTTCTAACATGGGTATAATAATATTTTCCTTGTAAGGTTGATGTGGGAATTGAACACACCAATTCATTTGGAGGAACCAAAGCAGCACCTGACACCCAGATCCTATCATTAGCTCTTGGGTCAGTATGTCTGTTGCAGGGTAAAGTGAGAATAACATGGTCCATACATTAGGAAGAACCCGGGTTTCAGAACTGGTGTAGTATCACCACATTCTTCTGCGAAGACCTTTGAGGCTAAAATTCAAAGGCTGGTAAAGGGACTAACCACAGGGAATGTGACTTATTGAGGGCCACCAAAAGAGAGACTGGCTCAACCACTTGGGGTAGGACATTGGACAGTATCCGTGAGTGACGTGCAGAAAAAGTGAACATCAGCAATTTCCCCACCGGCACCCCTCCTTTCCACTCACAGGAGAGCCTGCTGGCCCCCGCTCGGGGGGGTGGGGGGGTTCATTTCCTACAGACCTCCAATCAAGTGTTCCCAGATGCTTGCCAAGGCCATGAAAAGCAGAATACTCGGGACATGAAAGTGATTTAGGGAGACGTCCTCTAATACCAAAAAACAAAAAGGAAAAACCAACAACAGCAGCAAAAAAGAAATGAAAAAATACTAACTGAAGTCCTAGAATGGTGGACAAAAAGCACAGCCATACACACAAATGTATCTGCTTCCCACACTCGCTGTATCTGTCATTAAATGCCCAGTGAATACAGACTTTGTTCATGTCCAAGTCCTTACTATTATGGTTTGGGTCTGGAATGTAACCCAAAAGACCTCACATATTTAGATGTTGTGAAACCCCAGCGTGCTGTTGGGATGTGGGCCCTGGTCAGACGTGGCAGACCCAGGGCAAGATCTAGGTGGGCAGCTCCGCCTTCCCTCCCTCACTTGGCTTTCTGGCTGCCATGCTGTGGGGAGCTCCCTCTCTGGCTCTGACCCTGCCATGTGTTTCCACCATTGCCAGCTGCGCATGAATGGATGTGACCTTCTGAAACTGAGAGCTAAAGTTAATCTTTCCTCCATTAAGCTGTGAATGTCAGGTAAACTGTCCCAGCAATGAAAAAGTAATTAAGACACTTGCCTAGAACACAGATCCAGAACACAGACCTGCGCTGCCCCAGTCTCTCCATCAGTAATGTGAGGAGGAAGCGTGACAACCCTAAGAGGAGGCAAGGACTCTGGGTGTCTCTGCCATGAGAGAAGCCTGTGGATGGCACTCACAGATGCCTTGTTGTGATCTGTTAATAGTATTGCCAGCCACTTATTGAGTATTTGTATTTTAAGGCGGTATAAAATCTTTTCCATAGAAACACTGAGCCTCCTGGAGGAGCAAATAGGTAAAACTCTTGAAGTATAGACATTGGCAAAGATTTTTTCAATAGGACACTTGATGCAAAAGAACCCCAGAATCAAGAAGGAGATTATATCAGATTAGAAAGCTTCTGTAAGGCAAAGGAAGCTATTAACAGGGTGAAGAGAGGACTCACAGAATGGGAAAAAAAATTACCACCCACATCTCAGACAGGAGGCTAATACCTAGGATGTACAAAGAACTGAGGAAAAATGGACCTCGGAAAATCAAAGACACAATTTAAAAATGGGAAACTGAAATAAACAGTTTTCAGATTAAGAAGTGCAAATGGCCAGCAAGTACATGAAAAGATGTTCAACATCCTTAGCCAGTAGAGAAATGCAAATCACAACAGTGTAGACATATGATCCTGCCCAGTAAGAATGGTGTGTACCAAGAACTGGAACAGTACTAGGTGCTGGCAAGGTTGCAGGGGCAAAAGAAGCCATTACACACTGCTAGCAGGACTGCAAACTGGGCGACCACGATGGAAAACAGTGTGGAGATTCTTCAAAATGATAAAAGTAAATATTCCATTTGACCCTGCAAAAAAAAAAAAAAAATCTTTTCCAAGTAACAGGAAACTTCTTAGTTTCAAGATATTCTCACTGGTGTCAATTCTTGCATCCTCCTTGAGATCCATCCTCCTTTTGAAGGACACATGGAAGGAAGGACAGGTGTTTGTATGAGCAGCAAGACTGAGAAGCAAACAAATGCAGCTCTGCCTTCTCATTGCCTGTTCATTGTCATTTTCCCATCCATCACAGATTACGGTGAACTTTGTCCAAATTTTTAATTCATTTAGCACATTCACTGGTGCTGGGATGTAGAACTGGGGCCAGCCTCTGCCTCATGCACTGTTACTTTGCTCTTACTTGTATCGTAGTACATATTTTATATGCATAATATAAGCCATTTTTCAACAGCCTTGTGAATTAAGGACTCTTACCCACATCACAGATATTAAAAAAAAAAAAAAAACTGAGCTCAGAGAACGGAGATTCAAACACAAGCGCATGTCGTACCTACTCCCATGGACTTCCTGTGACATTACAAAGCTTTCTCCATCTTTCTCCAATAAAATAGACTCTCATCTGTCCTCTAGACATTTCCTTAAGATGCCTGACTCAGAATGCTGGAGTTGAGACTGAAAGTGTTTCAGCACCCATGTGCAGGAACAGCGCTTTTTGCAGCTAGTGCCTAGACATGCACACAGCTCTAGACTCACACTGCATGCCTTCTGTGTGTACCTGTCCGTGAGCATGCTAACTAACATGTGGCAACCCATTTCATCTGCATACCAAACCTGCTAAGGAGGAACTACTCTCCCATTGTACGGAGGAGGAAACAGAGCCTCAGAGGAGGAAAGTACCTTTCCCAATGTCATCCATTCTGCCTGCTTCTGAAACACTTCCAGAGTGAAGTCTTGAGCCACGCCAGTCACTGTCTGGGAAAACTTCATGAGAAAGAAGGCTCTGAGATGCACCTCGGAAACCTCATCATGTAGCTGACACGAGCGTACTGAGAGCCAGTGAGCACGTTATTACGGTTATGATTAGGTTCCCATGTACTTCTCAAATCAGATGTGTAAATATAATCAAAAACACTTCTCTTTACTGCACAGACCTCCAGCAGGCTCTACCCAACATCCTGGTTCTGAGAAAAGATAATAAATTAGCTTTAATTAGCTTTCCCACATGCTGAAGCAAGTCTGGTTCTCACAGCTTCAAAAGCAAGACAGAGGGAGACTCCCCTTGGTTTCTCCTAAGGAAAGTGGTCTGTGGTGGGGGAGCGGGGAGGGGGGGCAGGCTTGCCTGGCACAAGCCTTTCAGTTCTTATGACGTTATGCAACTGTGGACATATCGCTGTACCCCTGGACTTCAATTTCCTCCTGTCTGATTAGCTTCCATCTCCTCCCACACAGTAAGTGCCATAATTCCACTATCTTGAAGAATTTTCCGGCTTGAAGCCCTACCTTTGTTATTTTAAGAGTAAAGTGGAATGATTTGACTCTGGAAAAGCCTCATGAATTTGGGAAATGACTGGATTGGGGGAGGGGCTCATTGGCTCAATAGATTAATCCATTAGTGGTTTCATGTGCTGTTCCGTGGAGGGCTGTGGCTGAGGGGCGGATCACTGGGGCATGTCCTGGAAGGGCATGCCTCCCTTGCTGGCTCCCCTTTCTCTCTTACTCTGCTTCCTGTTATGCTGGAATGAGCACCTCTTCTCCAGCTAGGCCCTCCGCCATGCCCTTCCACCATTGCCAGATGCCCATGACTAGGCTGAGACCTTCTGAAACTGTGAGCTAAAATGAACCTTTCCTCCCTCGAGTCGTGAGTGTCAGGCATTGTGTCCCAGCGGTGAGGAATGCCTAAGACACTGAGCATCTCCTGAGAATCAAACGTTGACCTAGATAGTTGGGGTACAACCAGGGGCGAAGAACTGGTTTTTGTCTATTTTCATGTAAGGACAATGATAATGACAGCCACTCATTCCTAATGTGTCACATACCTTTTCTCATTTAATTGCTGCCAGGGACGTGTGAGGCAGTATTACTGGTGTTCTGCACTCGGACGTAGGGAGACAGTCTCAGACAGGGCAAGGCCCACAGTTTCACTCTTATAAATGGTGGAGCTATTATTCCAATGCAAAGCCCAACAGCTAGAGGACATTCACTTGCCCGCTAAATCCCTAGTGCCATAAAGGAAACACAGAGGGGTTCACAGGGAGGCCCCTGCTGGTGGCCAGGGACAGCATCCACAGTGCAATGTTTGAGCATAACCTTGGGTAACAGAATCTTGAAAACACTTCAACTCATCAAAATGGAGAAAGAAAACTATTTCAGATGCACAAGTGAAGACCAAGTGGTGGGTAAGAAAAACTCAGACCATGGTAACAAAGAGTGTGAATCTAGTGGACTATGAGCCTGGGTTCAAATGAGAAAGAGTCACTGAGTGGCTGCTGTGTGCCAGGTACAGTGACAGCCTGTGGCAGTAGCAATGACTAACACAAAATCCATGCCTCGAAGGAATGAGATGCTCTAGCCCAGTGATTCTCCACTGGGGCCAGTCTTGCTCTCCAAGTGATACTTGACACTGTCTGGAGATAGTTTTGGAGATGATGCTACTAGTACCACTGGAATCTAATAGGTAGAATAACTGTCTGGCCTAAAATGCCCACAGCTTCGTGAAAGACAATCCAGACCAGTTCAAACATGAGGAACCTCTCACCAGGCTGAGAAATTTGCCCAGGCCCTTCCTAGGCCAGGTGGTCTCTAGCAATGAAAAGGTAATAACAGAAATGACAAGAGCAAAACCTTACCGTTGTAAATTACCTCCCCACACAAAAGAAATCAGTTTAATTGCCCGCGCCCTTTTATTACGGGCCTCAGCTGACCTGGAAATGCTCTCCTACCACCTCTAGTTGAGAGCCACTTGGCTCTTATGAGGATGTATGGCCCCCCAAAAGGGAATGTCAGATGGCTTCTTCCTTCTTAATCAAATTAAGTAAACAGGGTCTCTGCAGAAACTGCTCAGCTGAGGAATTTATTGCAAACCACCTAATCATTGGTCCTCTCAAGAAAAAGAAATAGACTAAACCAAGTCGAAGCCTCTTCACCCTGAGCATTTCCAAGGACGAGAGCTGGGCAACCTATTTATTACGTTAAGTGATATTTACTGAGCCTAGCATGCGAGTACCCATGGTGTGGAACTTAACTGCCTTTTAAAATGAAAGTCCACTTTTCATGATTATCTCAAACACACCCAGAGCATTCTGCTTCTCTAACACTGGTTAAGAGGAGAACAGGAATTCAGTTGTGTGCATGAGGAACCTTAGACTCTGGCCAAAAAGAGAAGGGAAGAAGATCAGGGCCTCGAGGCAGGCGTGGTGGGAAGGACTCTCGCTGTGCAAACTGTGTGCCCATTTGACCATCCCTGCCCTTAGCTGTGCAACCCTGGGCAAGCAACTTGCCTAGCCTCTCTCGGTAAGCCCCACTGGCAACTCCCTACTGGAGAAAAGGGGTAATCCTTGTGAACAAGAAATGGGCAATGGCGTCTGATCTTCCCCCTGTGGTATGAAGACAATGGCGCCGTTTCTTACTGTGCCTTATCATGACACCATCATCTTACCTGAGAGCTTTTGAGGACAACTCTAGGAGGCAAGTGTTCCTGAATCTCAGTCTCTTCATCTAGAGAACAAACAATTGGATAACTTCTAGATTAACTGGGGAGGGGAGGTATAAGAGGAATGCACTTAAAGCACCATCCCTGGCATCAAGCAGCCCTCCCGTGTAAAAGAGCTTGGATGGGCACAGGGAGGGGCAAAGAGCAGGCATACATTTGAGAAAGGAGACTCTCTAAAAAGAAAAGGCGAGCATCATCGCCTCCTGCCACCCGTCAAGTACCTTTTTTAAGTTTCCTTTTGAGATTTTGTTTTTAAATACCAGAAGGTGAGCCTTGGGTATCAGGTCATTCATTGTCCCACTTGGGTTTGACTGTTTGACTGCACTGATGTGGGAGATAGCAAAATAAATAAATAAATAAATAAATAAATCAATAAATAAAAAATCAACTGTTAGTTACTTCTCTTATCTGTTAAGCATAGAGGAAACAAAAAATTCCTTGAGGACTGGTAGTTCTTTAGCAATTCCTACAGTTCAGGCCAAGTCTCAGGGTATATGCAAATAAACTCTGTGAGGGATCAGAGGGAGCAGGAGAGAGAAATCAATTAAAAATGGCCTTTTGGTGAATGAGGGGACAAGGGCTTTGCGTTAATCCCACTGGGAGAGCTGCGTAGCTGCGTTTCCATAGCATGCAAAGCCTTCTCTGTCACCCACTGGCACCACGAGTGGGGTCTTCGGGTGAGGTCCATCACTGGCAGTGGTGCACCTGTGCTGAACGACACTGGTTATGGGCCAGCTGACCACAGAGGGCCCCATCCAGCTTGCTGCGCCACGGTCTGCAGCCGTGATGTGTTCCTTAGCAATTAGGCAACTGCTTTCCTCAGAGGATTTGTGGTGATTCCTCCATTAGTGCCCTGTGTCTCAGCCAGTATTCCCTGGGGAGCCAAAGAGTACACAGATAGTGACAGTAGCTCCTTCTACCTCGTGACCTCAGTTGTGTGTGGTCCAGGACCTCGCCGGTTGCCATCCACCTCCTCCCTAGGGACATGCATCTCAGGGAGCCGGTAGCCATCCCAGGGAAGAAGGAAGGGCGCAGCAGGGGATGTGGCATCCAAGGCTCACTTTTTGGTATTAAAAAAAAAAATCTCAAAAGCGGATTTTAAAAAATTAAATGGATGGTGCACCTTTGTAATCCTGGCTCTCTGGAGGCAAAAGCAGGAGGATGACAAGTTTGAGGTCAGCCTGTTTGGCAGGTTCAAAACTGACCTGGACTACACAAAAGGAGACCCTCTTTCAAAAACCTTAAATCACAACCAAACACACCTATCGTTTATAGGTGCTTCTTCTGTGTGACACTGTGTTCTCCTGAGAGCTCTGGGTTGTCCCAGTGTCACAATCAGGACACAAAGAGGAGACAGGACTTCCTGAGCTATCCAGCAATGGCCACGCTGGGAACCCCAGTCTTGCTCCAGAAATCGGCCGCTCATCACTGAGTTGTGCTGCTGTCCTATCTCCTGTGTAAAAGAGCATGGGCCAGCGCGGCGAGTGGCAAATAGCAGACATGCGTTTGAGAAAGGCTGCTGTCCAAAAAGCAAAGGAGAGCGTCATCGCCTCCTGTCACTCATCGAGTCCCTGCTGTGGCCGGACACTGTGCTGAGTTCTGAGGCAGTGGAGCCATGAGACCGATGACCGATGGTCAGGGGGAATGATAGTGGCATTAATGACAGCTACTAGCTACAGTTGGCTACACACTTAATGCAATCCCAACCATTCTATACAGGTTTGCATATTTGATCTTCATCATCAATGAATGATGGGTCATATTTATCTAAATTTTGCAAATGGGGAACCTGAGTATGGCCTGAATGTTTGTGTACTGCCCAAGTTCAAATGTGCGCACCCTCTGCCTTCGTGGTCAGGATTAGCGCCCTTATATCGGAGACAGCAGGAAGTTGCATGCCTTGCCTGTCATATCGAGGGCACAACTGGAAGGCAATATCTCTGTACCCTCCCAAAAAAGCAGATTCTCACCATACACTGAATCAGAGGGCAACTTGACCGTGGGCTTCCAGCTTCCTGAACTGAGGGAATGGATTCCTACTGTTGATAATCTGTGTAGTTTCTTGTATGTTGCTGTGTAGCTGGACATACTGGGAAAGTGTACATAGTCTGGCCAAGTTCATCCAGCCAAGGGGTGGGGGACTGGGCTTTGCATCCACACAGCTGATACTAGCCTTGCTATTGCCGAACAGGCAATTACAAGTGAACAGAGATCTCCCGAGAGCACGTGGTGGGGGGACAGGAGGGGATGAATGCTGAGAACAAAAGGAACTAATGCAGCCTCCAGTGGGAGGACAGGGCCAAAGAAAGGACTGGAAGGCAGACCCAAGGAGTTTTTCCCACCTGGTGATCCTTGTTCAGGATCTTGCCCTTGTTCAGGTATGTACAAGCCAGTGTCCCTGGAGAATAGCATGATAGGAAACTGGGTATGCAAGTCAGGGGCCAATTTATGTAAGGCCTACCTCACTGGGTTTGGGAGGTTTGAACTCTTTATTTGCACCCTAAGAAGGAGAGGGATGGATGATGTCTGAGTCCCACTTTGTCCATAAAGATCTGTGGGGCTCTTTTCACAGTGTGGGGTAAACCATGGCGGCAGCTGCTGAAACTGTGTGCGGGCAGGATCATTTCTTGCCAAGAAATGGGAATAGAAATACTGGGTATCATTTCTGGGTGGGGCTTTTGAAGCACCAAGTGTACTTTCTGTGGGGGTTCAACTTAGTTCAGTTCAGTCCAGTTTAGCTTAGTGATTTTCTTTGTAACATATCCCCTGCCAGAAAGGAGGCACCTGTGAGATCCCAGGTGATGGCAGAGCCACAGGGTGGAAGGAGCCTGCCTGGGTCTCCAGATCGCTGTGCAGCACACCCTGGGTGTAGGCAGGATTTCTCTTTAAACAACAAGTGAACTCCTATGGACACTGCAGGGATGAAGTTGATATTTACAGTAGCTGGTGTGAGAAGACTGTAAAGACTTGATTGAACTTCTCAAGGGATTTCTTTGCTACTATATAGAAGGTGCAGGAGAACAAGTGGGGATCCAGGAAGCCCCATGGCCAGGTGGGAATTGCTGCTAGCTCAGAGAACTCCTAAGATTCTCATAGGTATGGGCACTATGGAAATCTTCTCTAAATAAATCTTCCATTCTGGTGGTACATTAAACAGAGGGAGTGGCTTGGAAATAAGTCAAATTCACTTATTATGGGCCCTTCCAAGTATTTTTATGTAGTACTTTCATAGTCTGCAAAGCATTTTTTTCTTAAATAAACAAGGAAGGTATTAGATTCAGTGCATTTAACTGTACAGTAAAGAACTCATCCCAGGCCACACTGACTTTGGGGTTTCCAACCCTGTGCCCTTCTACTGGTCTACCAGGGCGCATGAGCTCAAGATCAAAGGTCAGTAGATGAGGTGGACCTGGGTTAACTTCCTCAGCCACTTGTTAACTCCAATTTTCAGCAAAATTCATAGTTTGGCTCTGTTTCCTCAGCTCTAAAATGAGAATAATACTAAAACTTGCCTCGTGGAGTTGTCCTCAAAAGCTCTCAAGTAAGATAACAGTGCCATGAGTAGACACAGTAAGAAACGGCGCCATTGTCTTCATACCACAGAGGAAAGACTTAGACGCCATTGCCGATTTCTTGTTCACAGTGATTATCCCTTTTCTCCAGTAGGGAGTTGCTTTTCCCACTGCCAGTGGGGCTTACTTGGCTCATTCCTTTTCTCCCAGAGGGCTTCCCAGACGACTCACTCTCAAATAGGCCCCTGTGCACACCCAGTACCCCTCTTTATTTTTCCTTCCTAGCATACCCCCCCTCCTGGCATCACAGAGTTCTGTTCCCAAATTGGTGCCCTATCTCGTTCCCCTGGACGGTGGCCTCCCTGATAGCAGGCACTTTCTCTCTCTCAGTCCACCCATGAGGAGTAAAGGGAGGACCACACTGTGATTTCATCGCCTGTGTGCTATGTTCCAGGCCTTAGCTAAGCTAAGCATCAGTTTCTCTTTCCTCCCTGGTGTCCTGGTAGATTAATTTAGCAATCCAAAGCTTAGATATGGATTTTAGCTTTTTTTTTTTCCTTTTTGACTGCTAACCCCATTACCCCTACCTAATCCAGATGTCCAGTTCCTGATCTGCTCCTATTAAAGCTCTGTGCCAGAGACAAAAGACCTGCAGCCTTCCCAAAACACATGACAGCCGGCCTCAGTGCCCTGCAGTCTTCTATATGAGTGTCACCAACTCTGTGGGACACACTAGCTTTTATATCACAGAAGACTGAAAATTAGAATTATGGTTCAGAAGAGACCCTTTGAATTAGAATTAGGGCTGAGAAAATTCAACTGGATCCCAGAGCTATCTGATTATATGATCACATGTTTCCAACAATATTTTAATTAATGTATAATAATCATACATATTTAAAGTATGATTTATCTGGTCACTTTTAGTATACATATATACCTGCAAAATCATTACCTCAAATAAGATACACAAAACTTTCTTTATGCCCTTTTATGCTGTAATCCTCTTCACATGTTCCTCTAAACATGTACACACACACACACACACACACACACACACACACACACTTCATACTCAAACAACTTCTGGTTTGCTTTCCATCATTTTAGTTTTAATATTTTGATAGTTCATATAAACAAAATATACAGTATAATGCCTTTGTCTAGATTCTCTCTTAGCATACATGTCGTGAGATCCACACATGTTGTAAAGTTAATCCACAGCTCATCCTGGGATGAGCATTTGTGTACAGGCATGTATATAAATACATGTTTTCGTTTCCCTTGGACAAACTCCTAGAAGTAAATTGCTGTTGTGGTTTGGGTCTGGAACATCCACCAAAAGCCACATGTATTTAAATGTTATGGGGCCATGTGCTATCAAGAGGTGAGCCTGGTCAGAAGGGGTGGAACACTGGGACTTGACCTGAAAGGATATATGCTATCTCGACCTTTCCTTGTTCACTTTGCTTCCTGTCTGCCATACTCGGAACTGCTTTCCAACAATCTGACCTCCGCCATGGGCTTCTGCCATTGCCAGCCACCTATGAATGGACTAAAGCCTTCTGAAACTGAAATAAATCTTTCCTCCCTTGAGTTGTGGATGTTGAGTTTTCTGTCACAGCAGCTAATAAACACTAAGACAGCTGTGTTGTATGACAGGTAAACATTTAGTGCTTTAAGAAATCGCTGAGTCCTTTTCCAAGGTGGTTGTACCATTTACACTCCTACCGACGGCATAATATTGTTCCAGTTTTTCGTTTCCTGCCAACACTTCTCTATGGTGAACTAAATTCATTTTGATGGGTCTGAATGGATAAAGTGCATCTTATGACTCTTCTACATGGACCTCTGTCCTGTTTGCTTTTTCGTTGCTGTGACTCAATACCCAACACCCACAAATTTAGGAAAGGTTTATTTTAGCTCACAGTTTCATACGGTCACAATCCACTCAAGGGTTGCTGGCAGCAATCAGAGTACAGGACAGAGGCAAAGGTGGAGGCGGCTTCTCAGGACATCACACACAGGAAGACAAGCTGAGGCTAGTTGAGACTAGTCCCCATCCACCAGGAAGGCAGGTGCAGCTTATGTATCCTTTCAGGTCTCTGCCCAGTAACCAGTCCCTCCTGCATCCAGGTGTGGCCACTACACACCATTAATCCTAACTTAACTGCAGTCCACCCCTCCAGACCAGGCGCCAATCCACCCACATCACATGGTTCCATTAAAATACATGAGACTTTTGGGGGACACTCCAGATCCTAACCACAACACCCTCCTAACACTGAACGCTTTTCAGCATCGTTGCACGTGTTTGTCATCTTCGTCTCTTGTTTCACGTGCATTCGTTTTCATGAAGTTACCTTCTTTTGGGGTTGTAAGAATTTCTAAAGCGATTTTGTCTAGCCCAAGTACAAATTTTATGTCAGGTAAATCTTTAGCATATGTTTTCTTCCAGCCATGTCTTGCCTTCACACGTCCATGTTCCCTAAGGGGAGCAGTTCCATTGCCCTCTACTCCACATTCTGACAAACTAGAACATAACAGTCTCAAACAATGGACAATGTTCAGTCAACCTCACCCCAGTGAGTGGGTCAAGTCCTAACTTTATACCCAAGCCAAGCACACGGAATGTGCCCGTGTTTTCTCAATTGACCAATCTAAAATTTAAAATAATATTATCTACCTCATGAGGTCAATGTTGTCATTAGCAGTGGTGAATAAGTTACCTAGGCCCATGCTTAGCATTTAATAGGAGTCCAAGAAATATTAGCATTATTTTATTCTGTGATCCATGGAGCAGAAGTGAGACCAAAGGCTAGAAACCATAGGGATGCGGATGGTCTGAGTTTAAGTGAATTATTTTCAGTTGATGGCAAATAAGTGAAACATAATGGGCAGCTATATAAGCTGCTGAGCTTCCCACCATGGAAAGCATTTAAGAAAGGCTAGCTGCTTGATCAGATTCTCAAAGAGATGATTGATACCTTGAGAGAAATTTTATTATTTATTCAGTACAACGACCCCCTCAGAGTGAATATTGTTGGATAGATGAGAGAAAAATGAGCTCAGAGGTGTTAGGTAACTGTTTGGTAACACATAGCTTGGAGGAGCAGAACCTCCAAGTTTACTATAGACTGAATATTTCTGTCATCTCTAAATTATCTGAAATCCTAGTCCCAAAGTGATGTTATTAGTATATGGAGCTTTTGAGAGGTGGTTAGGCCAGGAGAGTGGAGTCCTCAGGGATGAGATCAGTGCTCGTGAGAAGAGGGCAGAGAGCAATAGCTGGCTGTCCACATTCAGAGGAAGCCCTGTGCAAAAACCTGGACAGATTGGCCCCTGATGATCTCAGCTTGCCAGCACTGAAATGAATGCCTGTTGTTCCAATGCTGCTCAGTCTAGGGTACTTGGTGATAGCAAGTATCAAGGTACCATAAATAACGCAGACCTTCCCTGAGTTAAGTCTGTGCTTGAAACCCAGACTCTCTGAGGCCAGTTTGTTTCTGCCTAGTCACAGGCTTGGGATGAGTACTCTTGACACACTTGCTCCTCATTTTGTAGCTTACCCTGACCTCTGGGTTGGTGGGAATTAATCTGTACGTCTGGGTCCACAGCTGCAGAGTTCCATGTTTGTTGGCTCAGCCAGTCACCCTGGAAGAGACGAAAGGCCTGAGTGATCATGGTTGAAACCACCCACCCATCTAGCTCTACCCAGCACTGCTGCTGGAGCTCAGCTCCCCAAGGAAATGGCAGTCACCATCTCCAGTTGGAACAGGTCTTCCCTGGGCTCCGCCTTCTGGCATGTGGCGTGTTTATTTGTTTTGGAAGTCCTCAGAGTGGCAGCTTTCTCGTCACACTGCAGTATGGAATGTCCCCATTTGGTGCCTGTCCACCCAGCACACAATATTTATACTGTCATTGCAAAGCTGTTGGGCCCTTAGATCCTAATCATCCAAGATACTCTTGTGCCTTCTGAAAAATCAGGGCTTCTCTTCTGCAAGCAAGTGCCTGCCACACTGCCATCCTGATTACTAGCTCCTGCTGGCAAGAGAATCATAGTGTTTTTCACCAGATTGTGCCAAACTGACGTTACCTAGCAACCAGTGGGAGCCACCAGGAGAAGTCCATGTGTTGTCAACTGTGAGGATTCGTCAAGATCCTGGGATTCTGTGGAGAGTAAAGACACCCATAAGATGTTCTGGAGAGAAAGGTTTTGCAGTCAGGCTCAGCCTTGTACTCTCTAGACTAAGTGACCTCTATGACCTCGGATAAATCACATGACTCCCTAAGCCTCTCTTCCCTAACCTGGAAAATAGACACCAATAGTAATACTGTTTCTTACTTTCTATTAATGTTACAAATGTGATGTATGGTGCAAAAGGTGCAGTAGAGGGACAACACTGTGCTATTAAGTAGGAGTTCGGAACTGTACTTCTCTTCAAGGCATATTTTGTTTTTCAGGCTACATTTGAAAAAAGCACAAATGTCAGCATCTAAGGAACCAGGATCTAGCTACTTCCATTGTACATTTGTAAATTGCTGTCTGTAAGAAAATCTATTAACCCATCTTTCATTGATTTTCCTCATCTAAACTGTGGGAACAAGTGTTTTGGAGTCCGTTTGAACTTAGGGAAATGAAAAAACTCTGAAGACCAGATTGCAAATGCCAAAGGCAGCTTAAATATCTTGCTTGAGTTTTTTTTCAGCTGAAGGGAGTTTAAGCAGCACTGAGAGGCTGCTTTGCCTACTTATTCACTGCTCGGATGCAATTACCCAACATCCACAACCTAAGGGAGGAAAAGTTTATTTTAGCTCACATTCATGGACAGCTCACAAAGGTGGAAGGGCTTGGTGGAGCCCTAGCTGGACAAAAGCTGCTCAAAGCATGGCAGCTTGACAAGACAGGAAGCAGACAGAATGAGGAAGGACAGAGCTAGTGTACATACTTCAAGGTCAATGCCCTGTGATCTGCCCCTTCTGCCCAGGCCCCTACTCTCAATAGCTCAGAAAGCAATGGAGTAACTCCCATAATCAATTTGCCTTCCAAACATGAAGCTTGTGGGGGACATCCCAGATCCAAACCGTAACAGAGACTTACTAGAAGCTTTCTTCTGCTAGTTGCTAACCTTCATCTGGGTACAGCCTCAGTGTTCAAATTGTGAAAGAGATATTTGAAATTGCATGGAGGTCAATCTACTTGTCTCTTGCCCTTCCCCATGTTTTTCATTTTAATGTCTCTGTTGATTTCAGGAAATATATTCTATCTCTAGGATTGAGAAAGCCCATGTCTAGGGCAAATGAAACAATTGCACAGACTATAGTTCAACTAAACAGACGGGTAAAGCCAAGGGCAAACTGACCCTGAAGGATGACTGGAGTCAGCAAAGCTCTCAGACTTCCAGGAAATGAGGAGAAAAATTAAAATATTCTTGGTCTATTGTTTTTCTGCTCACTGGCACTGCTAAGTCTCTGTTATCTCATCTATAGAGTCAGTAGAAAGCCACTTATTTTGCAAAGCAAATGAAAATATGGGGCAGTGACCACAAAGTGCTCCTTAAGGTGCCTGGCATATTGAATATTTCCAAAGAGAGTATGTGGTAATTATGGTTTTAATAAGAGCAGTAACAATTGATAAGGGATAAAAGCAGCACCCGGCTCAAGGAATAGGTCCAGTGCGTAGTCTGAATGGCAGATCAAAACTCCCTGTAGGAATCAGGGTCCAGAGGAAGAGAGCTAAGAAACAAGTCAGCATACACACTGACAACTTGGGATTCAGGCTAAGAATTAGACCGGAGTTCGGAAGCCACAGCTGGAAAGAAACTGGGGCCCTTCACAGAGGCTCTGTCTTCATGCCTCATTTTTATAGGCTGCCAGTGTCTCCTTGAGGACTTAGATGACAGCCCCTAAATAAGTGCCTGGTGGGAAACAGCTTGTTAGCCAGAAGGGAGGCAGTGCTGCCCCAGGCACTGGGTTCTGACCAATGGCAAGACTGCATTCCGTACTGGGACCTGCAGGTCTGGGGTGGGAGCAGTGGGACTCCACGTAAGAGCTGGCCCCATGAGGAAGTACCCCTCGAGTTAATGCAGTGAACGGTTCCCCCAGCTTCAGATTCTTCTGAATCAGGTAGAACCTGAGCACATCTGTGATGTCTGTCGGCCACTGTCTAACCTCAGGGAGCCTGATTTGAAGGAGTTGCTGGAAGCAAGGAGAAAGAGAGAGCTTGAAACAAATTCAGCCCGTCAGCTGCCAGCAGGTGACACTTCTCTACTTTCTCCCATGCTGGATGCTGTAGCCAGCCCTCCAGAAGCCAGCACCCAGCTGGGCGAAGGTGAGGCCCACGCCCACAGTCAGCCGGTGCAGATGTGGGTGTGTGGTTAGCCGCCATGAAGTGCCTTTCCCCGTTGTACCTGAGTCCTGAAGATCATCATCCACATCCCACAGCCAAAAAAAAAAAAAAAAAAAAAATCAGTGAGTGCTTAAAACCAATGCTCTACCTGGTAGCCTAGCCTTACTGTACAGATGCTGGGTCAAGAGAGTGGTGCAGAATCTATCCTTTCCAAGCCACTAAGGCTGAAAGGACATTGAATCGATTGTGGAAATGGAAGTTCTTTTCCTCGCCAGGAAACGTAGGATGTGTTATTCCCTCAATATTGAACAGCAAGTTTATAATATTTTAAATAAGAAGGCAGACAAATCATCCCTAAATCACACTTTAATTCTGAAGCACGTAATTCCCAGTGAAATATTTGCCACTTAGATTTGAATGGGTAGGCCACTGGAATCTCTTGATGCTTCCACAAATGCCACCTACGTTTGTATTCTGAGTAAAGTAATATATTTCACTAGGTCTGCTTGCTTTTTACCAGATAACTTCTAGTGTTTTTTTCTGCACGGACAGTCTATGATCCCTATAGTGCTAAAATGACAATAATTTTAAAAGCTTACCTTTTGACTGTGATTTTGATGTTATCACATCTTACACATTTTCCTACAAAGCCAGAGTCTAACTTCTGCATATTTTCTGATACATAATACCCAGGAAGTCATAGCCAAGTGAATGGGCAGCTCCTGCTATACCATCTTACACACTTGTTTCACATTTCTAGCTGGGTGATGACTGACAAACTGCTTAGTATCTATAGCTCAGATTCACCATCTATAAAATGGTGATAATAGCAGGGACCACCTACCTGGTAGCATCATTATAAGGATAAACTGAGTTGCTGGGCTTGCAGTAGTTGCCTCAGTACTACCACACAGGAAGCTCTCTAGGTGGCAGCTGTCCCCACCGTCACCACCATCACACGGCCATGTTGTCTCCAGGATCCTTCTCCAGGTGCCACCATCCTTCAGCTGTTCCTTGGGATGCCTCATGACAGTGTCACTGGAGTTTTGATGGATCTGATTGACTATCTACAACCCTATTAAGAAGGAAGCCTAGCATTTGCCTCTAGCTCTTTGGTCAGTGAGTTGTTCTTGTCTTTTTTCTAAAATCATTTCAGACTGCAATGTCACATATATTTTATTTGAAATGTTTCTTCTCTTTTTATGACCAACATCTTCCTTTGGCTTGAAAAGACCATCTCTTCCTCTCATTCTGGGACAACATTTGTGACACTAGTTAACATACCTTAAGGATTGCTGTGTTTCAGCTGCCTATGGCTCCCACTGGTCATCTGCGTAGTCCCCATCTACCACGGGCATCAGCTAGTGTATGGGTGCTTATTGGGCATCTTCCATGTGCCAGGCTCCATCTTGGGTACTCACTGTGAAGATCACATGTTCAGTCTAATACCAGTGGCTCTCATGGGCTCAGTCACCTGCTGAACCCCATCGAGACCCTTCTGTTAAAGGTAGAATAATCGCTTTCTATTGTTAAACCTTTGACATGTGCAGTGTTACATTTATGGACAAGTGCCCGGTACGACAAGCGAAAGGCACTGTGCAGCATGCTTGATAATGTTGAAGAGCTCTTCATCTTGGGCCAGTTGGGGGAGCAGGATTGTAAAAGAATTGCACATGCCATAATTAACCCTCCAGTGTAAACAGGAAGTAACCACGAAAAATAATTTTCATGGCTGATGAGATGTAACCTGCCTCTCTGAGATCACTTTAATCTACAAAGTGGGCATAATCTTAGTTGCTTCTGCAAATTTATGTCATTTCTCTCTTCTAGCTATACTTATTGGGGGCATATTCAGACATTCAGTCCTACCAGGGTGGATACCAACCCCAAGGCCAGTGCCAGCTCAGGTCCCATCTGTGCTGTCATTCTCTAGCACTGTTTTATAAGACAGGGTCTTGTTCTGTACTCTAGGCTGCTCCTGAACTTACTATGTAGTCCTCACACCTCAGCCTCTCAAGTGCTGGGATTACAGGCACAAGCCACCACACCCAGATTCTGTGGTGCTGGGGAATGGAACCCAGGGCCTTGCACTTGCGAGGCAAGTGCTCTAAGCACTGAGCTACGCCCCAGCCCCCCATCACTCATTTGTTCAGTCCACATAGCCACTCAATGGCAACTTCCTCCAAACCGTAACTTCAAAATATGTGCCGATTCCTTCCACCTTCTGTCCCTCCATTCTAACTCAAGCCAGCTCGGGCCTTGCTGGGAGACTGTGACAGCCTCTTGGGCTTCTATTTAAGTCAATACTTAAGTCAGATCATGTCACATCCCCCACAAAATCTCTGTGGTTGGGATATTCTCTTCAGGATAAGTAAACTGTCTGCAGGGTCACAGTCAGGCTCATGTGATCTGGCCTCCACCTGCCACTCTGCTCCATGTCCACTCTGAACTGCAAATTCCCTTAATTACTCCTTAAGCACACCATCTCCAGGGTGGATCCCTGGTACCTCCCCTCCATCACTTGCCCCTCAGGCCTTTGTGTAGGGATATGGCCCACCTCATTCCACTTGAGTCCCTGTGCACGTATCCCTTTCTCAGTGACCTCTTTCCTGACCGGCCAAATTGGGTTGGCACATCACCTTGTTCCAAAAAGGCACCAGTGTTGGTACCTTTGCAGCATCCTGCACTTTCAGAGAGTACAATGGTTTTTTATTTTGACTCAGATGGCAGCTCTGTGAGAACAGGAACATTATCAGCCTTGTTCATTGCATGTCTCCGGGGGGCAGGCCATGTAAGAGGGACCTTCAACATGAAGTTTTGAATGACGGAATAAGTGAATGAAGATTAAATAAAAATGTATTTGTGAAATACTATGTTTCACTTAGTTACTCTTTGCTCTGCCTGCCTCATCCCCAACCCATCATCCACCCCCACCCTGCCGAGGGAGCTGTGCACTCCCAGATGGCCCCAGCCTGCCTTCTGTCAGATGAGACAGGAAGCGCGATCCAGCCTTCTGGTGCTCCTCTTCTCAGGCTCATTCGTTCTCCTGTCCCTGTGTCAGCGAGGCCAGGGTATTTAGTTCTCCGGGCTAAGAAAGAGAAGACAACTGGCTGTTCCCAAGCCAGGGGGAAGAGAAGGGTGTTGACGGTAGAGGCTCTGGCCCAGGAACAGGGGTTCCAACCCAGGCACCTCAAGTTTATGCTCTTGAATGAGTCACTTATACTCTGGGACACTGCTTTATCTGTAAACTCCCTTTCTTAGAATTGTTATGAAGATTAGAGTAAACAATAATTGAGAAAGTGTTTCTCTAAGAGATTTGACAAACGTACCTGTCTTCCTGATGACAAGGAACATCTGCTTGTTCATATTTCCTCCTTTTATTCCATCACGGGCCTGGGAACAGGACCTGGAACAGTCGACATACAATAGTGCTCTGTGGTTTACTACCCTCTTGATTAGCCTGTGGAAGTATCAGGTCTTAAAGTCTTAAGAGTTCTAGCATCATTTGTTTATTTTTTTTTTACCTGAAGACTACTTCAAAAGAAATATTTTACAAAACTAGAACCACATTTGGAGGCAAGCAGGCACTGAATATTTATGTATATGTTGAATGAGTAAATGTACGAATGAATGTATGGTACGAGCAACAGTGGAGCTGCTCTGGTTACAACAGAAGTGAGAATTTTCAAATCCCCTGCACTCCTAGCAAGCATGACTCAAGTGCTAAGTACTCAATTCCCCAGCACCACACAAGCTGGGTGTGGTGGCACATGCCTGTAATTCCAGCACTAGGGAGGCTGAGGCAGGCAGGAGGATTGTCCTGAGTCCAAGGCCAGTCTGGGCTACATAGTGAGTTCAGAACACCCTGGACTACAGAGTGAGATCCTGTCTTAAAAAAAAAAAAATCCCCCATACCAGTCTACTAGTTTCTCCCTCATTCAGGAAACAATCACTGAAACAGGATCACCAGAACCTTCCAGGCAGTTCCAGTGCAGACAGTAGTCTAGTGTCAGCACACAACAGACCTGTCCCTGTGGCATTGTTGGTGAAATGATTGTCTTGACGCCCCTTGAAGGTACCCCCCGGACCCCAACTATAACAGTTCGTTCAAGTGCTGGACAGTCTGGAATCTCAAGGAGTTCTTAACATTCAGACGGAACCTGTACCTTTAAGTTTCTACTCAATGATTGTGGTTCACCCATTCGTTCGTTCATTCATTCATTCACTTGAAGCACATGCTGAGCCTTGACCATGTCCTGCCTGAAGCTTCACTTTGGGTTGTGCAGCGGGCCTTCCTTGTTCCGGTTAACGCCTCTCCTTTTCAGTGTCACCATAAACACAGACCCGTGTAAGCTTTCACTAAGAATGCTCTTGAGCAAGGGGAGAACTAATACGCAACACAACAAAAGCTTCTTGAAATTTGTTTTCTAAATATTTACCCTCCTGCGCCTATCAACTCATCACCTCCTTATGTTGGCCACCTTGCCTTCAGGGAGCAAGAGGAGTCTAGTTTCTATGATACACTACCCTCTAAAGTAGAGGAATTCTAATTTTTATGGCTTGCCTCCTCAGCAGAGTAAAACCAGGGTGGAGGAGGATGCAAAGTGGCCAGGAAGATCCTGTGTCAGAGACCCTCATCTTCTCTTTTGTTCCAGAGCCTGTCCTCAGCCTTCCAAGGCGCCGGTAGGGTGTGCTGTTCTGAGCCTGGCAGGAACATGGAGGTGGGAGGAGGCAGCTGGAACTGGCTCCTCAGAGTGGAGGCTGCATAGGAGTTAGCCACTTGTGGGGATATCACGGCAAAGCACACTTGGATGGCCAGAGGGAGGGAGTGGGAACCCAGAGTGCCAAGTATGGCCAGGAGATAGGCCAGGGAGAGGGAGTCTGCTCTGACCAGGAAGCTTACATGTCAAATTATGAGCGTAGCTCTCACACTCCCAGCACTGGGGAAACAGCCAGAGAATGCAATGATAAGATTCTTGGAAAAATTCTTCTGCTATCAACACTTCAGAGACAAAAAGACCATGGAAAAGAAAGAAATTTGTCAAGCAGGAGCAAGGGAAGAAGTGGTCACCTGCTCAGCCATCTAGAACAACTCTAGATTTCTCTGCTCAGTGGCCCCCAGTAGACTGCCCCATAGACTCCCTTCAGATGGCCTGGCGTCTTCGCTCTACCCGCTGAACCTGCTGTCACTGGGATTAGCCGACTTCAGATGCGTGTGCTGCCATCCCGGGCCCTCGTGCCTGCCTGTGTCCTTTCTCCTCATTGTCCCCTTGTCCTCTTGTCCTCTATCGCAGAAATCCACTTCAAAGTGAACAGGTGTTGCTAACGGTACTAAAAAACAGGAGAATCAAGAAACAACTTCAAGGCCAAAACAATAACATTTTAATTGGAAATGTACTGCAAAGAGACTAACCTATGTAGATATATGCAAATCCTATGCAAATACACATGTGGTCTTTCTCACTATTGTCAGAACCTCAATTCCACTCATGGGAATTCTTAACGGTACATGCTAGTTTTCCACTGAGGCTAAAGGCTGTTGATGAACAATTCTAGGTTTTACCTATGTTTAAACCATAATTAAGAAATATATTGATGGCAACCTGAATTTAATTAGCCTAATTGAATGTTGGAATTGATTGGGTCTTGAGAGAGCCCCATCTCTGATGTTAAGCCTTGGGGAGCTTGAGGGGGGTGGAAGGAAAACCAAACTTGAAAGCACCTAGCAGAAATGAAAAGGGATGAGCGGGGAGCCACGGGAGCCTTATGACAGGAAAAGATTCTTATCAGAGGGTTGAAAGAAGAACGTTTTCAAGTCACACACGGCCGTTCTAGGTCAGACCGCTCAGTCAAATGGGGAAAAAATGATGTCAGGAGGCAGGCATGTGTAGCAGTGACTCCACTGCAGCCGGATGGGTGGAGTGTAGCCCAGGATTCCCCATTCCCACCGCAGATCTCTGTGCGTAGTCCTCAGGTCGCACCACGGAGCGTGAGGAGGGGTGCTGGACCCCACGGGTGAGGAACAAAGGAATTCAGCTATGACGTGTATCTTCGTCTGTCTTTCATTAAGAACTAACTACGTAAGCGATCAAGTCATGTCTTCTAAAGAAAAAAAGGTTGAATTTTCTCCTTTAAAAACAACTGTACTATGTGGAGTTAGGGGATCCTAAGAGGAAATCTTAGATCTACCATCTCAGTCAGATGATTCCTTTGCATGTCTAAGCCTCGGTTTTTTTTTCCCCCCCCCGCTGGGAACGGTACAGATCAAATCCAACATGAAGGTGGAAAGGTGCTGAGGCACTACCGTCCTGATTAATATCTGCCTCATGTCAGCGGCTGAGCCAAGCCACAAATCCTGGCCCTGGTCCGTGTTCTTGACACTGCCCAGTTCCGCCCAGGCTCACCCCTTCTGACGGAGTCTGTCCACGCCTGCGCCCTCAACGACATCCACAAGGACTTTGTGCCTTCTGCCGAGTCCCGGCTGATTCCGCTGCCTGCCTCTGGCTTTCTTAGTCCAGCACATTTCTTTTCTAACATCTCTGTATTCCACACCCACGATGATGGAGGAGTGATCAAGTGTATGCTGGGATACAAAACATGAATTATATTTTCCATTTCATTTTTGTAATTATATGCACGTGCATTCATATACCTCTCCCTATTCACATAGGAAAAAGAAATTAGTAGAAGGAAAAAAGCCAAAATATTACCAGATGTTAAATCTGGGCATGGCTGGCATTTTTCAGATATACACAAAGGATATATTATTTTTAGTGGGGAAAACAAACGTGATTTAAAAAATGGTGAGTACATTGGCTCAGGAAGTCAGTGAGCCCAGTTTCAACCCTGCTGGTCCCGTGTCCGCTGAGAAAACCATCTCCTCTCTGCAAGTGAGAGGAACTCCCAAGCTCTCCTGGTCTTCTGAGTACTTGGGCCCAGAAACTCGTCTTTAATCGCCTGATCCTACTGGTTCTGAAATGCAACAGAAATAGGAGTCTCCATTAGATGGTGTCCTCTCCTTGGCTTTATTTTGGTAATGCCTACTTGGTATTTTTACTTATAAGGGTCTCAGCAGGCATTCGTGTGAATAGTGGGAGAGACAGACAGGGTCAGATGGACGATGAGAGAGAGGCAAGTGGACACAGACCAAGGGGCGGAGGAGTGGCACCCTCCCCCACTCCGGGAGAAGTGAGGAGGACCTTGCGCCGGGCTAGTCCTGCAGGGACCTGCTGAGCGTCAGCCTGGTACTTCAGACAATGAGCACCTTGGAAAAGTGCTGATTTCTCTGTTTTAAGGACTGTTGCAAGAATGCAGTGTGAGGAGCAAACACATTTTCAAGAGAAGAGTAGCTCAGATGGAGAATGTTGCAGAAACAGAAAGCTCTGTTTCCAGTGTTTCAAACACTCACCTGAGGTGATGTCTAACTTTCCACATGTATCTTTCTTTGGGTGAGATTTTTAAAATCTTGATGGAACAGTTTCTTCCTGCAGGTGTAAAAAGTGATGTCCAGGCTCTCTCAGTGTGTGACCTCATCAGCAGAAATGAGGATCACAAAGCCATCCCCTGCCCATCCTCTTCACACACTGACCACTGCCACCCGGCCCCTGTCTACCATGTGCAGCTCCAGATCCAGCTTAAGCCTAAACTTGGAGCAGTAGAGAGCTGATTCTCAATGGTTCTTCCACTTTCGGCTACTTTGTTACCACTCCAGCTTGGACACTCCTGATCATTTCTGCTTTGTGGCTTCTACCTGAGTCATTGATTTTGGTAACTCATATGGTATAGCAGCACCTTCTCTCTGGCCTTGATCTCTCCTAACACCATCAGCCTAGCCAGCTTCACAAGACCTCACAACTCTGTAGGAACAAGTTGATCTTCTCGTAGAGTGACGGATGATGTATTGCGTTAACGTATTTACCTGTTACTTTGCCTTAATTTCTTAATGAGTAACACAGTAAGTTCCCAGTCATGACAGTTCTTTAAACAATGAAATCAATTTTCAAGTATTCTACTTAGAATTTTAATATCATTATTCTATGATAGTTTATACAGTGTGTGTGTGTGTGTGTGTGTGTGTGCGCGCCTGCGTGTGCGCACGCACATGTGCACTCTATGCCGTAATATTAAGTAAATTAGTCTCCTTATGCTTCTGGGTTTTTTCTTAATTTTTGATAAGGAACAGTCATATAATCATCGTGTGTTACATATTATCCTATCTCAAACACTCACTGAAAAATAGCATGTGTTGATATTTAAAATAGTGCTTGGAACATCACACTCAACTAAGCTAGCCTTTGGTAATTTTTAAAAAGACATCTATGTAACTTATTAAGAGTCGTATTTTATTTTTGACCTTTCGTGGCAGAGGTCAGCATCAAAAAAGGCCATTCTGACATGCCTTTATGTCTCTTAGACTTTCGGCTTTATGTATTTTTGCCAGTAGGCAGCAACATATCTCTCTGGCTTTGTTGTGAAGTTGGCTTTGCATCAATATTAAAGAACCTTTTTGTCTCTTATACTGCTGTGTGTACTGAGTTTGCCTTTGAACTATGGCCAATGACTGCTTTCTTTTTGTTTTGTGCACTTGATGAAATATTTGCCCAGTCTTCCCCAGTCCGTTTCTTCTTGTTTTTGTTTTACCGTTTGTCTGCGGAAGCAGCATATGGTTGAATTTTGCTTTGAACCCAATCTGAAAGACTTCATCTTTTATTAGGGGAACTTAAACCATTTATAGTTACTGTCGTTGCTGTGCGGCTGGTCTTATCCTTGTCTTTTTGCTTTATGCTTTCTCTTTCTTATGTTTCTTGGGTTTCCTTTGTGTTCTATCTTTTTCTGTATAGGCTGCCTTATCTTCAGTTTTTCTTTTCTGTTCTTCTAGTGATTTAAAAGCTGAATATCCTTTCTTCACCAATCCTAAGCGAACCTGTGAAAATGTTCCCTGAGCTCCTGCGGTGACATGAATATAATGTTGGGTGGGCAGCTGCTAGGCCACGGAGCGTGGGAGTCAATAAAAGTGGTCTTGAACCCCCGCGGGACAGCGATGGCGATTCCCTGAACTACCTTGTCACATCTATATGAAATCTAAGCTCCACAGCTTTTTGTCACTTTCCTGTGTGTCCAGCCTTTCAACCTTGCCCTATCTCCTGTAAGACTTGACTAAGCATCCTGCGCTTTAGAGACACCCACCCACACAATATTCCCTATACTGCACAGGCTTTTAAATATCTCCATGCACCTTCATTTGCACTGTTTCCTCATTGCCTGGGAAGAACCTCTGAAGACCAATAGTGTGCGTGCGCAAGTGCATGTGTGTGTGTGTCTGTGTTGTCCTCCCATTCCTGCTGCCCTGGTCTTCTACAAACAGGATTATGCAGCCATCCTCACTGGACCACCCTAGCTGACTTCAAGTTCTATCCCTGTCCAGAAGTCTTGTAAAAGATCTGTACCATAGAACCCAGGTCTCTTTATCTGGATGATGGGAGTCCTAATATGGCTCAGTCAGAGTGGATGGAATGAGATTATGAGCTAAATATGGGTGGAGCTTATATTCTACAGAGTAGGCATTCGTGTATTTTTTGACAAATGAACAAAAGAGGAAAAGTTTAGGGGGAGAACTGATTTTTTAAAAAATGTGTAATTTGTTGTTTTGAAAATTTACATATTAAGATGACTTTTTTCCTGAGGGATTACAAGTGTATGTGTGACCAGCACAGCCAGCTCACTCTAAAGGACCCTGCCTCACACTCCCCTCCTCCTCTGTGCAGATGGTGGTCACATGGTCCACAAAGCGTCTCTTGCACAGATAGCATCTTCATTTATATTGGCCTGCCTCGCAAAGGCCCACAGGCCTAGGGCAAATTTATTAAAGTGGAGTCTATTTATTCAATTTATTAAACAGGGATATTTGAAGGGTTTTCATTTAGGAGAGTGAGTTGATTTATTCAGTGTGGCTTTAGAGGGCAGGACTAACCCCAGTGGATAAAAGTTATAGAAAGGCATGTTTTAGGTTAACCTATGATACGATACAACAAAAGGTTTGCTGAAAGAGGATTCATTCATTTGTTCATCTGACATGTATTCAACAATCAGAAGTCAGAAAAGAGCCAGCCACCTTTTCTGCATTTCTCCCCCCACCCTTCTCACTCTGGAACATGGTGGTAGGCTTTATCATATATTTTGATATTCTGTACTTTTATTGTCCCTACAAGTTATTCTTTGCATAATCATTCCATTATGCAAATACATTGCCCCATTATACAGATATCAAAAACTGAAGGTCAAAAGGCTGTTACTCACTGAGGCTGAAACATAGCTAGCATGTGATTAAGTCTGGATTAAACTCAAATCTCTGTTCTCTGGAGATTTGTTCTCTTTTCACTTGACTACACACACTGTCTGCAAAAACAGAGGATCATGTCTGCATGACCACCAGAAATTGGACTGAGAAATCCATGAGCCCATTTCCCCCCATCATTCTTTCTCCCTTATCTTTCTCTTGCTTGTCTGCCTATCCCTGCCAGCTCCCAAACCAACATGCGCAGAATGGAACACCTCACAGTTCTAACCACCAGAATGTGAGTGGCACCAGGCCGCTTCTTCGTAGCATTGCTCATCCCACTTCCTGCATCACAGAACCTCTGTGCAAAGGCTGTCCTCATTCGGGTTTAATTGGTGGTGCCCCAGTGGTAGCCATGGGTGAGCCCTGGTGTCAAAGTAGCTCTCCCTTGAAGGGGTCTGTAGGAGGGTGTATCAGTCAGGACCAATCGGGAAGCAGAGTTGTTCTCAAGTGGTTCTGGGAAAACACACGCAGACACCACTCACAGAGCTGAGGACAAAGTTGATGAATCAAGTAAGGGGTGATGAGGCACCCTTGGCGGTGTAGTGGGAAGCTGTGACCAGTGCAGCCCTGAAGGAACAGAAGGGAGAAATGGTGCTGCCCGAGTAGGTGAGAGTCCCAGCTGTGGAGGAAGAGCTGCCCATATCCTCAGTGGGCTCAGCCACGGCACAGGCTCCAAAACAGGGAGGGAGAAGGAAGAAATGCCCTAGTCCCTCACTTCCCATTCCTTGGCTCCCCATTGGTGGAACCTGGCCAGGAACGGAAGACAAGAGACTCTCGCGAAACTGTCCAGAGATGTAAAGCTGTTGCACTGTAAAGCAGGAAAGAGAAGGGGGCCCAGAGAAAAATCACCAACTCATAGGGGGGATTGGACAAATAATCTCAGGGCAGAATCAAGCATCGAGTCACATGGCAGAGTCTCTTCCTACTTCTCAGGGCCTAACTTTGAGAAAGCAAGAGCTAGAGAATTCAGTCACACATTCCTCCCGAGGCCAGTGCCATTCACCCTGCAGCCTCTGCAAATGCCATATTGGCCTCAATATGCCTGAGTCGGGTGAACAATTTCTTCTGGATGTGAAGACTCATGTGTGTTTATTTACCAGAGACTTACTAAAGTGCCATACTTTATGCTCAGTATTTGGAAGACGTAAGTGAAGAAGGCAGGACTGTGAGCCTCTAGCCCATCCTAGTACACCAGGAACAGCCACCACATGCAGTTACTTCAACGTGATAAATACAAACAAAAAGTATGAATTTTGGTCTGGTGGTCTCCCCTTGAGTGGAAACCCTCCCAGAGGAAATTGAGGCAGGTGATGTCAGAGCGCAGGAGGAGCTCTGCAGCAGCAAGAGAGGACAGGCCCATTTCTGGAAGGTGGCAAATCACAGCTGAGGTGCATTAGAATGAAGAGAGATGCCGCATTCGGGGAAAGAGCTGGAGTGTACATGTGGCTGTGCTGTCACTAGGATACGAGGCTCAGGAGCTTCCAGAGAGTCAGGTCTGCTTCAGATTCTTACTTCTTTTATACACCAAGTCATGAGAAAATGCTCCTGAATGTCTAAGCATTGCCATCTTTCCCACTCTTGACCACGGCCCTGTGAAGGAAGCAGCAGGAGATGGTGTCCCAGGGACTGGATTGTGTACCTGAAGAGGAAAAGAGCTCAACTCTACACCAGGCAAGCTCTTTAGTATGCACAGCACAAAGCCAATCTCTTTCTTTAAAGAGTTGAAGAAAATTTAGAGGAACTTTCTTCAAAGCCTGTGTGCAAAGGTTTTCTGGAAAATTCTAATGTAGGGCGCATTCCCGACTGTCAGTTATTTCTAAATTGGTGAATCCGGGAAGGCTTCCTGAGAGAGACAGATTTTGAGCTGATATCTCGGGATCCCAGAAGGAAAGTACCAATTTTTGAGGCTCTTCTATATTACAGCGAATGCACAGGTTTTTAAAATATATAAATGTTGCTGCAGTAATACTGGTGTTGTGGACATTGTTGGGCCCATGTTGCAGGTAGGAAGCTGAGGCTCAGAGAAAGGATTCATCCAAGATTATCTACCCAAGTGAACAAGAATTGTCACCTGACCAACCTAAATCCAAAACTCATCTCTCTGCCATGGTCCTATTTGTCTCCAAAGATAATGCAGTCCTCCATATTATAAGGATAGGCAGAAAGGGGCCTTCTTCCTACGTGTGGATGCCACCCAGCTGCAGTGTTTCCTGGAAGGATTGAAAAGCTAGGCTACCCTCCTGTCTTAGCCTCTGTGCCTTTGCATGTGCAGAACCCCTGCCTGAAATGTGTTTCTCCACCCATTGCTGCACGTCCTCATGACTCTTGCTGACTTCCTATATCTTTCTAAACTTAGCTCACATCTCCCCCCTGGTAGGAAGCCTTGCACTGCTGGCACAGTGTTGGAATCCTTCATTGTCTCCCAGCCTGGGAGAGAGTGCCCTTCTGACGCTACCCTGTGGCTCCAACGTTGTCCACCACTGCCCGCAGCCAACCAGACGCGTCATGAACGATGTTCCCCACTTCCTTTCTCCTCTTTCTAGAGGAGAAATTGAATTCCTTATGTGAGATGAGGATCTTCTAGGACATCCCGTCACATGGGCAGCTCCCTCCGTGCTTGCATGTTACTGATGGAAGTGAGCACTCGGACACGATGCCTTCTCTAGACTGGTGCTGCCCATCAGCACCCTGGTCCCCAGAGCCTTGCGCCCACCTCCTCAAGTACCTGCCTCTTACCTGATCAGTGCAAAGACGCTTCTATTCACAGTGCAGAGGCAGAGCTGGCTGATGGATTGACAGGAGCAGGGTAGCACACAAAGTAACAGTAAAACAGAATGATAATGCATTTCCTAATGGCCTACTTCACAGCTGTGTACACTGATTTAATCTTTGCAAAGCACTCTATTGTTTATGAGGCCTCTGGGTACAATTTTATGCCTGACTGAAGAGGTTGCTAATAGCTGCCATATTTGTGTTTAAGGACCTGCAAAGGATTAAACGAAGTATTTTAGAGCAATGAGCCATAATAAACTAATAATATATTGCAAATAATAAATGTTTTTAGCCAATAATTGACTACAAATCTGGTGAACTTTAAATGATAAAAAGTACTAATTATAAATGCAGTTGTTCCATGCATCCCTCAGTGACAATGGAGAATAAGAGAAGGGTGGGAGATCTGGAGCTCCTCGGGTCACTGGGGATGGTGGCATGGTCACTGAACTCTTCCCCTGGCATTCATGGTCAAGAACCATCAAAGTTATTTAGTGAAATACTGGGTTTCGTTTTCATGTTGCGGGAGTGGGACCGAAGTCTGAGGCCGAAGCTACCCACTTAGTGGGGGCTTATTTTTTCCCAGTAATTTTTGCAGGACTAAGGTTTCTAATGCTTGGTTTGCATTTAGGAACATTGCTGGAGGAATCCCCAGAAAGTCTTAGAAACAATGACTGGGGCTTAATAAAAAGGAATTCAGTTTATGTACATCTTTGTAGTAACCAGCTTGTTTCATTCTTTACGATGAAGTATGTCTGACAGGTAGTAGTTGGTAAGTGGCAGAGCCCAATAGTCAACTAAAGGGCATGAATGCCCATGGTCTTTTCACCAAATTGCATTACATTTCTTTTATGAGCTCTTTATAGGATGCAAATGAGGGATACTTTCTTTCTATAATTTAGAAGAATATATTTCTATATTTCCACAGTTTTCTACTATGTCAGCTTTTTTCTCCTGTTCTCATGGGAAATATACATTCTTATAAGTTTCACACTGTATTTTTAAAAGCTTAAATGAAATTGTAAATACATATAATTCTGCCATCCAAATAAGTCTCTCAACTTCCTGCTACATTTCTTCTGTGGAAATGTAACAAAACATCAGGGTTATATCTTGTGGCCTTTTAATACCCTAATATTTTACAAACAGCATTATTTGATGTCATTGAATGTTCCCTGGCAAATCTTGCTTTGTAGATGCTTAATATTCATGATATATAGCCCTTGTTGGTGAACATTCAAGTTTTTCCAAGTTTTTGTCTTATAAAAAATCCAATGAAGATTGAATGTAGTACTCTACAATGCTTATGGTAGATATTCTATATATTTAGTGAATGAGAATCTATTTTGTGTGCATTTCACATCATTTTTTTCTTTTGAATCAATTTTCCCCAAAAATAAAAGTTGCTGGAGGGAATTACTTGGATATTGCGAGTTGCTTGATATGTGTTCCCAAATTGTGTTCTGCAAGGGCAGCCATAATTTCTAGTCTTTGATAGTCACCCATAAATTCTGGCACAATTTTTTTGAAAAGTAATTTAGTTACTAATATCTTTGTCTTTACCTTCTTCACTATCATAAATTGAATGAGACACAGTTATCAAGATTCGTTTTGAAGCAATTCACTACTTAATGAAAAAATAATACAGTAAAATTATATTGAGGATTTTTCATATACTGTGCTCCAAGTACTACTCACGTATTCCTACTTTTAACCTCTAAATAATTGATCCTGCAAGGTAGACCCTGAAACTCTGAGCTGCTCACTGGGTTGCCTGGGGCAAATAGCAGCCTTGGGATGGGGCCTGCTATTTCACACTTGGTGGTCACAGGTGCGAAGAAGCCAACAATCAGACCAGGAATTAATTATGATACGGTGGAGTATTTAGTATGATGAGAGAAAGGAAACACATTCAAAGAACAGGAAGACTGATAAGTTAGGAAATAATCATGAAGACTTTTGCGTGACTGGGGGACATTTGCCAGGCAGAGAGAACAGAAGAGTACAAAAGCAAAGAAAACAGTCAATGCCAAAAGCTGAACAGTGGTGATACGGGGCTAAAGGAGCTGGGGCGTTCAGGGAGCAGTAAGGAATGAAAAAGATCAGTAGATCCTTGACTTTCAACTTGTCTGTACTCTAGAGTCACGTCCAGCAGTTTCCATGAACCTGAGTAATACCACTAAATATATGGAAGCTTAGTAGTGTGCCTGTCACCAAGTAAACAATAAATGTCCACTGTTGCTAGTAACGATGACAAGGGCATAGGACGGAGGCAGTGGGGATAAGAGTGGCAGTGAGGATGGCAGAAGTAGCGGTTTGGGGAGAGGTGGCAACATGGAGGGGATGGGTACTGAAGGCTGTGATAGTGGTAACAGGAGTTTTACATCACCAAGGCTCTATTACTCGTACTCAAGTATCAAACGCAAGAGCCAGGAATGGAGCACAGGTACGGAGGGGCACTATGGCTAAATATGAAGCTAGAATCCTTATTTATGGGTGGGTAGCAAGCCATTGAGGACTGTGTGCATCATGTTAGTAACTTGGGCCAGTGGTAGCGAAGGCCGAAAGGGTCACAGGCAAGGAAATGTAATCTAATTTAGAATGGGGGAGAGATTTTAGAGTAAGAGTCCCTCAGATTCTGCTATCTATATATCAACTCACTCTGAATATGTATGGCTATGCAGAATGTGTAAATATATATCGTATCTGTTTTGGAACAAAGAATGACTGTGTTTCAGGCCAAACAAATGCAACTTGGAAGTCACCTGGAGCCAATTAAAGAGAACAGTGGGGCGGCAGGAGAGCTCAGCCTGAGGGTGGAAGGATGAGTGTGTTGAGATGTTTTACCTACAGGAAAGATATGGGGTATTTATATAATTAAAAACACTTACCATGGTACTCATACCGAATGGCTTAAGGTAGGAAAGAGTCACAATCTAGTTGATTTTTCAAAAGAAAATTCTTTTGTCTACTGCCTAGAAAATAGATCTGGAGGTGGCCAATGGGAGCAACAGAAGCAGAGGTATCTGCTGGAAAAATGCTGTGAGCTCAGCTAGTGGCAGTGAGAAGGGCCTGAGGAGGGTGAAAGGTAAATCTGGTTGTTCTGGCAGATGAGATGGGGACAGCAAAGGTGGGGGAGCCAGGCAGGACCTCCCGGATGTTGAGCTGGGGACACTGGGACACCCTATGCTTCGGAGGCTCTGATGAAGCATTTGTTAAGGGAATGATGAGACTTTACGTCACAACAAGGGCACATTTCTGTCTCGTCTTCTCTAGGAGGAGAGGGGAAGGGTGCGAGGAGGCAGGTGTGGGAGGCTCTGGAATAGTAAAGAAGACAAGATCTCTGCTAGCCATTATGAGAAGCCATAACCCTTGCTGTGCTTATTGCCCGTTAACAGAGTGTACATTACAACCCACAGTGCTAATCAAGAGATGGGGATGCGAAAGAAGAAACGGAGTTATGGGAGGTGGGGAGTCCATTTCCCTACAAAAAGGTTTACATTTACGAAAATGAACTCAGGAAGGACCCCGCCTTCCTCAAGAATGAGCACAAAAGCCTTGGGGCCCAGTGATTGCAGGCAGAGGGCCATTCTGAAAAGATGAGCCTCATAGGGGAGAGAGGAATACGGTAATAGAACGACTCACCCAAGGGATTCCAAAGCCAGGTATTTCATCCGAAGGGGAATCGCATGCCAAGTTTTGAAAATCATCTTTGCTGCCATTTTTCTGCAAAAAGTACAGACACTTCAGAGTCAAGGTCAAAATCCTTTCTTTTTTAACTTTTTTTTTTTTTTTTTCATTTTTTGGAGACAGGATCTTACACTGAAGTCCAGGCTAGCCTCAAACTCATAGTAATCTTCCTGCCTCAACCATCAAGTTTTGGGATTACAGGTATATGCCACCACACCTGGCTTGTGTCATGCTGGGGAATTGAACCCAGGGCCTTTCGCTTGCTAGGTGAGCACACTAACTGCTGAGTTATGCCTCAGCCCTCAGAATCCTTCTTTATTTTGAATTAACTATATCACATTTCTACGACCTTTTAAAAGTATTGTATCAACTTAAATGAAGTAAGAAACGCTCTGCTTGGAGAGTAAGTGACTGGTGGGGGCCAGCAAACTGAGGAAAGAAGACCACCCCAGATGTGAGTGGGACAGACCATCTAAGTAAAAGGGATGGGAGAGGAAATGCGCAACAGCTTTCTCTTGTAGGGGAGCTCTGCCTTTTTCAATGTTCCTGGACACCAATCTCCAGTGCAGATTTCCTTTAGTCTTAGATCTTGGCCATCGCCTTTAAAATCCGTGCTACAGACTTGACCAGCTGCTCTACAGTGAACAGACCTTCCATCTCAGACCAGTGTCCATCCCTCTTTGCATCCACGGAGCTCCTGCAGCCATTCTGGATCCTCTCTTCTGAGTCTGTAAGCTGACCAAATAAATTCTAGTAGGATGTATATCCTGTTAATTTTGTTTTTCCAAGAACCCTAACTATAACAGTTTCATTGAGTTTTCTTACTTCTTTAGCTCAGATTGCTCATCTGTAAATAATTATCATAATAACTTCTTCACAGAGTTGTTGTTAGAACAATTAAATGAGAAAGCATTCATTAAATACCACGAGCAATAATGGTAATGTAGTAAAAATTAATTCTTTCCTTCCTCCCCTCCCTTTTTGTTTATTTCTATGCCTTGTGGAGCCACCCTTGGCCAACAGACCTGCGTGAGTTTGAGCGGGGTTGAAGTGAGCTTCAGTGAGGGGGGGTGGGGGGGGCTCGATCTGAATCGGCACATCCTCCCTCCCCCTTGGCCTTTGGTCCAGATGGGTAGAGATGCCTGTGTGCCTGTGCTAGCCAAAGGTCAGAGTAGCTACTGCTGGATGACGGGGAGCTATGGTGGCCAGACGGTCCTCCAGTATGCTCTAGGAGCTTGTCTGTTTTCAGGTGGCCTTTGGAAACAGCAGCATCTGGTGGCTGCCTGAGCTGTAACCCGGCTGCAGGCTGCAGGGGAGTAAATCGCAACATCTGTGTTTCTCCAACAAAACAGCAGGGCTATTAAAATAGCTCTTAGACATGATCTATCACTGCGCTGTCTCCCTAGTTTGCTCAGGCTGTAGCCAGGAAGTGTGTGTCTGGAGGGACAGCCTGATGTATTGGGTGGGGACTGGGAAGGTGATCAGAGACATGAGTTTATGTCCCCGCTTTGCCGGTAACTCGCTGGGTGACATTGGGCAGGTCACTTGGACTCTCTGGCATCATGGTCTTAAAACTCCTAGAGGCTTAGAAATAGGATTAATGATACCAGTCTTCTTTGAATGATGGAACAGTGGCACCTGAGAGTAAAGATGACAAAAGTTACAATAGAGAGTGGTTATGCAAATTGACTTAGACGCTGATTTAAGGTCTTAGAGCTGGTACCTGGAACAAGCAAACACCCAGCCAATGTCAGCTGCCTTTCTGGCTCAGATCATAACATGGCTTGCTAGTTTACATGGCCACCACTATTTAGTCTGAGCATAGAACCTAAGGGCACGTTGACAACTATTACTATCAAGCATGATGTGTCTTCCATTCCCATCTTACACCTCACCACGTTCATTGCTACCAGATGCTTCCTTATTCTCTGATGCCTTGGCCCAGGAAGGCCACTGCACCTTCAGTCCCCAACATGGGGCAACATGTTGTCCTCCTCCACAGAACATTAAATTAATGACTCCTCTGGTGAAAGCAAACCAAGACTTCTCAAATTTCACAGAGGATGGAGCGTGTGATATCGAGAATGAGAGCCTAGGTTGTTCCCTGAAACACTCTGGCTTTCACTGTGAGGAAGAATAAGGTGGATCTTCACCTGGGCCTCGCCATGTGTGCTCTAGCGTCCTCAACACGCCTAATGAAAGCTCTTGCCATATTTCATATCCACATAAAGCAGTTTAATCACAGACAGTTCTATATGTATGTATATACATCCATATGCACACAGTTTCGTACATATATATATATATATATATATATATATATATATATAATTTTCTTCACAGACTGAAATATTTGAGGAGGCAGCTGTAGCTGCTGAATTCCTTTGAGCCTTTGTATAAATAACCTAGCACTTGGAATGGAGTAAGTCCTAACGAATGTTTGGAGACTGAAGGAAATGTGTATCTAATTCCAAAATAATTATTCATGAGCACTACTGGATCAAGGAAGCAGTCAGCACAAACTTTCTCTTCATATCGTTCAGCCTATGTATGCTTTATTTTCAGAATGAGGCTAATTGATTCCTCCTCGTGGATGGTGGGAGTAGGGCAGCACAACTTAGATTTCTTTGAAGCTTTCTTTTGTGCTTCCAGCCATCATTCCTTACCTCAGTCTGACACTGTGGACAAAACTGTGTGAATTTACTGCCATCTAAAATCGGTGTATTACTTCTACAGCATTTATTATTATTATATTTGCAGTTGTCTAATGCTACTTTATATTTTCACATTTTGTATTCTAATACATTAGGCCACAAAAGATTCCAATTCATCTTCTTCTGTTTGGGTTTTAAATAGGTTAATAGGATGCAAATACAAGTCACGTTTTTGCATTCTGTTACAAATATTGTACACAGATATTGCTATGCTGTTTGGGCAAAATGTAATGAAATGTAATTTAATATGATACTTTCAAGCACAGTAGCTTGTTCCTGAGGGCTTTGTGGCCGTGGTCCTAAACTATGTTAAACCATAGCTAAAAGAACTCTGAACAACATGAATTTCTTTCCTCATTTCGCTGGGCTTTCCTACTTTGATGACTTTTTGTCGTCCATGCCAAATGATGTTTTGAGCTTCGTGTGGTTAGGCGAGGCAATAAATGAGTCTGAAAATATTCACCTCTCCTCATGATAGAATGTTGCTGTTCCTGCTTTAGCCTGCTCTTCGATTCACCAACTGTTCTATTTATTTATTAATTCACCAGACTCATTCACTCATTTATTTATTCAACTCTATGTCTTGCTCTGTGTGCCTAGCATTAATCATTCTATTTTCTGACTCTCTTCCCCGAGATGCAAACTGTACGGTCCTGGGCAGCCTCCTTAAAGGGAAGCTGCGACGATGCCGCTCCTGGAGGGACAGACGTACACGGCAAGAGGAAAGGACATGCACACTTTCTTCTATACAGCAAAGATTCCTTTACTGATGTCATGCAAGACATGCGATACTCAGACAGAAAAATGCATAAATGAACTCCCTTTCAAATCTGTAGGGACTAAACAGCTGCATGCAAGTTTGTTCTCAGAATGAAATGACAGTAGGTAGCACCTAGCAGAGTGCCTGGCATGTAATAAGAGCTTCATCTGTTCTCTTTTCTAAAGAAAGATAGTAGGATTCGCTGCCTATAATGGCAATAATGACAACCAAGCAAACTCATCGGAGGCAGATGTATACACTCCCAACTTAGGAATATTCCAGAAAATTACAATGAGAAGAGATATTTTCATCAGTCTCAGTCACTGTGCTTAAAAAGGCCTTCTAAGAATGGCTTCATTTCCCTTTGATCCCAGCACTACAGACCTTCCTTCTCCATGGCCTCAGCCTGTGTCCCTGTAGGATCACGTACGTGATGTCAGGATTTGTGATAGGGAAGGAAGAGAAAAAGAGTTTCTTTGTAGGCCTTCACCTGTCTCTGTCAGCCCCACAATAACACCCCATGGACAGTTTTGGAGGGGCCCCAGCCGGTAGGTAGCACCCCCGCCCCCACCTCACTAGTTCTTACTGTACAAAACCACCCAGGCTGTGAGCCTACTTCCCTTGGAGATGTAGACAGATCTCTTTCAGTTCTAGGAGCAAGCAGTGATTCCAGAGGAAACAGACTACAGCTATCCACCTCCTCTGTCTTCTCTTCCTGCCCCTCCATAAGTTAAATCCTCTCCATTGACTGCACATGTGCATTTCATCAGGCCAGCTGCAATTATTCAAAGACAACACACCCTGATTTCCACCTCAGAAGAGCAGGGCTGGCTGGGGTGACCCAGGCATCACTGTCCTCTGCCAGCAAGGCAAGGATGAAGCATCAGCTTTAGAACCACACAGAAATGGGGTGACATTGCTTATTACTCCTATCCATCATTTTCAGTGCTCGGTGAAGACCCGCCCTGCTGAGGCTACCAGACATTCCCAAGGGGTGCTCTGTCCAGACACTCTAATAGACCACTGTCCTTGTGGGGAAAGTAGGTTTTCAGTGGCATTACTGATATTTCCTTCCATTCTTTGGCCCAGATTCTAAGCTTAGAAGAAAAGCAGGAAGTACTCCCAAAAGTCTATTTCTCACCCTCTCTTCACTTAGCTTATGTGACTTTTCTTTGGCCATCAGTTCAGGTAATGCCTCCTCAGTGAGTGTACTGTGATGCCTTTACAGCAAACAAGCATAATGTAACCGGGCATGACTCGTTGTTCTTCCCTTTGTGGTGAGGGCCCACTTCCTTTGCATTTGCACATGTGTATGCAACTGTGTGCGTATATATCTCTGTGAACCCATTGTCCTGCATCTGCACCATGCAGTGACTTATGTGTGGACTGTGAGTGTCACAAGGGGAAGGCTGTCTACATGCTGACTGCTGCTCTTCAGCATACATGGCCCCCGGCACATAGGAAATTCTGGATGAATGTTTATTAAATGAATGATTGCAAAATAAATATGTATTATTTAGTGAATGAGAAAAAATGTTATGACTTTTGAAAGAGGCAATTTGTTGAGGGTACTGAAGACCACCCCTATGTTCATTCAGTAATTTATTTGAGGGACTCGTAAGACTCAAAAACCTCAACATGTCATCACACTCATGGCTACGATTTGCAGAACAAGGACAGGCCGCTGGATCCACAGGGGCAGATGTAGGTGGAGTCTGGAGGGATCCATCGTTGGCCTTCTCAGTCCAGATGCCCCCAGAAGGACCACACAAAGCATAGCAAAGTACATCTCCTAGCAAAGATGTCTTATCCAGTGTTAACCATCAATGGCAAAACAGGTCAAATTAATCTTAACAATGGACTTCAAAAAAAAAAAAAAAAAGGCCTAAGAGTTACTTCTTCTAAACCTCTTTGTTGCTTTCATGAGGCTGTAAATTGCCCAGAGTTTCCCTGCAGCATGGGGCCAGATCAGACCAACAACCAGGACAGCATCCTAACAATGGGAGACAATAAAAAGAATGAGACCAGTGTGGCCCGAGACATCAGCCAAGGACAGGTCTTTCTGAACATGGCAGCTCCAGATCTAGATATGAATGTTTTCCCACACAGGGAGTTAGATCTTGTTTTCCACGTATATGAGGTGACATATATGCTCATACTTGTGGATACATACGAGCCAATGACAGCCTAAGAGATGCTGGAGAGAAGTGTCTAAGAGGGATGAGTTTTGTATGAGACTGTTTGGGTTTAAATCCTACCTCTAGCACTTGCTGTGCTGCCTTGGGCAAGTTTCATGACCTATCTGTGCTCTTTGTTCATAGGCAGAAATCGAGAAAAAATACAGAACTATCTCATTGCATTGTTTTAAAGGTTGAATGAAATCAAGCACATGTTGCACCGTGCAAGATATGGACAGTGTCATTGTAGTTTCATTGCTGTTGCGAAGGAGATTCCAGGTATCTTGTGGCCTCTCTTTGCTCGGTGCATGTAAACGGTATGACAAGCTTGACTTCTCAGCTTGTTTCTGACAGGTCCTTACAGAATAATCTCAAGCCAATTAGTTACTCTCCAGGTGTCAGTTTCCTCATCTTCACAATTAAAAGAGCAGCCCTTATCTGAGCAGTCCTCATGGTAGAGCAGGAAAGAGAGCAAAGTGTCACATCGAGGCACGGGGCCACAACGATTTCTGCACCTCGGCCTTGCCAACTGTGGGTGAACCCACTGATTCAGAGTGGTGCTTCTCAGGGGCCACCTGTTGTGGTGGCAGCAGTGTAGGTACCTGCTCAGGAGGTGATGGACGGGTGTAAGAATGTGCTAGGTGTGTTCATAGGAGGGATCTCATTACCAGGCAAAGCATTGTTCCTGTCATTGTTGCACTTTACAGTGAAATGGGCCAAACACAAAAGACTATTGACAGGTATCCATCTTGTGAAATTCTCAAAAAAATAACAAGGCCTCGATATTAGAGGATGGGTAGGGGAGGGAATGACAAACTGCTAGGAAAGGGATGGATCTTTGAGAGTGGGAGGAGGGAAAGGCATAGGGCAAGGGTAAGAGGGAGGGGAAAAGAGGCCAAAAGTGGTGTAGGTGGTCATTGCGTCCTCAATGTGTTGTTGAATCTATAGTTCATGCATAATAAAGAAAGGAGAAGAGGAAGAAGGAGGAGAAGGAGGAGGAGGAGGAAGAGGAGGAGGAGGAGGAGGAGGAGGAGGAGGAGGAAGAAGAAGAATCTTCCCAAGTCCTTCTGGGAATTTCTGGGTGACAGGAGGCAGGCTAGACAGACAGGAGAAGGAAAGGGAGAGAGCTGACCTCAGCCAGCCAGGCTGTGGGTTCCCAGACAGACCTGGAGACCATGTTTTCTTCCTAATGGCTAGCCTCTGCCACAGTGCCTGTCACCCGGCAAGAGGTTTCAATAAATGCTTGCTGAATGAATAAATGAGTCTATTAAAGGAAGGTTTACTCCTAAGAAAACTTAATGTGGGATGCCTGCTGCTCTCATTTGACAAGTTGCCACCAAAACTCATGTTTACTTTTAACCCCCATGATAAGGTATTGACAGAGGAAAATCCAACTATGGTGTTTGGAGTTGGATCAAGAGATAATTGAAATTAAGTGAAGCCGTAGCATAGGGGCTAATCCAATGGCACTGTGCGTTTTTAAGAAGTGGAGCAAGGACCTGACCATGGATAGTCTGTCCTCCCATGTGAGGTAACTGCACTACCTTTGGCTCCTACAGAGTCCCCACAAATGGCTGACTAGGTACAGCCTCCTCATCTGGACCTTCTCAGCCTTCAGGACCAACCATGAACCGAATAAGTCTTCCTTCTTTACAAATGACACAGTCTGTGGTACTCAGTTACCGCCACTCGAATGTGCCGAGACACAATCTAGCCAGCATTCCCTGTCTCTTTTTTCCCATCAGCACTATCAACGCTCTCATGCAGTGGCTTTTCTTCTCATGTTATGCTTTTTAGAGAGAGAGAGAGAGAGAGAGAGAGGGAGAGAGGGAGAGAGGGAGGATCTTGCTTTGTGGTCCAGGCTGGTCTTGAACTCACTATATAGCTCAGGATGGCCTTGAACTCACAGCAATCCTCCTGCTTCAGCCTCCCAAGTGCTGGGATTACAGGTGTGTGCCACCACGCTCAGCCAATTTTTGTGTAGTGTCAGGGAATTGAGCCCAGGGCCTTGCACTAACTAGACAAGTACTTTAACTACTAAGCTCTGCCCCCAGCCCCCTTGTTTGTATATCACATTAAGTACATTCTCAACATGCTGAAGGGCAGAAGGTGAATACAGGACAGGGCCCGAGTGAAAGCACATCCACGAGGCCCCAAAGCCACTGGCACTTCCCACTTCCTACCTGGGAACCACCTCATTGTCTGTATTCTTTGTTTTCCTTAAATGAGCTTCTCAAATGTTTAATAAAATTGCTAGTCAACAATCCAACTCTGTGCTGTAACTCACTTCTAAGTTTCCCGTGGTACCTGTGGCAGGATTCGAGCCAGCCTGGATGTAGGGGCTGAGAGAGGACTGCTTGCTGCTGCCTAGGGCTCAGCCAGACAAGGTTATTACTTGAGAGGAAGGGGCTAGGAAAAAAAAAACGAAACGTGTATTAAATTATCCAAAAGAGTGCTCCACTAGCTCCCTTAGCATGTGCTTTCAAGGTGATAGATTAACTGAAATAAAATTATTGAATTGAGAAGTCACTCATTAAAAGGGAATTTCGGGAAACCGGAATGCTTTGTATCCCATTACCGCCAGCGCTGTCTGTTAAATGAGAGTTACGTGTTCGGTGGTGATATTGAAACCACTGCTTTGTCGTCTGTTCCTCTCAGTCTCCTTTCTAGCGGTATAAAAACTTATAATTTACAACTTCCAACATAATTGGAAAGTTAATTAGTTTCCTTCAGATTTCACCTGCTTTATTTCAACCACTGTTTTCATAGCTCTCCCATTTTTTATTCCTTGATTGTCATTTCTGTCAAAAGCATGATACGTTTTTGTCTTTCTCCTTGCCGTCGACTGAGATCGCAGACGCGCCTCAGCCACGTCAGTGCCGCCTGGTGCCAGGTTGCACTTGCTGGCCTGCTCGGGCCTCTTCCTATGAGTTGACTCCAAGGCTTCAGTCAGCAGGCCTCTGGTGAGCACGTGCTATGGGCTGTGCTGGAGCAGTGGAGGGGATGGAGCACAAGAAGCAGGAGAGCCACCCTCAGGCCCCCGTGCAGCAGGCGGCAGGGCAGGGGTATGGTGGGGATGCGTCCGAAGAGGTACTCCAAGCTGCGGGAAGGCAGGGACTAGCCGGCCACCACTCCGCCATTTATGAACAGTGAGAGCTCCGCCAAAGCTGACCTTCACCGAGCCTCAGGTTCTTGCTTTGTGAGGTGGGGATGGTCGTGTCAACTTCGCTGGAGTGTTGTGACAAGTACCAAGGCGATATAAGTGAGCAGTCTGGCCACGGCCCAGGGTCGTGTTAGCGGGTCCAACTTGCCCCGTGGCTTTCCTTGCCTGCTCCTTCCTTGCCCTGGTTCTAGTGCCAGCTCGACGACACTCAAGGCCAGCCAGAGGGAGCACTGAGGGAAGGAGTCACGAGAGATGGAAGATGTGGCTCTTGAGCTGGCCTTGGGACCGTGATAAAATAATAGCCACCATCCACATGCACATCACTGTCATCACGGGAAGACGAGGAGGAAGAATAGCTGCTAATTATTGAATGCTAACCAAGGCCTAGCACTGTGTTAAATCCTTCACAACCTCCATGATTTATTTTTCCCAACCAGACTCAGTGAGATGGATGGCCTTGTTATCTCCATTTAAATAGGAAGAAATAGGCCCAGGATATCTGATTGCTCAGGTGCATGGTATGACCACGTAGCCAAGTGGGACACCAGAGCTGCCGGTCGGGTGCAAGAGGTGCCTCCTCACGGGCTCCCTAGGCACGGACACCCACTGCTTGTGTTGACTTCCTCTTCCTGGTCCCTAGGCCAACCCGACTTACTGTCGTGAAGGGTCCGTCAGCACTGTTCGGAGCCCTCCTGTGCTCTGAGATGTGTGTGAGGTCCTGTAGGAGGAGAAGAGGTTATGGAAAGGAAATGAGTATAAATGTTTTGAAAAAAATAGGAATCAAAAATGGGATCTGGCCTTTGGCGGCATTAATTTTTCTTCCAGTAACTTATCTAAGATTTAGCTCGTCTCATATTAAACAATAAGGAGTTGCCATGGCAACCTCATTGCCATGTAATAACACCCACTTCCTTCCCAACTGTAAAATCAAACCAGAGAAGCAAACAGAAGCCATCGAATTACCAAATAGCCATCTTCCTCATCTCTTTTTTCTTTGCAGGATGATTATTCATTGCTGTCTTTATTGTAGACCAGTGACATGCTTTTAGTTCTTCTTCCCTTGCCTAAGCCAGTTGCCCTATTGGTGAGTGAGGAGGGGCGGGGGGAGACAGGTCCCCTCCTCAGAGTGGCTGAGCATCTCCCGTAGTTCCAGGAGGACAAAGCATGAGTGAGGGCCATCGCCCGCCAGCTGCTGCCGGTGCTGCTCTGGGGCCTTTAATTCTGCTGGCTGCAGAATGCTTGGTTAACCCCATGTACTTGCCACATCTGCTCCAATGCCTGCTCGCTGTATCTCTTCACCTTCTGGCAGGAATTTGTATCCATGTTGGCGCCCCAGGCCGCAGTGGCTGAGGCAGATGCTCCCTGCACGGTGCACAGACTGGGACAAAATGTTCCCCTTCCCCGCTGTCTCTGTGTACTTGCTACTGCAGTCTTCCTCTCCTTTTCTTGGCCGGTTCACAGTTTTCCTGCAAGATCTAGGTCAGGTGTGACCTCCACCTTCAATTCCAGCCTCACCTGGTGTTCTTAGCCCAGATGAGGTGCGTCTCTGTAATGTTTTCAGGTTGCTCAATCTTTTCCCCAGTGTTGCTCACAAGGTGTTGCAGGGACATTGTCACGCACTGCCCCCCAGTAAGTATGAATGTCTGGAGATGACCCTTTCTGTAGCTGTTGTAGCTGCCAGCATGCCAAGCACATGAGAGGTACTCAACACATACCAAACACCTCACTTCCTTACAGCGGCTATCGTGAGGTTGTTTATTGGCACCAGTCAGCAGATAGTTTGTCAGCCCAACTGGCTCTCCTATCCCTCTTGTGAGATTTTTTACATGTGAATAAAAGTAGATGGACTGCGAAGCAAGTTTGGTTTATCTGCTGTATTTCTAGCAAACCACATCTTTTTAATTTCATGCACCAATGGGATGATACGTCATGCCTGTTACGTTGCGACAGCTTGCTGCCTTGTATAACTCAACATGCTGGTGCAGCTGGGCATGCAAAATTATTCCAGGAGGGAATCAGACCCAGGAAATCAAAAATGATACTACTGAGTTGTCCAAGATGGTGTTTATCTTTTGCCACTCCCTCATGGCTGCATCCACTTAGAGGACTTGACCTGAACAACATTGACACTTGAACTCCATGAAGGGCAATTGAGCCTCTACCAGGCCCCAGATTTTAGGAGCGATATGCATGCTAACAAGAAATAAACTCTTTTATTTGGGACCATACAGTCAGTTTTTCAGTCAATCAGTATTCACTGAAGGCCTCAATACTTGGAATAAATGAGTGAAGGAATGAAGAGGCAAGTTTCCCCTGCTCTCCAGTCTAGCTTCTGCCCTAGTACCAGGCCTGTTCTAAAACCCACTCAAGTCACCTTCCTCCCTAGCTTAAGTGCTTGGGGGTGAATCTGCGTCTTCACAGATGGAAGTCCAGTCACATGAACTCAAGGAAATATCTAGATGCCTTTACCACTGGCTTCGATTTTTGCTGTTGCTCCCAGTCCTTCTTCTGCACAGTCTTGTCTCCTCTGATGTCGTTGTCATTGCTGCTCTCTGCTGGATAGGTCATATGTCTCCTGAAGGGTAACTTTCTTGAATCTGAGGATTTACAAAGTAAGTTGTTCTTGATCCTCCAAAATCTGCTGAATAATCATCTTCAAAAATGAGGAGGTATCTGAGCCTTGTTTCTGGGCAAGCCCTGAATTCTATCTCTGCCTGGGCTTCCAGGAGCCAGACTTTTGCTCAGAAGTGGGAATGGGCCTGACTACCTGAGCTCAGAACTGGAAGGATGATAAGTGGGGTCATCCCCTTTCTGCTGCCTCTGAGTGAGCTGAGACCTGGAACAGTTAAGTAACTTGGCACTGGAGGCTACTCATCCACACAGCATAAGGTCATTTATGGTCTTTTTTTTTTTTTTTTTTTTTTTTTTTTTTTGCCTCTCAAGTGGTAGATTTATTTAGGACATTCTTGTTTGCCTCCCTGACCAAGTGCTTCTGGAACCCCTAGAGCTCTTCATAGGAGTGTCTGCTGGCCAGTGCTGTTGACAAATGTCGTAAATACTAGCTGCAGACCAGAAGAGATGGACACAGGAAATAAGTATCTGTTTTCTCTGAGCGGTTACACTATAATGTTGGTTAAGAGGTGTATCCCACTACTGGCTTTGGGTGAAACAGCCACTGAGCATCTAACATATATCAGTCTGTGTATGTGTTATTGGTGAGGGCAAATATAAATCTCAGGCTGAAAAGGCCGTCGGTTGTACCACTTTGGCCATTAGCTTTCAGGCTCTCCTTTTAACCATTTGGAGGAAACACGACTAGGTTGCCCAACTTCTCTAAATAACGCAATTATTCTAATTTTAAAAAATAGATATAATCATTTGTCCCAGGAAGAAAGCACTATGCTTCAGAGTTTTAGACAAGTTCCTGCTTGTGGTCCTCCAAGGTGACCACATCTATGTAAGCTCCCCCACCCCAGGGGTGCTGGGGGAATGGGATAACAATGGTAGGAAATACTGAGACCAAACCATCATGCCTCACAACCCAGCATAGCCATGTACTGTTGTGAGGTCTTTGACACACCTTAAAGGCTTTGCCCTCAGCCTCTTCTCTACCACTGGGATCCGGGACAGCACCGGCTTCATAGGACAGTTTTGGGAATAGCTGACTTGGCATGGAATCTGTAGAATGGTGTTAGCAGCTTGGCAAGTTAGTAGCTCCCCTTATTTGAGGTTCTGCTTATACTTGTTTCAGTTATCCTGAGTCAACCACAGTACAAATACAAATGGAAAATTCCAGAAGTCAATAATTCCTACATTTGAAATTACGTGGCATTCGAGTGGTGTGGTGAGATCTGGTACCGCCCTGCTTGGGTTATATGTAATCCTTTTCTCAGTACGTCCACACTATTTATGCTACCCATCTATTGGTAGCCACCTTATGTACAGGATTGGGTTGACAGTTGTGATGTTGCAGGAATACAAAGTTGGTGCAATCCGTGGTTTCAGGCACTGGTGGGTGCCTTGGAAAGCACGCCCCATTGGGTGCAGGAACTACTGCATCTACACCATTTGTATTGTTACTACCAGAATCCCTTCACAACACAACTGCCAGCTGGCTAGCCACATGCTGTGGTGGGAGGTGTTTGGGCTTCTCCGACAAGTGCACCTAAGTTCAAATCCCAGATTGGCTGCTTCATAGCCAGTTAGGCCTCAGACAATTCATTAGCCCTCTGTGAACATGCGCTTCCCCATTCCTAGAGTGAGGTCAGCATTCTTGACCCCACTGGCATCGTGTGATGTGACCCATGTGATGTGGGAGTTCCCACCTTCATCCCAGGACCAGTCTCCATTCACAGCTCAAATTCCTGGTGAGCCAGCTGGCCAGCAAATCTGAGGGGGAGCAAAAAGAAAACAAAAAAGTAAAAGAGAGAAAGAGAGATGGAAGAAACGAAGAAGATAGACTTGTGGAGAAGAAAGGGGATGTGGTGATTGAGAGGGAGGGAAGAGGTAAAGGAAGTATAACAGTTGAGTTGTGGTATGTAAATATGCCAGTTTCTCAAGCTGATTCATGTTGTTATGTATTGAAAATACATGCTAATAAAAGAACATTTAGAAGTATAATGGAGAAGTTCCTGATCTGCACTGGGCACTCTGCCGGCTGCTGGAGATACTCAGACCTCAATCTCCCCCAGGTCTGCTTGGCTTTCTGCTTCTCTTCTAGATGTGCAGAGTTATTTCTCCTTGCTTCTGTGGGTGCACAGTTCGAGCAGAGTAAGTAGGCCCCCATTTTCTTTCTGCCTACATGGCATCATGGCTATTCTGGGAAAAATGCACCCTTTTCTTCTCTCCTCCTCTGAGCCACTCTGGGCCACTTTTTTTTTTTCTAAGGCAATTTAGAATTCTGTCTTCTTGGTTAAAATAATTTGGTTCTCATTCTTTTCTTTCTTCTTTCTTTCTTCTTTATTATTTAAATTTTCCTGACATTAGTTTTTCTCTCTATCTGAAAAGTCATAAGAGTTCCTTTTCTTTATTATCTCAATGCAGTCAAAGCCCACCATTCTACAAGATCTGGTTAAAAAAAACTAAAAGAATATAAGGTACCTTATTAATAGTCTTTTGTATTGAATCCATGTTGAAATGATGAAGATTCTTGAGGTATGGGGCCAAATGTAATATATTATAAAGTGATTTCATCTGTTTCCTTTTACTGTTTTAATGTGTGAAAAAAATGCATTGTTGTGTGCACTGCTCATGTTCTATCAATAGTTGCCACTTCCATTCTCCACTGGTATCAGAAATTTTCCTCAATCAGAATTTAGTTTAATGATCAAATGATCTTTGAGGATATCTAACCTAATAACCTTCTTAAGGGCAGTATTCAATATATTAATTGTACTTATTACACAACAACCTTATGAATAGGGTAAGCATATTCCTCAATTTGCCCTAAACAGTCCTAGGTTATACCTATTGTCTACATGTAAATTATTATTTGTGTCCCCTTTCCTATAAAAAAAATTTGATGCAAATAATAGATGATATTGTTACCCTCCTTATGAAGACCCAAGTGATGGTCTTGCATTACTCTGACATCCTCTGCCAGTGCCAGTGCCATTCTGTTTTAGTCCATTTTCTGTTGCTATAACAACATCTCCAAAGCTGGATGCTTTGTAAAGTGAAGACGTTTAGTTGAGTCACAGTTCTGGCAGAAGAAAGATCCAAACAATGTGGCACTTGTGTCCTGGCAAGGCCCCCTGAGTGTTCTACAACCTGCCAGAGAAACAGAAAGGGACGTGTCTGCGTGAAGAAGGAGCTGGTGACTGTGGTGGAGAATGACCTGCTCCCAAGCAAACTAACACAGTCCCTGAAACCAACATGAATCCCTTGCTAGGGCAATGCCCTCGTAACCTAATCATCTCACACCGGTTCCACCACCTCAACACTACCGCACTGGGTCCGAGCTTTCAGCGGATGAACCTTTGGTGGACACATTCAACCATATCCAGACCACAGCATCCTCCTAGCTGGTTTCATAGTGATGAGATTCTGTTATGTCCAGAGAGATGCTCTTTGCTCTAGACCTCCTGGCTGTCTCGCTGGCCTGTCAGCATCCTTTGGCTGTAGGAGACACTTCCTGCTTGAAACCTCAGTTCAGCATAGTCCTCCATTGTTGGCCATCACAGACGACATGATCTTTCCTGTTAAACAGTCCAAAACATTTCCATCTCCAAAAATGTTAGGTTGAATTCACAGGAATTCTTTCTCATTACTCATGTCCAATTTTGTGTACATCAAATCTCCAAACTATAGAAATGGTAAGATACACACTGTACCTATGGTTGTCCATACCACCTTCTCATTTGACTACTTGGGGCTCACTGGGCTGGACATGTCTTTGCTGAGCCTCAGCTTCCTCACCTCTCAGGTGGGCCTGAGGACAGTTCTACCATCCACAAGTTGTGTACTTTAAGTGAGATCATAGTAATTGATCAGTTCCTGTTAGAGCCCATGCAGATGGCAGAGACCCAGCTAACTCTTTGTTGCCCTTCCTTACACACAAGTTTACTTTCTAAAACATAGAAACTGAATGGTACATATTTTTTATTATTATACAAAGGCTGCTAGCACCTCTGCCTGTTTTTATTTGTTTGTGCCAGGTGGCTGTGACCTCATTAGTGTCCTGTGCACTCACCCTGTGGGGTACATTCCACACTCCAGCAACTGGTGATGTCTTGCTGAAAGATTCTCTTGGCCAATAATCTTCCCCAAGTCCCACCGGCTCCTCAGGGCAGATACAGCCCTTGGAGTTCTGCAGCAGCTGCAGGTAAACTTGATGACCCAGGAGAGTTGCCTGAAGAATCCGTCCCTATATGTCATCTGCGCCTACTGGATGGTTGTGAAGGTTTTATTTAGATCAGTAGAGGGAAAGGGAGGAATTCCACTGTAACGTAGTGCTTCTACCATCATTGCTGTCACAAATGGGAGTTTGACAGTTTAGATCCTGCCAATTAGAGAGCTGCTCCTTGCCTCTGCTTTTGATAAACATCAGTCATTGTGGGGCTGGGGAAGCTGTGTTTCCTGGTCATTTGGGAGGGAGGCTTTTTCTGTCCTTCCCATCCCTTCCTTCTTGCATGTACCTTCTGGCATCTGCCATACGTGCAGGCTGCATCATTAAGAGCTGAAACTTCACGTCTTAATTCTGTGTGAGAGGTTCTCTCTGGGGGCGACGGTGCATCTGTGGAAGGAACTTGACTGTACAGTGGAGGTGATGTGTTGGAGGGAGTTGATGGCATATTTAAGAAAACAGTTGCCCAGAAACTAACTTTCTTTCTTTCTTTCTTTCTTTCTTCCTTTGGTGTGAGGGATACAGGGAACTGACTTGGCTTAAATAGTCCCCATCTAATGTGAAATGTGTTGGCTTGGGTTGGAGATTTGCTAAGGAAAAGCCTTAAAGTCTTTAACTCAGGCAGGAAAGAACAAGGATTTATGACATGGGATAATTTGCAGAACTTACATTCGCTTTATGTGAGAGAGGCTCATGAGCTGCTGAGCAGTGTCACTGATTCCCACTTCCCTTTGGGTGACTCTTAATATCACTTAATGCCTTTTGCGACAGAAAGAGGACCAAATCAGGATGAAATCGTGATTTAATTTTTTAACATAATTCCTTGTGAAACAAAAAGATGTCTGTGTTCAAAAGCTGGGTAGACATATAGCAAATAGGAGAACGGAATGCTGTGCGGCATCAGGACCGGTTTCTATAGCAACAAAAATGTCAGCCATCCTTTTGGCTGATCCTATTAATCTGGAGTAGAAGCAGTGATACTGACACTTTCGAAATGTATTTAAACCAGGAGGCGAAAACACAGCCCAGCCGGAGATGCTGAGCAGAGGTGGGCTTAGGCGTCTCTCTTCTGATGGGACTTTGACACAGATGCGACTTAAGGCAAAGTGAGGCGTTTTAAAGCACACAGATCTCAATTGCATGTATTTGTTTCTTTAAAGGTAATTAGTCTTTTCTCCAGAAGTTGATATAAATATTCTTGGACCCCAGTGTTACAAGAAGAGACAAGAGACGTTTCTATCCACTTCTGGTATGCAGAGTAGGACTGTCCCTTCTACAGAGTGGCTCGGCGGGCACACTTGGCAGTCATTGTTGTAAGTTAAGGCAGTTTTAACTCTGAGAAGCTACTGATGTGTGTGCACCTTCTCTAAACGAGGTGACAGGAAGGAGATATCTGGTCCTTGGATCGGAGTGTGGCTTCCGCTCTGCACTGCAGCTGGGCCAGGCCCTGTGAGGCCTGTCAGCAGTTGCTGGCTTCTGTTCATGGAGGTAATCGTCAGGCTCAGTGCTGTGCAGGGCTGTTCCACAGACCAAATGAGATAATGGATGTGGAAATAGTTTGAAAGAAGCCTAAAGTGCTGGAGAGATGTGGTGAATTATTATTAAAGAAACTGCCGAAGCAGTACCCTTTCCTAAAGAGTGCCAGTGGCAGGCAGAGTATGGGGGTAAGTTATAGATTCGGACATTTGGGTCAGAGGCTTGGTCCTCCGCCCCCGAGGAAGGTGACCGGAAAGCTGTTATTCTGTGCTCTTCCCCTTTGGTGCCTTTGTTCTTCTGGATTTAAGGGGCCAAATGTTTTCCCACTTTTCAAAGCAACGAGATGGAGCCCACTGTATTTTTGCTGTCAGCGCACAAGTAAACAGGGGTGCAGATCTGCGTCATTACAATGAAATCCCTTCTTTCTGTCTGTATCTGCGCATTTCAGAGTCCTCCAGAAGGTGATCACCTCTCTTTATGGAAAGAGAATTTGCCAGCAAAGAAAGAGATCTCCTAGCTTTTTCCTGATGCTTCCAGTTTCCAAACAGCACAAAGTAACATCAGCTTTTGGCTCAATTCTTAGCTTATTGTTATTAGTGCATTTTCTGTTTCCCTGCCCACTTTCAAATCTATAGAAGTGATTGGAGAACAAATGAAGAAAATGGCCACAGGAGGAGCAAGGAAAACGAAAGAGCACACGCTGTCGGATTAAGCAGGATAGCTTCTGTAAAGACACAGAATCTGGTTTTAGAAATGAGAAGCAAAGGGTCCAGCTACGCCTCCCCTGCCTCGATGCACTCTCTTCTCTTCCGAATTAATTAACTCTCACAGAAAAGGAGAGGCCTTCAACTGCACCTTGAAGCTGGGGACATGTAGCTGTCACCGCCAAGGCCGGCTTCATGACTGATGATCGGTCAGGGTTCCCAAACCTCAGATTTTGTCAACATTCATCAGTCACGCAGTCAGATATGCATATGGTTCTATGCTGGATTCACCAGGTAAAAGATGGAGTAAGAGGAGTATAACTAGAACGTTTATACATATATTTACTGAATTTCAGGTTCTGAGTTATATTAGTTCACCAAACAAAAGTAAAATGAATTTCGTAGGCTTGTAGAGCCAAAAAGTCTACTGGACTCATTAGAATTAGTAGACTCAAGTATTTCTGCTTACTTTTAAGTAGTCAATTCATCAATAAAATTTTTCTAATAGTCTCAAAGCTCCCTTTGTTGTGTGTGTGTGTGTGTGTGTGTGTGTGTGTGTGTGTGTGTGTGTGTGTGTGAGTAAGGAAAATATAGGTGGGTTTAAGTCTAAGGTCTACTACGTACTTGCTGGGTGACTTTGGCCATCTCCCTTACATTTGATCTCCTATAAAATAAAGAGCAGCAGCTCCTAAACAATGCATGGAGTTTCACAAGAATTTAAATAAGAAAGGATATCAGAGGTGCTTAGTTACTGAAGCAACTTAGAATCCAAAAATATTAGCAAGCAAAAATATTATCATTACCATGAATATGATATTTTGACCCAGTCTTTTTACTCAGCTTATAAAATGAAGAAACATTTTGCCATCAAGAAATGGGCACAATAAATATCTTTTTGTATCTCATGCTAATCCAACCCTAGGGGGCCATAGAGGTGTGAGGCGATGCTCTGAGATATGGGCATTGGGAAGGTGATGTGACTTAGAGTATTGGGGGACCGAGTGACGGAGGAAGGATCATGTGTGTCTAGGGCACACATATGTGTGTGTGCTTTAAACAACATCTTTATCATTCACTCCATCTTTTTGATATGTGTGTTTTCAAATGCCTTTCCCATGCCTTGATATATACGGACCACTATTCCAACACTTCTCATTTGCTATGGTTGTCTACCGATCTTTCTCCCTCCCTCTCTCTCTCTCTCTCTCTCTCTCTCTCTCTCTCCCTCCCTCCCTCCCTCTCTCTTCCCCTGTGATTGATAATGGCCAGGAATTATATGGTCTTTTTTGAGATTACTCATCTAAATATCCTATACTGTTTTATAGGAATTGTGGGAACAAAAACAAACAAAATATTCCAAAGCAGCATTTAAGCCCTCTTATGACTACATAGCAGTGACTAAATATCACTGCATCTATGCTTTGAATGGGGTACATTTTAGCTAAACCTTTAGACTGTAAGCCCTGACCTTTGGTGAAGATTGACATTTTTCTGACCTCTAGGATCCTAGGAGATAACAGCCAGTGAGTGGAGAGGGCTTTAAACAGAGGTCTTCTGCTATCACACCAGTCCTCCAAGGAAGGGCACAGGACCTTTGCAGCCCAGCCTCATTTCTAATCCACACGTTCAAATCAATAATCTTGAGTCAGGCTGCCAGAGCTATAGCCAATAGCAATCAAGTGTTAACCAGAGAAGTCCTCTAGTTTTGTCTGCCACAAAGTATCACCTGCACTTTTGATGTTGGCTTCCTGAGCTGAGAGCCTGAGGACACTTGTCTTGAAAAGACAATGCAGGAAAGAAATCCTGTGCAGAGCTGCAGTGATGGAGCTGGAGGGGTGTGAATGCTCTGGACATCTGTCCTTTCATGGGCAGCTGGCCAAAGCTTAGACCAGATTTTGTCCAAAGCAGTCAGTAGATAGGCCCAATGTTACCTTCATGCCCAAAACATCTCTTTCCCTGTACATTCCTGTTCCAGAAATTTCTACATCACCAACCCTGTAGAGTTTTATCTTCTTCCATTTGAATGACCCACTCCAATACCAGATACCCCTTCAGTCCTTGCTTTCTGTTCTATTTCTTCTGCTCATATAAAATAGCTGTAGATACCAATTATAACATTTGCAATAATAAGACTTATTTAATATCTATAACATGCCTAGCACAACCTAAAAATGTTGCCTCTATTGATTTAATCTTTTCCACAAGGTAAAGAAAGTAGGCTATACTTAAAATATATGGTCAATAGGGAAAAATTATTCTATAAAAGCACAGAGTATGATGAATAATGAGTTAGTGCATGAGAGGTGGGTGGATAACCCCAGCCCTCTGGGATGTTGAGGCCAGAGTGTCTCTGGTTCAAGCCCAGCCTGGAAAATTTAGTGACTTAGTGAGATCTTGTTTCAACGTTAAAAAAAATAAACTAGGGATAGAACTTAGCATGAAGGCCCTGGGCTCGATCCCCAGTACCACACAGAGAGAAAGACAGACAGACAGACAGACAGACAGACAGACAGACAGACAGACAGACAGAAAAACAGATGTATTAGTAAATTTCTACTAGACAATATGAGAGAATTTAGTCCTGATGGATAGTAAGGGGAGATGGGGAGGATGTGAGGATGTGCAAGGCCAAGGTATGCAACTTGGTTTATTGTTCATGGCTAGCACAGAACCTGGTAATCTGTAGGTACACAGTCAACCTAGGTTGAAGTGAATCAAATAACATATATGGGTGAACATTGCAAATTTTGCAAAAAAGGACAGAATTTGCACGACAATGCCAGAAGTAGGAAGGATTACTTGGTATTGGTTGTTTTCAGAAGTGGGTGAGTGATGGAGCTTTCTATAAAAGAGAGAGTAAATTTTATGACTGCAACTCACAGATTTCTCATGGTAATGAATTCACCATTAAACGTCCTCCTAATCCACACTAGCTGATGGATGAGCCCCCGAAAGAGAGAGTTCCTGCAAGATCTATGGGAGTAGCAACGTATCAGAGAAGATGGACGCAGTTAGTCATCAAGAACTGTAGGAGTGGCAGAGGGAACCATTCGCCTGGACTCCCTGAGAGCCAGAAAATAAATGGTGACCCCTGCGGTGGGTTGCCAAATATTTCATTCATATGAGCCACAGCGTTAGTCACTGAGCAAGCTCTGATGAAGGAATCTAACTCAGTAAAGGTTTTAGAATGTGTGAGAAATAACACCTCACTGAGAATCATGGGGTCTGAATGGTGGAATTAGATGGAACCTTAAATATCATTTAATCAAATAAATCTCTTTTTTGTGAGACAGTCTTTCTCTGTAGTCTGTGCTGGTCTTGAACTCACTGTCAAGCCCAGGCTAATCTATAACTCATGGTGATTCTCTTGGCTCAGCCTCCTGAGTTCTGGGATTGCAGGCATGTGCCATAATGCCTGGCATATGTGATGTTGGGGAATTGAACTCAGGGATTGTGCTTGCTAGGCAAGCACTCTAACTACTATGCTATTCCTCCACCCCTAATCACATAAATCTTAATGTAGAACCCAAATAAAATGGTTAACACAGTGAGCGGTCTCATCCAGTGGTTTACATCATTTGACCTACCAGGACTTTTCATTGTTTGTGGCTCTGCTGAGCACACTTACATGTGTGAAGCACCAGTGGGAGCCCTTACCAACGAGGGAAGCAGGCACAGCAAAGGGGATTGGCTCCCTCGATGCCACCCAGGAAGCCACATCAAAGTCTGGACTCTGAGAGGGATCCAGAAATCTTCACTCTGCTTGTTCATCCACTGAACAAGAGTTGTGTGGGATAAGAAATAAATACCAGGAAATGAACAACTCTTTGGTTGAAGACACGTTCATTCAACAGCTACTGTGTAAAGAACACCATCCCCCAGGAAGAAGCATTGAAAAGGATCGCCTTCCTATGCTATGAGGACATGTGTAATGACAATTCTAAACCAGTGTGAAAGTTCTAGATTAGAGATGTGTTCATATCCTCCTTTGCTCAGATATAACTAATTCAGAGGTATTATGGCTCAACTAAGTAACAGAATAAAACGTGTACAGAATAAGCCATGGTAGCAACTGAGGGTCATGCCTGGCTGTTGATGATGGCTATTTGTTTTTCTGATTGAACAGTACTTTTTCTCAGTGCTAGGAATCAAATCCAGCATCTTCCATATGCTATATAAGCTCTCTGCCACTGAGCTACACAACCCCACTCCCATCTCTCTCTCTCTCTCTCTCTCTCTCTCTCTCTCTCTCTCTCTCTCTCTCTCTCTCTCTTTGTCTCTGGTAAAAATACAATTATTTTCAAAGTACGCCAGGGTGCCTTCATGATCTCTGGTTGGCTCTGGATGATTTTCTTTGTATTTTACAAAGTTCTTTCACGTACCATAGGCTTAATTTACAAGAATAAATGTGTTCAGCATCACAACCACAACCTAGTACATAATATATATACGCATACATTTAATTAAAAACAAAATTTTTATAAGCTACACCTACTATGGATTACATTCCCTTCCAACCCAAGCCAGCCTGCTCCATTTTATTCTATTCCAAGTCTACTTTGTCTACAAAGTAGTGGTTTAATCTGCTGTACTAATTTCTGGTTCAACTACCAATGGTTCTAACAATTTTAAAACCAATCCAACAGCATCTGAGCCTCCAATAGCCCTCTGAGGCAATAGTGCTCACTCAACCCATTAAAATGAAGTCAAAGGGACCCGAGTGTCTTTCTTGTAGTCATATGATGGCTGAGCCGCAGTTCTAGGCTGAAACTGCCATCTTTCAGTGGCCAGGACGTGAGGTTACTTAGGGAAACCTCACTGCCTTCTCACGCTAGACCCTAGTGGGAGCAGGTTCCTAGTTGGATTTAAATCTTGACTTTTTCATTGTCCTTGGTAACAGGAAGTTTCTCATTTCCTGGTATTTATTTCTTATCCTCACACAACCACTGGAAATGCTTCTTCTTGGACCAGCATCATTAAGTAGGCTTTTCAGATGGGAACAGATTTAAGGGCAAACTTGATAACTTATTCACACCCTTTGCTGTGCCCTGTGGTCAGTTTGGAACGTCCTCTGTAGCCATGTTCCTGATGTTTCCGTGCAGTTTCTTAGCCTTGAAACTGGAGCAAATGAAGACACAGTCTCTAGAAATTTCTGGCAGTCATTGGCAAGGTCTGGCTAATGGGACCATCTTGAGCCCCAGATATAAATCTGAATGCTAATGTTTTCCTGCAACTTTCAAAGGGCCAGGACCATAAACTAATTCAGAACAAGCTCTGATGAAAGAACCTAACTTAGTAAATATTTAAAAACTTGATATGTGGCCAGATAGATTCATTATAGACTATATCTGCTCTTAGATTTACGCTTTCCAGTCCAGCGGTAAAAATGTCGCGGGGGAAGACACACAGTGCTGAGGATCCGCTCCTCATCTAAATGCCGAAGGTAAAGCATGCGTTTGTGCCCTCGCCTCCCATTCTCCCACCAGTTCTTCTCATTTAGCCTTGGCTGGCCTGAGACGGGAGCCTGATGAAAAACTAATAGATACAAATGGGGCTTCCGTCATCGGCTGTTTCTCTTTAGGAGAGAAACTAGTTTCCAGGCTGCCTGATAATTGAGCATCCGAAAAGTTCGCCCAGAAAGGGGGAGGCCTAGACGGGAGGCCAGAATGCTTCTTCTCCTCATCAGACAAGGGGAAGAGGCTGCTGATGCTTTTGCCTCCCGAGGCTGCTGGCTTCGTGGTTTACTGAGTGTGGCACCTATTTCCTAAGCGGCTACGAATTCTCCAGGCTTAGGCACAGTAAGTTCCCATATTTGACTCTGGCAAGAGTGGAGAGTTGCTGAGGTTGTTGGGAGTGGAACCAGGTTTAGGAGTCGCCCTTCCTGCTGCAGTTGCCCACATGGAAAATAAACATCGGGCACTTCCCGCCTCAGGCTCCTACCCAGCGCTGCCCCACGAGCCTCCGCCCTGCCCCACGAGCTTTCCTGTGAACTAATCCCGACTTGATGTCTCCTTTCTGGGTCTCTGTGCGTCAATGCATGAAAGCACTCGTCACACTGTGAGATAATGGCTAGATTCACACATCCTGGTGGTTCCTGTGCCGTGAGCTCCGTGGGGGCGGGGGCTGTGTCTTCATTCGCCTTTGCGGTCCAGCATGCTGTACCGTGCTTACCAGGGGAGGTTCTTGATGTTGGAGATAGTTGAGAATTCACAATGAATGAGCCCTTGTTCTGGAACAGACTGACACACATCATAATGCAGATTCTGCCTGCCCCAAACTCCCAAACGTTCCGTGAGGATGCTCGGCGCCATTCCCTTAGCTGTATCGCATCTGAGCTGGTGCTCTGCTCTCTCGCTGCTGTCTCGACTGCTTTGTGGGGAGACTTCACGGTGACACTGCACCCACACGTGTCTGTCTGTAGCATTCACAATGGTGTGTATGTGCTAGCTTTCAATAGTATCTTACTATACACATGTAATGTTTTCCCCACCATTTTTATTGATATAATTATATGATACAAAATGTTTACAATGAACTTGAGTATTGTGTGCACATATATATCACATCAACTTTACAATCCCTTCCCAATTTTTTAGCCCTCCCAATCCCTCCCCACCACCACCTGAACTCCCACTGTCACAGCATGTGGGTCTATAGAATGCCTGTGTTCTGAGTTTTCCAAATCAGAGAAACCATGTGATACTTAACATATTTAATTTTTTGTGTCTGACTCATTTCACTCAAATCACCACTCTTTAGCTCAGCTTCCCACCCCTAGAATGAGCTACAGTGATCAAATCTTGACACCTCTTCTCTGAGTCCAGCGGAGCCCTTTATTGAGATATTTGCCCACAGTTCTTTTTTTTTCTATATCTTACTGTATCTTTGTTGAGATTCTTTAACATGGTCTTACCAACCAGTCCAGATAAGAAAAGAACTGTAACAATGTGATCCGTAAAGCTAGTAAATGTGAGAAAGAAAAAGAGAGAAGTTAAATTGCATATGCCTTAGCTGAGTGCGGAAAGGTAAATGTTTGTACATTTAAAAGGCATCAGGGTATCATTACATCAGTCAGTTTTCTTAGGATAACCTTACATCAAAGACCGAAAAAATGAATTGCTACAATAAATGAACTGAAATCTATGCCACACAGTATATTATACTCAAAGCAATAGATATAATGGCATACTTAGTTATTTCAGATTTTTTTTGAGACAGGGTCTCCCTCTATAGCCCTAACTTGTTCTGTACTCACAGTGGAGCCCAGGCTGGCCTTGGACTCATGGCAATCCTCCTGCCTCTGCCTCCCATGTGTTGGTATTACAGGCATATGCCACCATGCCCAGCTTATGTACACACATGTAATGTTATATGATTCTTCAAAAGAATAGCTTAAAGGCTGCGTTTTATGTAAGAAGTGGTAGCACACGAGAGCAGAGCTGAAATGCACACTCTGTCTCCTCCAAACATGACCATGGTGGACATTAATATCTTCCCTGAGGCCTCTGCTTCTTCATCCGTATAAAGGACCATGAGATCTGCCCTGTCTCTATCTAAGGATGTTGTGCAAGTCTTGAATGAGATAGTGTATGGGAAACAGTATCCTTTGCTGGCTGAATCAATGTAAAATATCAAAAAATGCCAAGGCAGTCATCTTCAAAACAAGAGTGGGTTTGACAATGCCATTTAGTATTTGGGAATGAGACTTATAAAAAAATATGCTTTCAGAAGTTGCTGGCACTGGACTGCGAGTCTGAATGCAAAGCTGGCATTATGGCTGCTTCTTTGGCGTGCGGACCGTGTTCCCACTTGCGTGGTAGCTGCAGAGCCCATTTGTAAAATGCCATGGCGGCTGCTGTCTTGTGCCCCGTGCCCCTGCCCTTCCTCCCTGCTCTCCACTGTAGACATGTACATCCCTTTTTTTTTCACTGAAGGGGCGTTCTACACCTGTGGTCACCTTGAGCGACATGTGGCCCCCCCTGGGTCTCTGGGGCACTCTGTTCTCCTAGGCGTGGCTCTTGGAGCAGTGCAAGGAGATGCAGGTGTGTGGATTTTCAGGACCAACACAACAGGGAAAGAAGCTTCTCATATGCTGTTCGCAGGAGAAAGCCTCTTGCCTTTAGAAAATATGAACCTTTAGTTTGCGTGAGGACTTTGTATTTCTGTGCTGGCATCCTCACCAGGGGGCATTCACAAGGGTTTTTTTGTTGTTGTTTTTGGTTTTTAAATTTACTTTTTGCATTCAGAACAAAGAATTGCAGTTCCTGAATTTAGCAAGGAGGGATACAAACTTGAAAGGCTGGGTGACTCGGGACCAATAGATTTCTTTTTGTGAGCACATGAGAGTCTTTAAACGTATTCTGCCTGAAGCTCTTCCGTGACTTAACAGACCATTGTCTGTAGGCCATGCTCCCTACTGTGTCCCGCACAATCCTAGAGACCTGTCCCTACTCTGTGTCCAGACTCATCAATAGCGATACTCATATTTACGTGGCTCGAGCTACTTAAAACGTCCGTTTGCCCATCTACTCCATCCTTCCTTCCACCCCACATCTATGGAACACTTAATTTGTTGTGTGAGGCATTAAGGACACGGTGGAGAACAAGGTTGCACACAGAAGGATTTTGTTGAATAATAATTACTACCAGCATCAAAACCCTGATTCCCAAAGCTTGTGAATATTATATTTTTTAATCAGCTAAGGATCTTGAGAAGGAGGAATCTTTCTGGACTATCAGGTTGCCCTGTTGCCATCACAAGTGTCCTCAAAGCTGGAAGTAGAGGTTTGATGGCGGAACAGGAGAAGACGATGAGACCCCGGAGTGTGGCCAGAACCAGGAAATTCTGACAGACGCCAGAGTTGGGAGTCAGGAAGGCACAGATTTTTCCCTGATGACTCCACAAGAAAATACTCTTATGGACACCTTGATCTCTTCGCTGTAAAACTGAGTTCAGACCTTTGGCTTAAGTCACTTTAGTTGTGCCAGTTTGCTGTAACCGAGATGGGACCTTCACATCTAGCTGTAAGCGGGCAATCACCGTTCAGTATGGCAAGTACTTTTATGGAAGTACACCATTTTGGAAAGACTCAAAGTAGGGAATGTTTGCCTGGAATTAGAGCACCAGGGAGGGCTTCCTGCAGGGAGAGAAATCTCAACAGCAACCTGGAAGCCCAGCTAGTTTGTTAATGAGATGCAGAGGTGGTCATAAATAGAGCAAACTGTGTGCACTTTGTCTCCAGTGCCTTTTCCCTTCCCCCCTCCCTCCCACCTTTTCCACCTCCCCAGCCCCCACCCACGCACAGTTTCGTGCACTCTATTTCCAAGTGCACATTTCCTAATTTTTCCACAGGGCAAACATCTTTTCATTACTCAGAATGCTTCAGGGAAAGTTGCCTCCACCCCGTGCAGTCCTCCCTTGCTTCTCACACACAGCTTGGCAGCAGGCCCAAGGAGAGGGCCTGTTCTCATTGACCAAAGTGCTGAGTCACAGACGTCCATGTGTTGGCAAATTTTCTGAGCAGAATTGAATACTGGTCTCAGGTCAGTATGGCCGTCTTCTCCACTTCCCTCTTGGGAATCTAAAAGGCTCAGGTGAGAGGAAGGAAGGACTGAGCAGAGAAACATTTTGTTCAGTGCAACTGGGTTAAAACCTCACAAGGAAAATTTCATGGGCCCCAGGCAGGGCCCCAGACTTGTGAGTTAAGATGCTTGCTGCAGATGTTGGCCAACAGGAAATGTGGACAGCCCTAACAGGCTCTTTCTGATAGGCTGGTTCTTTTGGGTCAGACGACATTTTTGTCTTGGGTAGTGCTAGAATGCTTTGACCTCCTTCAACAGGAGGCACTAGAGGACACAGGAAAGTTCTGATTGTGCCTGACATCTAAGAATAAGAACTTGAGTTAGTCACCTGTTTCTCCTACCTCCCTTCTATTTACAAGGAAGCAAATAACTGTGTGATCAGAGGAATTTTTCTCCAATTTTTAGCTGGTTGCTATGGTGTCAGGTAGAGAAGACCATCTGCAACTCTTCGTGTTTTGTATCAGGAGGCAACTGTCAGTCCTCAATTAATTATTCATGTTTTCATTAGGAGCAATAATGAGAAACAGTTGAAATGACAGATCTCTAAGATTACCGGGGAACCCTAAAATATTCATGTATTCTCTGGTTAGCATCTTTTAAGGTAGAGAGGAGAACTAACTTTGAAACTAGAAAGATTTTAATGTGAATCCCAGCTAGTTCATGGTGAGATTATAATGAAACATTTATTGTACTTCTTTGAGCATCAGCTTTCTCGTCTGAAACACAGATAAAGTAATATAAATAAATGTAAGTAGGTCTGAAATAGGAATACCCAGGGGTAATAGATAGTGAAGATGAAGCCCTTGACACAGTGCTGGATATAATACCTGGCTCACTAATAGGTCTTCAGTGAATAAGAGTTATTACTGAAAGAGGAGCTATAATGGACAGGGTACTATTCTAGTGTGATTTTACTCAAGTCACAGTTGGTCATTCTGTTGGTTTTGAATGATGATGCTTTTCTGTATTAAGGAAGGGAACTTTTGTGAGACTATTAGATACAATCTCTAATTTGCAAATGAATAGGGATCTGTATGTAAAATATAGTTGCAGTGGTTTGGCTCTGGAATACCCCCCCCCCCCCGCGCGCCCCCAAAGCCCCATGTGTTTGGATGTTGTGAATTACCTACGGATTCTGTATGCCATTTAGAGGTGGAGCCTGGTCAGGAGAGGTGAATTACAGATATGTGGTGGATTAGGGGTGTGTAGTAGATTGGGGAATGTGGCACAATACTGGGTACGTAGCTTGGAAAGGAAAGATCACTGGGGCTTAACCCAGAGAGGGCAGAACCCTAGGGCTTAACCCAAAAGAGATGGACTTGGAAGGGATAGACTGGCTCTCCCCTTCCTCCCACATTTGGCTTCCTGTCTGCTGTACTGTGATCAGCTCTCCAGCCTCTGCTTTGTGCTTCCACTATTGCCAGCAACCCATGAATGGACTGATATATTCAGAAATTGTGAGCTAAAATAAATCTTCTTTCTCTTAAATTACAGGTATTGTGTATTCTGTCCCAGCAACAAATAAGTAACAGACAGGAGTCACTATAGTTATTAAATTTGAGGGCATTATTTTCATTTTAAATGCATTAAATACTCCTCTGTTCATACCTCTAAAGAAGTTTCCGTGACTGTATATACCTCAAAGAGTTTGTGATTTAGTTTCTGTCCTTGAAAACATGTGACACTTTGTGTTATGAAGTGCACCAGAGCAACTATACTCTTAAGCCCACACAAATGAGGTAGCAATCTGCTTCACGAGCAACTGAGTTCAGCAAAGAAAAAAATGACATGAAAATATGCTCCTGTTACATGATGTGGCATAAGCCGTTCTGTGGCTTCTTTGTCCCCACATAATTGGTGTAGAGTCAAGTGAGATAATGTGTGTGAAAGCATTTTGAAAACTAAAGTTTTTATTGTAATGGATCATTATTATTATAATTACTACTAATATGAAGAACCTAATATAGCATGGACCAATTATCAAGATAAGAGTATTTCTGAAGTTGTGAACATTTGATACTTAGTTTTATACATTTTGCTTTGTTCTTTAATTGTTTCATGCATTTTAATCTTACCCTCCCTGCTTTACCCAAGTAAATTGTTAAGTATGAGCATTTCCTCACAAAATGCAGCTCATTATTTCAAAATTGCTTATTGAATGCCTACCAAGAACCAGGCGCAGAGCTAAGTATTGTGGTGAAAGAGGTATCTAGAAAGATTTTTCTACCCATGACAAGTTGGCTCTCTCTGGTGGAAAAGACAATCAATCAAGAGACTGCTGAATGCTCTGACAAGCTTAAGAATTCTCAGAGCCCAAAGGATGGACTGGGCTTGGGCTCAAAGAATGTTGCCACAGTTCTGTTTATGGATGAAAAAAAAAAAACAAGAACTTCTAAGTGAAGAGAGTAGCACAGCTCTGTATGTGTGCACAAAGATAGAGACAAAGAAAACATACTACATTTGTTTAATGGCATAGCAAATAGTACATGAGAAAACACTATCTGAACTGAAACTGAAGAGGTGGTATCTGTTATCTATTACTTAACCAATCGCTCTAAAATTCAGTGGCTGTTATGATTTCATATAGGAATGCCCCCCAAAAGTTTCCTGTGTTTAGGAGATTGAATCATGGACACACTAGACTCATCAACAGACTTATCCATTGATCAGTTCGGTAGCTGAGTGGGCTGCTAGCCTGGCTGGAGTTGGGTCACTGAGGGGCACAGCCTGGAAGGGTGCGTAGTTGTCCTCCATTCTTCTCTTCTGTTTTTGCATCTTGGCCACCATGCAGTGAATACCTTTCCTCACCCCATGCTGTATTACCATGTAGTTGCTGCTTTGAATCTGGTCAACCATGGACTGAATCCACTGTAACCATGAGCCAAAACAAAACTCTCCTCTTCTAAGTTACAGTTTTTGAGCATTATGCTTCAGTGATGGGAAAGTGGCTCATACAGGTTGATACACCAGAAAATCTGGATTATTGCTATAATGGCTCCTGACCATGTGGTTTTGAAGCATTTAGAACCTGTTTGTAGAAGTTTGTAGAAGAGATGGTTAGAGATGCCAGCTAGAGAAGCCCTAGAATACTATAAGCTGAGAATGCTATAAGCTTATTCTGTTTGAAGTTTAAAAGATTGGAGAGTTGACTCAATGTAAGTAGTAAAGATCAGATTCAGGAGGCTTCAGTTGGTAACAAGAATTCCATTTGGAAAAGAGATCATGTGTATTACACTATGGCAGAAATTTTATCTTCCTTTTCTTCATTTTTCCCATGCCCTGAGAATTTGTGGGGGACTGAGGTTAAGGGAGGCAGACTAATTTGACAGAGGACATTTCAAATCAGCCCAATATTCAGGTTATAGCATGTATCTTGCTGGCTGCTTTTAGCCAGATGTGAATGGAGAATCAAGGGCAAAAAGCAGGTGTGAGAAGTTTGCAGTTTCATCAGGAAAAAGTTGGGGCAAAATATTATTCAGTTGCTAAGAATGTTAGCCTTAATAAGAAGCCAAATAATTTGCCTCAGAACAATAGGGAAGATGGCTTAATGACAACTTGGGAATCCGCAAGACCCCACCTTTCGCTGTCTGTAGGGTGAAAAAACATAAAGCTTTCATCTAAGAAAAGAGTCGCTGGGATCTCTCTCAAGAAGGGCTGCGTAGACAATTGATTCCCTGGGATTCAATTCACTGTGCTCAGCCATCAAGGAAATCAGAGGTAGACACTGGTATCATCAGGTGGTGCTGGTTTATAGGAAAGCAGAAATCAAAAGTGATGTAGCCATGGAGGCTTATATCCCAAATTCAAAGGAAACTTGGAAAGGTCAAGCAGAACGCTCTTTGTAGGGTAGTACATGAAGCTACAAGAGTGAGGCCAACAGTATTTGAACATCCCAGCATATCGGAAATGCCAGGAACATGAAATGTTTACTGAGGAAAACTGGAGGCAGCAGAGCCAGCCCCAGCGACAAGGCATGTGGACAGCAGCCAGCGAGGCTCCAGGGTTGGCTGCTGATGCCCTTTGGAGCTCGCATTTTGCCAACACCTGCCTCAGGTACTTGAATGAAGCTACGGGATTTAATGTTTGCCCTCATAAATTTTAGTCTTCCTTTGATCTTAGTCCTTTCTATCCTCTTTTTTCCTTTTGGAATGAGAATGTTTACCCTGTGCCATTGTAAATAGGAAGTATTTAGCTACCTTTTTGATTTTTATACAAGACTCACAGCTAAGAGTTTGCCTTGAGTCTCAGAGGAGATTTTGGACATGGATTTTCCAACAACATAGAACTGTTAAAATTTTTGTGACACTTAGAGGTGGACTAAATATATTTTGCATGGTGAGATAAACATGACTCTTGGGAGCCAGGAGCAGCATGTTATGGCTTAGATCTAAAGTGGCACCTGACAGTCTCATGTGTTTGGAAAGTGGCCGGGTCATGGCAGCACCTTGCTGATCCATGGATTCGCCCGCTGGTGAGTTCAGTAGCTGAAGGTGACTAGGGCCAGGTTGGAGGTGGGTCGTGGGGAGGTGTAGCCTGCAAGAGTGCGCTGTAGTCTCTGGCTCTTCTCCTTCTTTCTTTTCTGGCTACCATGCAGTGGACAACTCTTCTTGTCATGGCTTTCCACCACATAATTTCTGCCATGGACCTAGCCAGGCAAAAGCCAACATATCACTGAAATGGTTAGCCAAAAATAAGCCTTTCCCTCTTTAAGTTGTGCTTTTCAGGCATTTTGCCCCAGGGACAAGAATAATGACTAAGACAGGCACGTAAAACAAGAAAAAGACACTGAGTTGTTCGTGATGTTCCATTTAGTCAGGGGTCTGGGGCAAAGTTTGCTCTCTTCCAAGTTGGTTGGCCTAGGCTCCATAGTTGCACAGCATTAACCTGAGCCACATTCTGTTGGTCAGACAAAATTAGAGGGCTCTGCAGGCTCAAGATATGGAAAAGTACAGTCTACCAGGAGAAGAATGAGTGTAAGTGTACAGAAACAGAAGAGTTTGCTAGGATACTAGCTGTGGTTTCAGAGTCTACTGTACAAATGTTAACTATGTCCTGCTATGGGAAGCTTGACTTTTTCATAATCTTGGGGCATAGCCACTAAAAGATTTTATATTAGGGGAAAGAAAATATCATATATTATTAGAAAATTCACTCTTGGGAGCAACTTGGAGAAAGTTTGTGGAAGTAGGGCTAGTAGCAGAGAAGCCAGTTAAGAGATGTTGCCGTGGCCAGGAAACCCAAGGTTAATTCATTCATTTACTCATTAAACAAACATATAATCAGTGACCAGTATATGCATGTGGGCTAAAATTCAACAATATGCAAAGCAGACAAAGTCTCTACTCTGCACAGTAAAGATTACAATATAGTAGAGGAAAAGGAAAGTAAACAAGATAGCTGTGCAAGAAATGTTTAAACAATAATAGTGATAAGAAGAGAGACAGAATATACTAGGAAATATGTGTTAAGGCTCACAGAATGATTTACTGCACAGGGAGCTGAAGGAGATAAGGAAACAAGCCGTGTGGCTACTGGAGAAGATGGGAGAGCAAGGATAAAGCTCCTGCATTTGTACATTACAGCTGTCATAGCAAAGTCTGCAACTGCTCAGCCTAAACAACAGAAAGCAATTGTCTCCTGGCTCTGAAGGCTGCACTTGAGCTTGTGGTGTTGCAGGTTGGTTCTTTCTAAGAGCTGGGATGGAAGGTTCTGTTCCCAGACTCTCCTCCAGTCCTTGCAGTTGGCATTTCTGCTCCTTGGCATGGTGATGGCCAGCTTTTTTTTTTTCTTGACTCGTTAACATATTATCTGAACCTTTTCCTTACGTGCCCATTGTTGTGCCTGACTCTGTCCTCTTTTTATAGTCTTTCAGGAGTAGGTTCCACCCTAATGACCTCAGTAACTTGCTTGCTTCTGAAAAACAACAACAACAAAAAAAAAAAACCAAAACCCTGTATCTCCAAATAACATCACATTCTGCAGTGTTCAGGGTCAGGCCTCTACTATATCTTTTTTGGAGAGTGCACAGGTGAAGCTATAACAAGCCCCAAAGCATAAAAAGGTGAGACAGAGACGTTGAAAGGAGGTCATGAGACCAGAAAAGCGTAAAGTAAGAAAGAACCTTCCTGAAAGACAAGCTCAGGTAGAGGGCACATCCCAAATCAGGTAGTGCCTTCAGGGGCACATGGGGTGGTCAAAGTATCAGTAAATGTTTCCAGTTTTAAATGTGTTGCAGAAAAGGATGCATTGCTATGAATTCCTCTCAAAATACTCTCTCTTGCTTTGAACACACTTATCTTTACCACAGTCTTTACCAGTTGTGGTAAAACCAGTGCAGTGAATGCCACCCAACAGAAAGTCAGAATCATAAAAACATGCATCCTCTCCCAACTTTTTTTTTTTTTTCACTAAGTCTGACACTACCTGACTCTGGCTCTTCCTTAAAGTCAAAATGACCATGTTTTAAATCAATTCAGGACATCAAGGTAGCCAAGACAATACAACTAAAGACTCCAAGAACAGACTTCAAGAACTGCTTCTGAATAATATTACAAGCGTGTTCAAAGAGAGGAAGTCTTCTGAGGGAGATTGATGGCAATGTGTCTTGTAGTGTCATAATTTTTTGAATTTAAACACTCACTGTATTTTTTTATCACACCTCCAGTTGGTCATGCACTTCATAGGAGGAAGGCCAGTTTTCCTTCTGTGAAGTGGAAGGCCACTGGAGTGCTGGGGCAGAGGAATGACCTAACTTGCCCAGTTGTTTCCTAGTGTTGCATTAGATCGAGGGTTTGACTGAAAAGGAGGGGCTGGAGTTAGAAGATGACTCCACAACTTGGAGGAAAAATAGTGGTAGTTGGATCAAGGTAACCGGAGCAGACAGGGAAAAACTGTCAGATAGTGGTTATAAGGATTCAGCGATGAAACAGATGAGGGACTGGGCATCAAGGATCGCAAGGTTCTGGTCAGAGTAATAAATGGAGTTGTCAGAACTCTGGATTTATGGGGGATTATCAGCAGCTCAGTGTGGACTTGTTAAGCTTGATATCCAAATGCAGATATCAAATACACAGTTGGATATGCAAATCTACATTTTCAGAAACAGTCCAGACTGAAGATATAAATTTGGAAATCATTAGTCCATGAATATTTAAAAATGTGCAACAGGGAAGTATCTCTTTATGCAGTAAATTACCTTCTCTGAGTTTTTTTTTTTTTAATGCAAAGTAGGATCCTAACTCCACCCTCACATCCTACAAAGAGAATCACCTGAAAATAATCTGGGAGGAACACAGATAATTGCAAAGCAGGACCCAAACATGAGGCGTTCATATCAAGGACTCTCCAAAAAATGCCAATTATAGGGGTTGAATTTTAAACTAATAAAAATTTTGATGACCACCCTCTGGATTTGTGTCTCTTGGTGATGACTCCTAATAGCTGGGTTCATCTCCAGGCACTTGCAAGAGTCGTTGATTTCCTCAGGAAAGCCCATCCCTCTCACACTGGTGCACACACAGACATCCCATGTTCAGGAGTGTTTCAGAGAAAGCCCACAGAAGCATGCAGAGGGTTAATTCCACACTCACTGGAATGTGCAAGCCAGAAAGCACCCTAAATCTCAATACCACATGCCGCCTTAGGGATCATCATGTACTAAAGCCCAAGATAAAAAGGCCTGACAAAGATTATTGACGGTTTACCTTTTAATGAGCAGCCTGGATTGATTCTGCTCCCCTCTGGGGTGGCTTTCTCTGTCCTTCCTCCACCCACGAAGCCATGGGGAACAGCAACAAAAATACAAATCTCCAATTTGAATAATTGCAAGGATCTGCATTCTAGCAAATAAAGTTTCCAGGGTGAGAAATGGCTCACGGCTTTAAATATATATATTTAGAATTGTTGTGATTATCGTGATTATTATTAAGAACTACGAGTTCACTGGATATTTTCAAAGAGGCTGGTTGCCTCTAATTGGATATTCCGTGCAATTTCCCTCTGGGTAGGTCAGCAGTGTTAACTCTTAATCATCCAAGGCAATTAGATGTGTGCAGTTCTACCCTATGTACCAAAGGCTGCTGTGCTGTTAATAGAGTCGTAACAGCAGAGGCTGGCTGAGGGTGCTAGTGAGGGGGAAGAGGCTGGCCAACAGTGTATGAGCTTTTTCATACATGTGGTTTGGAGAGCAGAAGTACACACCTAAGAAAGATGACAACCAAAGCTCTGAAGACGCTGAACCAGCGTATTTCTCTCTGGGCTGGAGTGTTCTCTTTCTAGGAGGTCAGTGCTCCATCTGGTCCAGCAGCATAGTTGCTAACCTTTAAATAAGGACTTTATGTCACCCTTGGAGTAGTCATGATGATTTTGACCAGTGGCCTGAACGATGAAGACCCACGTAGGAAAAGTAGTAATTTTGAGATAATCTTTCAGACAATTTTATATATTATAAGCCCAAGAAAAACAATCAAATTTTATACTGGCTTTACTTCCCACCCAACCTGGAATCTCATGTCTTTTTTGACCTTTCCCCCTCTCCCCCTAGGCTTGGTCCACTTTAGAAATGGGCCAAGGTGGTCTGTAATATTTGTTTCTTGATAGTTATTCTCCATGACCCAAGGATGATGAGAACAGTACCTTCAGACTTTTTATTGGACCCCAAATAAGAAGTAGGTCTTATATTTTAACTCAGCATATATACATATAACTAAGCAAGGAAAAGTTTTTACAAGTTTCTCAAATACATAATTATCAAGCTGGGCATGGTGGCACATGCCTGTAATCCCAGCACTTGGGAGGTTGAAGCAGGAGGATTGCTGTGAATTTGAGGCCAGGCTTGGGCTACAGAGTGAGTTGAAGACCAGCCTGAAATACAGACTAAGACCTTGTCTCAAAAAAAAAATTATCTTTTTTTAAACATGCTCTATATTTGCATATAATTTACCATGTACTCTTAAAAAAAGAGAGAGAGAAAAGAATAGGCCATAGCAATTAACTTAGATTTCATGACCTATAATGAATTGTAATACACCATTTGGAAAACATGGAGATATAAGAAGGAAGGTGGTCTCTGGCTTCTGGGCATTCCAGATCAGTGGAAACACAGATACATCAGACTTTCTCAAAAGAAAACGGAGCCAAGCTAAGAGGGAGCTTCATTAGTACCCTCTTTCCACTGCCTTTTTCATTATCTGACCCAGTCTAGGAAATCAAGGCTAATGGACAAACTGGAACTGAAGGGGGTCAGAGCTTTCATTTTGGTCATACACTATTTCTATGATCTTGATCTTGCCAGGTCATCTAGCAACAGCTTGGGTTTTGGGTCTGGTACCAGAAAGTGCTGTCCACCTGCTGCTTGCCCCTCTTGGCCCTGCAGTCTTCTCTTACCTCTGTTCCATGCCAGGAAGACTCTGAGGACTCATACTTCTCCCTTTGTCTGCAGTGGGGTTCCTTCAAGTGAGGCATGGCAGAGCAGAGGAGGGTGGGAGCAGATGTCCAAATCTTTATGACCGTCATTTCCTCCCTACCAGGCTCTGAGCTGAGAATCGCTGAGTTCCTCCCCTGAGCTCACAGCCCCACACAGAGCAGTGTCTTTCTAGAGCTGTGCAGTCAACTGCCAAACTTCCCTTAGGTTAGAGTTCTTGCTTTGCTCCTGAAGTTCATGGATGCAATTAATAAGTACACTTTACAAGGGATAGCATGGAGCCTTGTAAACTGTGCCATCTGCAGAACTGTCCCAAAATGCTCATTTGTGCCACTGGTTGTCTGCTGAGTCATGTGGCGGCAGCTGCCAGGTTCTGTCCTATGGACGACTGCTGCCCAGGGGCATGGAGTGAGCTCAGCAGGCAGTACCCCCAAGAGGAGGTGCCTTCCTGGCCTGGACCAGGGACACTCTGGGAAATTGTGTTGAAGCAAGCCAGCAGCCTGGAAAGCCAGGCCATAGAGTCTGGTGCAGGCCAGCTTTGATAGACATCACATGCTCCAGGGCTCCTGCCGGGTACACAGCGTTGTTGGGTCTGCCTCCCTGTTTGGCTCTTTCTGGCCAATCTCCATTTAAAATCTATATCTCCGTTTTTCTCCAGAGATCTCAATCTCAAACTAACTGATGGGCAAGGTCGTGGAAAGGAGGCCGGTCTTAGCAGTAGTTTCCTATTGGTCTCTTTAGCCAAAGGAAGCAAGAGCGTAAAGAGCTGCCCCCCAGTTCTGCCTAGTCCCCCACTCTCAGACTCAAGGAGAAGAAAGACAGCCTCAGGGTATGAAGAATGGGTATAAATGACTGGCAGTGAATGCGCCGCTGGGGACCTGTCACCCTCTCTCTTTACCCTAGACTTTGGTTTGAGGTGGAATTCTCTCTCTCCACTTGTTCAAGAGCCGTGGGAGGAACCAGGGATGATCTCAGCAGCACAATGGTGTCTACCTGGGAGCAGGATCAGACGCTCTAGAATATTCCCTGTTCTCCATTCTGAAAAGGGGGAAACTTCTTCCCTGGGTGAAGCAGCCGCTTTGTGTTGCACAGCACCAAAGCCTTCACACTGGAGAAGGGAAGGACACTGCCACCGTCGACTTCATCTCATTTCCGCCTCTAACTGCACATTTTCTAGATAAATCTTTTTAGTATTTTTCATGACACTCTATAGTGTTTCATAAGATTCCTTTCTGAAGGGTAAAAGATGAATGGAGAGGAGTCTCCGGGGCTCCCACTTATGTCCTCGCCTGTCTTTAGTCCAACCCAGCAATCCACTCTCATTTCTTTTCATAGCTGTGCAGCTGTGTCAAGCCAGTCTTGCATCCTGCACATGTGAACTCTGAGGTCCAGATAGGAGAAGCACCTTGTGCAGTGTCTCTCCACAAGTCCATATTAGAGAAGGAATAAACTCAGGCCTTCTTGCTCTCCCCATTGCTTACGATCCCTTGTGATTTTGTCTTACATATTTATCCATCTATGGCATCATATTAAGACATGAACAGAAGATAAGGGGAACTCCCTGGGGACAGAGAGATGGGAGGGGTCCACTTTTTCTTGTATGTATATGATTTCCCGAAGCTATATAAAAATATACGAGAACTACCACATTATCTGTAGGACTGTGGTTTATTCCCCATTGGACTTCTAACAGCAGATTCAATCTTGGCATGTGACAGGTTCTTAGTAAACTCCTGCCTATGGATGAGTAAATCAATGGAAAAATGAGTTTTGGGGAATCCTGAATACTAGCGGCTCAGGGATTAAGAGTCCAATCCACTGTCCTACATCAAGGGTAGCTCTTGCCTCAGTAGAGGCCTGATATCTCAGGTAGACAGCAGAGAAACAGCCCAATCCCACTTCTAGCAGGTCACTAGATCTCATGAAGAAGTGCTGGGGTGAGGTAAAAATTAGATGTAGGTTGCCATTAAAGCAAGTAATCATGCGATGTGATGTATTTCTTCCTGAGACTGTAGTTTAAATCCCAATTACCTTGTGGTGACAAATGAACTCACTGAGTAATTCATTTTGACGGTTGGAGCTCCCACCTTCTGTGTTACCATCGCATGGGGAAGGTGTATGACAAATTTCCAGATTTAATTTTAGTGCTGGGAGCCCAAGTGGCACAATTACCAGATCAAGAGTGATGGCAGAATGTTAACATGAAGAGTTCATGTGAAGCTGAGTCCTAACAAAAGATGCTCAAACTCGTGCTCTTGCTAGCAGTGTGGAGCCCGAGGCACCTAGACCTGGGGAATTTTTTTCTTTGGCTTCGTTCTGATCCTTTCCTCAAAAGTCCTCTAAGATCTGATGACAGTCTCTGAGCCTGTCTCTCTATGCTTCCTTCCTTCCTCATACTCTTTCACACCGGCTGTTAAGAGCAGGATGAAGAGTGACTTAGGGCACAGACCTGGGTTCTTTCCCATCATGCCTTGCACTCCCCCCCTATGACCGAGGCCATGTTTCTGAGGATCATGACAAGGGGAAAATGCAGAGTTAACTGTAGTTTTGATAACATCATTATCCTAACTTGATTCTTATCCACTGTTCACCAACTCTGCAAACCAGGGACTTATAAGCACATACTGTAAAGGGCCAGAGAGTAAATATTTGAGGCTTAGTGGTCCCTGTGGTTTCTGTTGTAACTACTCAATTCTGCCCTGGTAGCCAAAGCAAGTACAGACACCAAGTACACAAAGGAGCATGGCTGTGTTCCAAGGAAGTTTTCTTTAGGAGCTCTGCAACTTTAATTTTGCGTAATTTTTATGTGCCATAAAATGTTTTTCTTTAAATTTTCTTAAGTATTCAAAACTGTAAAAGCAAGTGTTATCTTCTCTACTGCACCAGAAGAGGTGGTAAGCAGATTTTACATGTGGGCTGTGGTTGGCTGATCTGGGTTCTGATCTATTGCCTGTCCTATGGTCCTGTGGCCAGCTCACCTCTCCTGAAAGAACCTCAGATTTTATTTTATTTATTAATTTTTTTATCATCTGAAAGCCTTCATTGACTTGATGTTACTTAACACCAAAGCTCCTCTGTCTGGCCTTGAGTGCTATTTGAGGTCATGACCCTAGCAACTTCTCTACCATAGCCCAAATCTCTCAATTTTTCATTCCCAAACAGGGGTTTCCCTGGGTTTTGCACACTCCCAGACATCAACCATCTTTTCAAGAGTGCCTCACCTTAATCAGTCTGCCTGTGGAAGAAAGAACCAGGGAGACCACAGCCTTTGGGAAGGCGCAGCATGACCTTCTCCAGCACAGATCAGCACACTCAGGAATGTGGAGCTGAGGGATGAGGAGAATCCCAGCCACTCTCCCTCCCTCATCCGATGACTGCTCCCCCTAACGCGTGCCAGGGTACCTTTGACTTCCCAATCATTCTGTCTCCACCTTCCCAGAGACCTCTGATAAAAACATAACCGCATTCACAGCTAAGAAAACTCACTCACCAGGACGTTATCTAGCTGGCCCAAGCTACTGTATAGTAGAGCCAGGGTGAACGCAGGCCTTCTGAAGCAGGCAGCTCATCCTCTCAACAATTACATTGTTCTGTTCTCTTTTTTGAGCATTTCATTGCATGACAGCTGGTGACCTTCGGAAAGGAGACTCTTCAAATGACAAAATGAGCGTGCCATCCTGTGCATCAGTGCGCGTAGGCATACGTCATACTTTTCCCTGAAGTTCCACTCCCCCTTTCAGTCAGGCCCAGTGGTAACAGGAGGAACAGGAGGTACCTTATTTACAATTGCAAAGCCCTGCTGCTCCCTAATCCTCACAGACAGCCTTGAAAGTGAGCCCAGACAGAGAAGAAATGCTGCTTTGAATGTGTGCTAATCCACAGCGAAGGACTTATCGCATTAAAACATTTCCCATCTCCCTGCATCATCATCACCAGAGGACACATTTTAGGCAGAAAGGGAGAAGCTGCTAAAATGAATTAGTTTCCTGGTTTTCTAGCAGGCCGAGGTGAGACCACATGAGTGTAATGCGCCATGACAGGAAATGGCCAACTTCCTTTAACAAGACTAATTGGAGCTGAGTGGGCACGTTGGTGGAGAAGAGGGAAGCACATGCTCCTCCCTCCTCTGGGTCTTGAGCTTTCCAGAGCTTTTCCGCAGCCAGGCAAGCACAGAGGACAAAGCACTCAGGGCTCTCTCTCTCCCTTTGTGTCCCTGAGCCCTGTCAAAGCAGCCAGCAGGAGGCGGTGACCTGCCTATTGACCGCCCAGGTGTGCCCTTAACTTGCTGTGTGATTTTCAGCAAGTCACTCCAGCCCTCTGTTGTGTGTCCTGGGAATAACCTTCCACTCTCTTGCAGAGCAGGAAACACTACCACAAGGTGGTTAAAAGCTTGGAGGGGGTGACTTGGGCCAATTGTTTTTAGTATCTTTATGCCTTAATTTCCTCGCCTGCAAAATGAGAATAATAAAAACAGTACTTCCCTCACACAGGGTTGCAGGGACGAAATGACATAACCCACATAAAGTTCTTACCACGCTCCTGCCACATGCTAAGCACATAACAGCAAGTGATTGTAACTAACGAAGCCCTCAGTGAGGCTCTAACTGAGAGCAATAACTGACGTTGGTACAGCTTGTAACAAGTTTTGTATAAATCAATCACATCTAATCTCCTTGAAAATCCCATGTGACTTTATAAATTCAGATGAGAAATCAAAGGGCCAGAGTTCTGATGTCACATGGGCTACTATTGTATGTTGTTGACCAAACAAAATTCCAACTTGTGTCTGTAAAACTTTCACACACATGAAGAATGATTATTGTCTCTGAAGAATCATTGCTCTGACATTCGGCTTGTTCTTGTGTATGTTGGTTTTCTCATATTTGCTTTATATTAAGTTTAAAATGCTGGATGTTCCCATCTGGTGATAAGAGTAATGTCCTAAGTGGCCAAGTCAACTATCTCTTTGAGCCAATATCAGATTAAATTCTTCATTAGAAGAATACGAAGAGGAATAAGTATTATTGATCTCCTGACTTGCAGAATAGAGCTATACAGCAAGACAATAGATCTGTCCACCAGACTGTTGTCTTCAGAGATTATTTCCCAGGTACCTGAATTCCCTCTCTTAGTCCAGTTGGGATTGAGTAGGGAGGAAATAGTTTTTAGCCTGTGGTAGGAAACCACAAAAGTAGGTGCCTTTTCGGTGGAGGGTCTAATTCATGAGAAAAAAGGAAAAGCCTTGAGGTATTTAGCTTTTCATTCCTGTGACCAAATACTTGAGGAAAACAATTTAAAGAAGGAAAGATTTATTTTTTTGGCTCGTGGTTTCAGAGGTTCCAGTCCATGGCTGACTGGTTCTATTGTTTTGGGCCTGCTGCAAGGGAGAAATATCGTGACAGAAAAGCATGTCAGAAGAAAGCTGCTTCCCTTGGAGCAGCTAGGAAGCAGAGAGGAAAGAGAAAAGGGAAGAAGGGGCCAGATACAGAAGAAAAGAAGGGACAAGATACAGTCACACCTCCATGACCCATTCCCTTCAACATGGTTCTACCTCCTGAGTTTCCATAACCTCCTAATCATACCATCAAAGTATGGTAAGATCAATGGATTGATCCATGATGAATGGAGAGCCCTCATGATCTAGTCATTTTCTGAAAACACTACCGTGTGTTTTAGATCTAAACTACAACAAGCCTCTTTCTCACTGTGAGGGTTTTTTGAAAAGTGAGAGAAAGAAACTAGATGGGTAGATGTGTTCTGATATTGCCATTTCTAAGCCAGTGCCAAGGCTGAACTGAATAACTATATATAGTTCTGATGACAAAGTATTAACCCAAGCTTTTGGCCTACCCTACTCAAACTCACAGTATGGCCCAAGGATATCGGCAGAGAGATGCAGAAGTGGAAGCCACATTCAGATCACTGGGTACGGACTGCCACCGCGTCTTAGAGGAAAAATGAGTGCAGCCAGGATATGATGGAGACTTGGAGGCCAGAATACCACGGAAAACAAAAACAAGGTCACCAGGCTTGGACCCAGCTAGGGAGAGACCAGACAGTAACTCATGCACCTCAGGGAAGGAGAATAGTAGAGCCATGCCGTCCAAAGACATGGCCCCAAGGACCAAAACAGATGGAGGCTGCTGCCCCAGAGTCAGCTGACCTGTACTTCCCTAGTGCTGCTCAGCCACAGCCTCCACAGACACATCTGGACACTGCACTAAGGGAGGGCAGGGATGGCACAGAAGGCCCAGGAAGGGAGCATTGCCACTTTTTAGAATCAGAGAAATACGGAGAACCACCTGGAAAGGCTTAAATTATAGAACCAGGATAGATGTAAGCTGGATTGAGTATTTATTCTTGCTTAGAAACTGCCAATCACAGAAGCATTGGAGAGGTAGCCTCAGTTAGACTTGGAAAAAAGCAAATAGATTACTTTTATCTGCATGTATTAATTCTGGAGTGATATATATATATATATATATATGCATGTACATATATATGACACCTTATAGTTTCAAAAGCATTTAATATATTAATGACATTGGCTCTTCTATTTCTGTGACTTTGGCAGCAGATGAGTTATTTTTCTCTTTATGCCAACTAAGAAACTGAGAAGCAGAGAAGACAAACTGTTACCCAAAATTACAGTTACAAGTGATGGGAAGGACGGCACTTAAATCTTCTGAATTTAAAACTAGCATTTGCCCCTCTGTATCATGTTGCTGAAGTACGTGGGTATCTTCTATAAATTCAGGAATATGTTTCACACGTAGTTCCATCTCAAAGAGTATAAGTAAGAGAAAAAGTCATTCAGAAACTTTTGCTTAGTTCTCTGCAGTGTCATGAGCCCTAAAATCATGGGATGTAAAGGAGAAATCTAGCACATTCACAGCTCTTTAGCACCAGAGACCTTCCTCAGACACCTCGTCTCCTGCACATCTGTTCCCATTCTCCTTTGTCCAGAAATCCCTGCTCCTCCAACTCACTCCCCCAATTATCCGATGTGACTTCAATCCACCATTTCCCAGTGACTCCAGAACAGTAGTTTCTGGGATGGAAATAAGTACAAGGAAAGAGAGTTCTAAAGGTCAAGTAAGTTTGGGAAACACTAGGTTAAGCCCATTAAACTTATCATATGCTTTCGTATGATGAATGAGGCTTAGGGCTCTGTGAGGAAATGAGACAGCCCCAGACTTATTTGGCCACATAACCCTCCCTTCCGTGGTATCCTGTATTATTGTGCTGTTTAAAGCACATGTTAACGCTGCCACCTTAATCAATAACTCTGACGGATGAGACAGAGTTCAGACTATGACATGGGTCATTCCAGTGACCATTAGGGTTGACTCTGCTGACTGGATGGATGGATGGTTACATCCTGGCGCTACATGCTCTAGCAAACAGGCAACCTTCCCATGAGGACCATTATTAGGTCAAGTGATTCTGGGCTCCTAAGATCCTCATTCTGTTTGAGCATTTCTTGCTGTAGCTCAGATATCTATAGCCATGAGTCACATGGAGAAAAAAAAGAACATGGATGAATGAGAAGTATGCTACGAAAACTGATTTTATTTATTGCAGCGACACATGTTTTTGTGAACGATAAGTAAAGACTGGTCGCTGTTCTCCACGCCTCGCGATCCAGGGAAAAGTGTGGGAACTGACACGGGAGAAGCCATTGTGTCCCCTACGGAGTGTCCTCTACGTGCAGGGGAAGCAGGCCAGAAGAGCCGGAGGGGCTGTGAGAGGCTTTGAGGAGGAAGCAGCGGCAAGGCTGGGGCTTGTGGAATGGGGAGTGTTTCTGCCTGCTGAAAACGTAGACCATCAGAGCAGGAAGCAGAGTGTGCAGTCAAGACCGGAAATGGAATGAGGGTGCCAGGAAGCAAGGAGTAGATAAACGGAGCAAGTACCTCACTTCCAGGCCGTGTACCTCCCGCTAAGCTGCCGGCGGCGGCCAGACTGAGAAGTTCGGACTTTACTCTGTTGGTAACATGGGTCTGCCAGCTACTTTTCTGCCTTGGTTTTTTATATATACACGTTTGCACTACAGATTCGTTTACCTGTGATGACACACAGCTGGGACATCAGTGGACATACATATGGCTTTTGGCTCTCTCTCATTTTTCCCCTTTCTCTCCCCACCCATTTCTTTTTCTCCCATTTTCAAATTCCCTTCCCATCACCAAGAAATCTATTTTTCTATTTCCCACCCTCTCTGTTAAATTTTATTCCTTTAGTCATTTATATTTTAGCTTTCTCATACAAGTAAGACCATGCAATGCATGATCTTTAGCATCTGATTTATTTCCCGAAGCATTATGTTCTTAAGGGGGAGTGGGAGGGGGCCCATTTTCTTACGAATGCTTCAAATCTCTTTTTATGACAGTGTAATACTCCATTGAATATATAAGTCACATTTTTTTTCTTGTCTATTCACCCACTGTTGGACTTGGAGGCTATTCCCAGGATTTAGCTATTATGAGTTGTGCTGATATTAATGTAGGTATGCAAGTGTCTCTATGATAAGAAGCCTTCACCTCTTTTAGAAAGATGTCCAAAAGAGAGAAGCTGGGTTAAATGAGATTTCTATTTTCTGTTTTCCAAGGACTGGGCCTGTAAACATTATAAGCACAATGAAATCAGTGTGAAGATTCCTGAAAGTAGAAACCCCACTTACCCATCTACCTAGTTTTGACTTTCCTTTTTCTGCACCAATTTTGAGAAAACGCTGGATTGTGACAAAAGCAAAGGACAACCTAAATCCCAGATTCCTAAGGGTGGACAGACTGGGGTCCAGCCAATCCAAGGAAATTAGCCTCACACTTGGAAGAGAGCTTCAGAATTCTTTTGGATCGGGGTAGGATTTGTGGTTCAACGAGGACCCACCACCATTACAACATATCAACGAGGGACATCGGGACTCCAGGCTAGCACCCAAAATTTAGGTGCTGGCCCACTCCTGTTAGGGCCTACAAAAGCATTCCAAACCTCAGGACAGATCCTGAGCCCCTCAAGCAAGGGAAATACTCTGTGCATTCAGAAGTGGACAGCCTGTCATGGGGCACATTGAGGTCTAGAAGGCCAATGCCAGAAGCTCTTTCCTTATGTCCTAAAGGCCTAGGAACTACAACTACTGTTTTGCTGAACCTTGTAACAACCCTGATAAGGTGAATTTACTTGTTTTACAGAAAGGAAGCCAAGGAAGTGAGGCTTAGTGCAGCTTGCCCAAATATACAGTGAGCTTTAGCCATGCCAGGACTTAAACTCTGGTCTGGCTCACTCTGAAGTCTGAGGCATCTCAACCATCATGCTGTGCTGGTTTTGTGTTAGAACTCCCTGGCTCTCTAAAGCCTGGCTCAGGATCAGCCAAAGGACATGGAGCTGAAATTCCTCAGCAGCTCCCCAGTGCCAGTCATACAACAGCACTGGGGCAAACCATGGCTCACCATTTCTACCGGTTTTGCCATTCACAGTCTACTTACCCCTTCTCCACAACCCACTGCTCATTTCTGTGTCCACCTTTGGTGAAGTATCTTCCTCTAAGGTGACACCTTCCTCTAAGTTGCTCAATGCATCGTGAAAAAAATCATCTCATGGATCCCCATCCCTTTGAGGCACCATTTCTTTCTGATTCCTTGTTCCCAGGTCCCTGAGGTAAGGAGCCTAATTTACAACATCAGAGAGAAACTTTTGCCAGAGTGGGGACTCCACAATTCTCCAGGAATTATTTTCTCTACTGACTTGAGTCTGTGCAATCTGTGCCTTCAGACCCTAGTCTAAACATTATGTTTGAATTTTAAGTTTCTACTTAATATTACTCAGTTCAGAAAGTGTGCCTAAATGCTAACTTTAGGAAATCTGCGCTCACCTGCAGCCTCAGGTTCCCCTTTTACCGTGTGAGGTGAGGAGATTAACTTTGTGATCCTCAAAGTTCTATTCAATATTATGATTCATGCCCATTTCATGGCTGATGGAATAGAAGACTAAGGCATCTTCAATTGCAGAACTGGAATTCTCATCAATTAGGTTGATCAACTATTTGTGAATATTTATCGTGCACCTGTTACATACAAGGCACTATGCTGGGCTCTGGAGGTACATAAATTAAAAAGAAATCATCCATCCCTGCTACGTAGGCATCCCTGGTATTTAGATATTTCTCTGCTAACTCAGAGGAGACAGATACATAAAAGAGCATTTTAGAGTCTTATGAGAAGAGTTGCAGTGGGAGTGGAAGTGTGCTCACAGAAGGGCAGAGGAGAAAGACTTGCTAGCTACCTCTGCCCAGGGTGCCTAAGGAAGTTTATAGGAACGGTGATGCTTCAGGTGAGAAGGAAGAACTGACCTTTGAATAGCTGAAATTGACCAAGGACCACTTGGTCTTTGGTGGCTTATAGAAAAATGCATCCCGATTTCATTTTTACTCTTGTTAGAATAAACAATAAAACGTTAGTAAGTGGAGTGTTAGGATCTGCTCAATAGACAAAGCTCCATAGGGATCAAAGGACAAGACGTAGATCCAAGGATGGACACCGAAGAGGTTTGCCTACTGTCTAGCAATAAAGAGCAGCCAGCATAACAGTAAATAAGTATGTCTGACAAGAACAGGAGAAAGAAAAGTCATTGAAAATAGCAGGAACCTACGCGTTGTCCAAGCCTGGGGAGGTTAGAGTGATTTTAAGAGACAAAGCCAAATTGACAAGGGAATGCCAAAATGAGACCAGGGAGGAGGACGACAATAAGGACAGAGATAAATAACCTGTTTTTCAAGCACACTTCCAGTAAGTCCTGAAAGAGAGGGTTAGCAAAACCTCAGAGACTCGCCTGGTGTAATTTGCTGTCAAGGAAAAGTAGACATTTCTTTAAAAAATTAAGTCTTTGCCTCAGTGACTGTTAGCAGAAGCGGCTGGAAGGGAGCATAAATCCCGTGTAGAGGGGAGAGAGTAGCACTGGGAGGCAATAAAGGTGAATCCTGACGAGGAGAGTTGATTAAGCAGTAAGCTGCACAGAGATTGAGAGAGGTCTGGCCCGAGGTGATTGATGGGAGTGTCCGGAAAGGCGTGTTCCAAGCTAGATGATGTCTGTGCGTCCCTGGACCGCCAGGAGGGAAAGGGAAGAGGGGGAGCCCGGTCCCCTCATGCTCTGAGCCCCTTGCCTTTGGACGTGCAGGAGGTGGAGAGCGCTGTTGTGGAAAACGAGCTGCACCCTGGGCACCGTGGTGGGCTCTTCCTGTAGCCTGTCTCATTGATTTCTCATCATATTCTGCCAGGCGGGTGTTATTATAAGAAAGCTGCGGGTCGGAGAGGTTAAATAACCTGTCCAAGTCCACATGGTAAGCGGCAGACCTAGAATTTGAACTCCAGTCCGGCTGATTATAAAATCTATACCTGCGTGCGCTCTTCACTCCATTCTAATGGAATCGCCATATCCTTTTACATGGTCGTAATGGATGTGTCAAGCGTAGTAAGTGGTGGGAGCCCGAGTAATGGTAGCTAGTGAACGTAAAAGGAGGAGTAGGGAGAGAAGGAGGAGGAGGGCCAATATGTAAACGGATGATAATACCTATTTCAAAGAGCTGTTGTGAGAAACGCGGTAATATATGTCACGTTCCATCATCTGGCCTGAGGCAGAGTGGGAATTCAAAACCTGAGCGGTCCTTCCTGGGCGCTCGACACCTTTTATCATATCTCTCTGTAAGTTTCCTATGTGTTTGAACTCCTCTAATGGAGCTATAAGCTACCCGAGGGTAGAAATTCACCTAACTAATCTGCATTTCTCAGAGAACTTTGCACATAAAAGACTCCAATCAGGGTTTCTTAAATGTCCGCAAGTGCAGCAAATATAGATGAGGACTTCGCAGTATAAAAACGTTGTATTTCTCTTTGTAATTACTGTGGTCGTTAACAGTGTGATTTTTATTACTCCTTGTGGTCTACCTACTATCCTTTACACACGTGTAAATGCATGTGTGTGTAAGTATGCATTTGTGTAGTATGCCAGTTTCCTGGCATTGGGACAAAATACCCAACACCCTCAACTTAAAGGGCATGAGGTGTATTTTGGCTTGCAGTTTTTAAAGGCCTCCTCCACACGTGGCTGACTGGTTCCAAGGCAAAAACAGCAATGGCAGGATGGCCTGGGTGGAGAACAAGCTGCTCATGCTTGGTGGCAGGAAGCAGAGAGCCAAGGGAGAAGGAAGAACACAAACATGCCCTCTAGACCATGCCCCCATGACCGACCCCTTTAACTAGGCTCTGTCTCTTAACAGCCCATGAAATCATCAGTGGGTGAGTTAGCACTCCCATGGTCCAACCGCCTTCCAAACACTTGAGAATTTTAGGACACATTTTAGAGTTAAGCCATTAACAACGTTAACAACACTGTCTTGGTTACTTTTTTTGTTGCTGTGACTCAATACCCAACATCCACAAATTTAGGGGAGGAAAGGTTTATTTTAGCTCACAGTTTCAGAAGGTCACAGTCCATTCAGGGTGGCTGGCAGCAATGAGAGTAGGTGGCAGAGGCAGAGGCAGCTTCTCAGGACATCACAATCAGGAAGCCAAGTCAAGGCTAGTTGAGACTAGTCCTCCAAGGAGGGCAGGAAGCAGCTTATATATCCTTCCAGGTCTCAGTCCAGTGATCAGCCCCTTCTGGATCCAGGTCTGGAAGGTGTGATAAACCCCCACTACAGGCTGATAATCCAATTTACACGCCTGTAATACGCTCGTCCAAACTAGGCCCCAATCTACCAACAGTATAGACAATTGTTCCATAGACAATCCTTAACATTCAAATACATAAGATGTTTGGGGGACATTCCAGATCCAAACCATAATAAAAACATAACCAGATTTTTGAAGAATTGAAACTCAGCAATGTAAATGTGACTTTTCTCCCCACCTATGACTTTGGAACATACTTATAATATGTTCTTTTCTTGTTCTTTAATGATATTTTGAGCCAAATATATATCCTTCCACTCATTACTGGTATTAAATGTTCATCCAAAGTACAATTCCAGTCTTGACTGGGCATGGCTATTCTGTGACTGGCCCTCTCAGAGTCTGCCAGCACGTCCTCTGAAGTGCATGTATAAATGCTGGCCTTTAGGAGGATTCATATGCAGGGGTATAAGCCCCATTGCAATAGGCTTAGCACTCCTTGACCTCTGCCACCCCATCTCCTGGCAGGTCACACTAACGCATATTATAAGAGACCATAGCCTAACAATATATCTTAGTGAGCAATCAGGACAGCTCAAGCCTCCTGGACTTCTGTGACCTTTGATCCACAGGAAGTAATTCATCTTTGCTACATCAAACCATGACAGTAGGGCAATACTACGGACTGAACAATTGTGCCTCCTCCAACTTCAGATTTTGAAACTCTTAATTCCCAATGTGATGGTGTTGTTTGGAAATGGAGCCTTCTGGTCACGAGGGAAGATGAACTCTCAAGATGAATTTAGTGTCCTCCTAAAAAGAAGCATGAGAGTTTGTTTTGTCTTTCTGTGTTCTCCACCACATGGGAACACAGTAAGAAAGGCATCTACAAACCAGGAAAACTGTCCGCAACAGAGCCCAGTCATGCTGGCACTGTGATCTAGGACCTGTAGCTTCCATAACTGTGAGAAGCACATGTCTGATGTGTACGCCACCATCTGTGGCGTTTCAATGCAATATCCTGAGCTAGGACGGGCCGCCTCAGGATCAGTCCCTGCCTCTCTCTACCATCTCTCCCCCATTCCTTTCTTTATCTTCTCACATGAGTCCAACAAGCAGCTTAGCCCATCTGCTGTGTTAGGAGATGTCTACACAGAGATTATCCACTCATCCACACTGCAAACACCACAGTCTTTCTGGGGATTTTCTCAGCATATCTCCTTGGCCTTGGGGTGAAGCAGTGGTTGATTCAGATAGAGGAAGGAGAAACTTTGCACCAACCTCTGCACACCCTCAAGGCCTTCATTGTCTTCTTCAGACTTCCTCCAGGATTTTTGGGTTTTGTTTTAAATGAAGGAGAAGAGATCATGGAAATGGTTAAGAAGCAGAAGGGATTGAAAAGAAGTTTGGTTTTGCTGATTTTAGTAAATACTGAGAGAGTTGCCTGGTCTCTGAAGTGGATTCCAACCCTTAGATGTGTATTCTTTTGTCTTAGTGTTAGGTTCTAGCTGCCAATTTTGAGGCAAAATAAAGAATCTTAACCAACATCAGGTTAAGCCCACTTATCACATCTTTGTGTATCTTGTGAAGTGAAATGTATCATTCTTCCTTCACAGTTCAGAAAAATCAGGCTCAAAGAAGGTATGGAAAGCTGTCCCCCAAAGTAAGTAATTCGAACAACATCTGCCAGACATCAAAATCCACCTGTAGCAAAGTAAGGACAGACATAAAAGGGGTGTGGGACATAGATCACCTCCTGGCCAGTAGGGGGAAAGGGAAAGAGCAAGTAGCTTCCCATGGCTGCTCCTCAGTATGGGCTAGATAGGAACAATGAGCCCAGGTACTCCTTTGCCCAGAGCTGTAGGAGAACTTCAAAAATGACCCATATTCTCTGGAGCTATTGCCTGCAAGAGTCCCTTTTGCCAGGACATGGCGAGGCAAGCAAACACAGCAAGCCCAAGGAAAGCCCCGAGTGACTGCACTTTAGTAGTAGTCATTAGCAGAGTGGAGAAGGCTCAAGTCACCAGCCCTGGGGACTCATGTGTTCATTAGGAGCAAAGGCCACAGCCAGAAGGCCATTCCAATTTCAGATGCAGAACCCAGAAGCCCGTCCCCCCATGTTAATCAGGGCAGAGGTTCTCAAAGTACGGTCCCAGTCAGCAGCTTCCACATCCCCTAGGGGTTTGCTAGCTGGGAATTCGAAGTCTTGCCTTTCACTGCTCCCCACACCTGAGCAAGAAGCAGAAATAGGACAGACCCAGCAATTTGTTTTAATAAGCTATCCAGGTGATGTTTGTTTGTTACTCTGTCAGGATTACGTGAGTGTAACTCACAAACAGAAAGCTGTTTGCCTTCACTAGATCTGAAGTTTGAGTTATCCTGACTTATAATAAGTAGGCACAGTGATACACTGGCACCAAAATGTATGCTTAAGTTATTTCCATAGTCCAAAAAAAAAAAAAAAAACAGTTCCCTCATGCTCCCACATGGTCAAGAGTTCCGGGCTACCACTTGTGGTATTTTAGTCCCTTTCATTCTGCTTCTTGCAGAATGTCATATAAAGGCAATCAGATAGGACAAAGTCTTTTGTGTCTGGCTTCTGTCATTTAGCATAATGCCTCTGAGTTTATCCATGTTGTTTCAAGCATCAGTAATCTGCTCCTTTTTATTGCTGAGAGGTATCCCACTGTATGAATGTACACCCATCTACTAGGTGATAAACACTTGTGTCATTTCCAGTTTGGGGCTATTATGAATAAAGAAACTATAAATATTCATGCTATTCATGTATGAGTCTTTGTATGGACACGTGCGCTCATCTGTCCCAGGAAATCTTGAGGCTTGCCGGATCATCAGGTTAGTATATATTTATTTTTGTTAGAAAGTGCAAGACTGTTCCCCAAAGTGACAGTAAGATTCACTTATCCGTGAGGGCTCACTTCCTCCCTTCTCCCTCCACCATGCAGTGTTACCAATATTTGGTGTCTCTGTCAATTAGACATTCTAATAGGTGTCTAGTGGCATCTAATTACAGCTTCCTTTTTATTTTTATAGCAATAAATGCTGCTGAGCATGTTTTTGTGAGCTTACTTGCCATCCAGGTCTCTCCGTTGATAACATATCTATGTAAATTCTTCCCTAATTCATACAGAATGAGTTGTTTTCTTAATATTCAGTTTTAAAGGATTGTTGTGTACTCTAGACAAAGTCCTGTAAGAGATAAGTGTTTGTAAGTATTTTTTCAGTCTCTATTTCATCTTTATATTCTTAAGTTTCTCTTGAAGAGCGTAAGTTTTAATTTTAGTGAAATTAATTCACTGTATCAGTTTCTATCATGATTTTTGCATCCTATTCGAGATTTTTTGCTCATTTTTACAAAGACTTTCATCTATTTTTCTAAAAGTTTTACAATTTCAGATTTTTAATTTAGGTCTATCGTTCACTTTGAATTAATTTTTATATGGTTTAAAGCCATGACTTTTTCTCTTCAGGTGGGTATCTAGTTGTTCAGGACCATTTAAAAACACTGTTGTTTCTCCACTGAAATTCCAATGCACCTTATTTACCAAAAAAAAAAAAAAAAAAAAAAAAAATGACAAACTGATCATACATGGGCAGACCTCTCCTGGACACTGAGGCTTTTCTCTGTCTGTATGTTGATGACACATCATTTTGATTACTGTAGTTTTATGGTAAGTCTTGAGATCAAACACCCTAAGTGTCTCAACTTGGATTTTTAAAATTGCATTGGCCATGTAAGTTCTTTTAATTTTTACAGAAATGTTATAATTAGCCTGTCGACTTAAAAAATCCATAGGATTTTATTGAAAATATGGATCAACTTGGGGGTAATTGATATGTGTGATATTGAGTGACATTGAGTTTTTCAATCCACTAATGTAGATTGTCATTCTACCTATCCGTGTCTTCTCTAAATTCTCTTATCATTTTTCAATGGCAGCAGAATATAAATTTGCACAACCTTGTTAGATTTATCCCTAAGTATTCCACTTTTAAATTCTACCTATGAGTATTAACTTATTAAAGAAAAAACATGAACAGATTTTATCCATAATGTTTTCCTGAGAACTCAGCCACATCTCACAGCATTAAGTGGGGGCTCCACAGTCAGACAGGATTATCGTTCAACTCCAGCACCTCCAGTTTTAAGTGGCAGTACCGTCTAGTTTGTAAGATCTCATATTTGATAGGCAGACTGATTGGGCTCAAAGCTTCATTCTGGTACTCACAGCCCTGGGCTGTCTAGGGCTCAGTTCATTCATCTGTCAAATGGGCGTAATACACATGCACCTCACAAGGTTGTTTCTAGGATTCTGCACCATGTCAAGCATCATCAAGCTCACACAGATAACCAAACCTGCTGGCTGTTATTATTTCTTACTATGCATGTGATCTTGAGCAAATTTTAACAAATATCTACCTCTGCATTTATAAATCTAAATCATCAATAACAATAATATTAATAGGATTGAGTCAAGAATTAAACTAAAACCTTTAAGACACAGTGCTTAATGCCTGGCACACAATATTAACATTAGCCTTATTAATATTAACATTAGCCACTGATCTTATCTGTATTAGCATGTTTGACATTAAGCAAATGGGTATTTAAAAAAAATAAGTATCTGCTAAGGCATAAATTCTACCCTTTCAAAAAAGCCTGGAAAGGAAATTCAAAAGTCACAGCAATGCTTGTTATAATATTTCAATGATGAGCAGACTGACTTAAGGAAACATGGGTATTCTCAAGCACTCGGGCACAATGATTTTCCCTGGTCATCCTGAATGGCCCTTGCCTCCCCACATTCTTTCTAAGCTTGATTATAGATGGTGATGTTCAAGCTTCAAACTAAAATCAATCTATTTATTGTAATGACTTCTAGTTACGTACACCCAATTACCACCATCATTAAGAAAGCAGTATCTGCCGATATTGAGTAGTAGCATGACATTAGGCGTTCAGGGTGTGTGGCTTCAAAGCATGCCTTTCTAAATAGGAAAAATCTAAACACATCTAAGATGATTCCTTTTGTGTTTAGATTTTGTGTTTAACTCTTCTCCAACTTGAAAAGCGAAACAAAACAAAACAAAAAAGCTTAGCCAACTTACTCATACTGGGAGGAGCAGGGATTTCTACAAGATATAAGTACGTGTTGATCTCTTTGGAATATGGCATAGTATTGGCATAAGTGATAACATATCTCTAAAGAAATTAGCCCTTTAATCTCACCTATTTGAGTGTGTTTGCACAGCTTTGGGGATCATGGCCTGTATAAGAAGTTTCATCTTGGTGACACAGAATAGGGAACAGTATCAAGCTGTTATGTTCTATACTATAATATATATATATATATATATATATATATATATATATATATATATATATATATATTTTCTTCATCTGTAGTGTAATGGGCTGATAGAAACTTAGTCCAGATTTGAATCTCTGGCTTTAAAATTCCTTCTCTGCCTTCCAGCTTGTCACAGTCTAGTGGGAGGAAAAGATGCCTATCTGGAAATGGAGATAGTTATCCAAAGTGCTTTTTGACTAACATCTTAAAGTGACAATTCTACATCACAGGAGATTGGAATTTGATTAGTGTTGCAAACTGTTTTCTCATCTGTAGAACAGGTTTAGTTGTAATTGCTTGGATGTATGTAGAATTACTGAGTTAATATTGTCAAATGTCTAGAATATCGAAATAATATTGAGAGTTAGTTACTTGCCCTTATGCATCTGTCTCCCTAAATAGTCTCAGAGTCTGAGACTATTTGACATCATAAGGAAAACTTTGCCTTGAAAACATTTGCATCATAAATCTGCCCTGAGAGCATAAAGACCTAAATTAGTTTTAATGTCTTTAAAAGACTGAGTTATCTGTTATTTTAATAATTTGCACAATCACCAGATCACCCACTATACTTTTGCTTTTTCCCTGCCAATTATTTAAATCAGATTCAGAGAAACTGATAATTGTTACAAATTGAGATATTATTTTAAAAAAATAAAACCTTGAGGTAGGGTGGAGGTGTAGTTCAGCCCACTTGTAGACCACTTACCTAGCATGCATGAGACCCTGGGTTTGAATTCCAGCCCTGGGAAAAAAAACACTTTAATATTGGCCACCTTGTTTACATTTCATGTCTATTATAATATTTACTGAATTACCTAAGTTAGGAAAGCGACTTGTTTTTTGTCAGCCTTAGTTTCTCCATCTGTAAAATAGCAATGACCAACAATCCCCCCTTTTTGTAGATTTTTTTTTTGTGAGTGTGGTTTAAGAACAGGTCAGATTATATACACATATGATACACCCAGACACACCTACATGTGCGCTTTCCTAATTCCCTAGGTGGCTCCCAAGCCAACTGAGTTGGCAGTCACCCTAACTATCACGTCAAACCATGTTTATTCTCACTGGAAGGTAAACTTAAGACAGATGGGGCTTTCTGGGATCTTGCTATTTATTTCTCATGCCCTGGAGGATATTTGTGGGAAAAAGGAAAGGGGAGAAAGGAGAGGAATGAAAGGGAAGAAATGAGAAGGAAGAAGAGGGAATGGAAGGGGAGGAGGGAAGAAAAGATGTCAGTCTGTCCTTTCCACTGCCCTCTTTGGTGGGATCCATAATTTCATTTTATGCTTGAGAGAAATGGGGTGAGAAGTTATTTGTTTTTGTAATGATCACAGCTCCTGAGAGAACAAGGGATCCTAAACAGACTCTTCTTGAATTCAAGAAGAGCTTTTCCCATTTTCTGGAAAGATACTCTGAAATGTCTCCTTCAGTTCTCTTAGAGCAACTGTAACCAGTTTTACGTTTGCACTATAAACAACTAGAAAACTGGGCAAACTATATTTTTAAAAAACCTGAGTATAGACACAGGACGATAGGCAGCTAAGGGTGTGATCCCCAAGACACAGGGAACAAGCGAGGCAAAAACTGTATTTGTGCTTTCTTTCTTCCTGGGAGGCCACTTTTGAATTATAGAGAAGGAAAGGGGAAACCAAGTGGAAGATGGCAAACCTGAGCGTTCAGAATGCGGCAGGCAGACTTCAGTAGAACAGAAGCGTTGGAAGCAGCCACGTGGGGCTCCAGAAAAGGAGCTCGTGCGCAAAGAACGAGCTCCAACCCCTCCAGATTGTTGCAGAACACTGTCCTGTGAGTGCGCAGGGTGAAGCCGACTTAGCTTAAAAGGCTCACAAAGGAATTTGAATTCTGAACGGAGGAGTAGAAAGATTACAGTGAACTTCCAGGAGTTGGTTAGATACTCAAGGAAAGTCGCACTTTATAGAGCAGCCAAACCAATCCAATGGAAAGGCCACTCCAGAGCTGCCGTAACAGAGCCTAAGAAGAAGCCTTGTTGCAGACCCCAGAATCTATCACATTAGTGGCTACCCATGTATAGTGGCCAGCATCCAAACAAAACAGTAATGAAACATACCCAAGGTATGCGAACACCAGGAGGTGAGCAGCACCTAGGACGACAAGGTCAGTGGGGAGGTATGGACCCAGGGATGGAGATGGTCAAATTAGTGGCTGTGGTTTGGAGGTGAGGTGTCCCCCGAAGCCTCATGTATTTGGATGTTGGGGAGTACCTAGCACATGCTGCTAGAAGGTGGGAATTAGTCAGAAGAAGCGGAACACTGGGGCTTGAGCTGGAAGGGGCTGATCAGTAGGAAGTGGCCTGGAAGGATTATGCCAGCCCCACCCTCCTTTGCTCACTTGGCTTCCTGTCTCCCATGCCATGAATAGCTTTTCCTCCTTCTGGGCCTCTGCCATGTGCTTCCACCACTGCCAGCTGCATATGAATGGGCTGAGACCACTGAAACTGTGAGCTAAAATAAATCTTTCCTCCCTTAAATCGTAGATGTTGGGTATTCAACATAAGTAAACAAAGACTTAAAATATACTAAGATCACTATATAAATATGTTTGTTGGTTTAAAGAAGACATTGGACACTAAGAGGGGTAAAATATATACATGAAATAACAAGTAGAAAATATAGAGTTAAAAAATCTGAAATGTATAATTCACTAGAAATGCCTAACAGATTAAACCTTGCATAAGTAAAGATAAGGGAATTTGAGCACATAGGAATAAAAGTGATCCTAAGTAAGACGCAAGATAAAAAGGAGATATGAAGATTCTCCATGACAGTGGAGTAAGACTCTGTGGCTTAACACAAAGGTAATTAAAATCTCAGAAGGAGAGAGCAGAAAAAAGTATTTAAGATACAGTGGCTGAAAAGTATCCCAAATCTGAACATAAGCTAGAAGATTAAAGAAAGCAAATTAAAAAAAAACAGGGACAACTAAGAAAAAAGCTATGCCAGAATACATTATAGTCAATTTTTTAAAATCAATGATAAGATTAATATCATCTAAAAAGCCCAAAGAATTCATTAGATATATAAGAATGAAAATAGGAACATCTGTTGATGCTCATCAGAAAGAATGAAGTTCAGGGCATAATGTAATATAATATTTTTAAAGAAGTAAAGTATCCTTTAAGTTTTTAGGCAATATTGAAGTTTTTCTAGAAAAAGCTGAGAAAATCTGTTACCAGCATACACAAATGAACTAAGCTTTTAGTCAAGTTTTCTGGCTGAAGGAAAGGACCTCTGCACAGTTATAAAGAGCTCCAGAAAGGGTAAATATATGGGAAAAAGGGGAAACATTTTCTCATTTTAAAATTTCCATTAAAAATAGTTAAGTAAAAACAATTTATTGTGATATTTACAACATATATACAAGTAAAATGTATAATAGGAGAACACTGTTGCAATATTCTCACTTCATAGTGAAATGGTTTAATACGATCTGAAGTTAAGCCATGATAAGTTAAAGACACGTGTTGTAAATTCCAGAGCACCCACCAAATAAGTTACGAGGAGCAAAATACATAAACGAAAGCACAGAGGCTGGGACTCCTGAGGCAGGAGCAAAGACAGAACACAGGGAAATACTTAACCCCAATGAAAGTAAAGTGCAAAAACAAAGGGCAGGTGAAAAACAATAGCAGACAGCTGATTTAAATCCAACTATACTGATAAATACATAAAACATAGCCAGTATAAGCAATGCAAAGTCAGAAATTATCACCCTGGAATAAAAGCAATAAAACATTGCTGAGAGAGATTAAAAGGCTTAAATAAGCGGAAAGATTTTTCCATAACGCTGGGTTGGAGAGCGACATCCTTGAGAAGCCCGCTCTCCCCACGTTGGCTCCTTCGCACAGCGCGCTCCTACTCAGAATCACGGCCAGCTCTTCCTCCACAAACCTAGATGCCCACCCAAAAGTTATGTGAAAATGCAAAGGACCCACACAGCTGAAGCAATTTTAGAGAAGAGGAACAAAATGGGAAGACTTATGACACCTTATTTCAAGACCTATTATAAGTGGGCAGTGCCTAATGCAGAATAGGACTGATGTAAGCATACCATTAACTGGAAAAGGACAGAAATATCAGAAATTAATAGGTAGGATATGATCAAAGGATTCTCAAGAGAGTTGCCAAAACATTCTGCCAAGTACTGGTAAAATGACTAGGTAATCATATGGACGGAAAGCGCCGAATCCATAGTTCACAGTGTGAAAAGAGTAATAGATTCCCACACACAGCTGAAATTATGAATATCCTAGAAGAAAACTTACATGCAAATATTCATAACTTTGGGATATGTGGACACTTCATGGGGAAAACACATGCACTTTAATTCATTATGCAGCGGGTTGCATGTGAGTGTTCACAGCATGTCATTCCAAAACCCGAGAACTGTAACTACCCTAATATCCCTTAACGTGCATCTTTGTCCTCCTTGATGCTGCTGTCACAGAATGCCTAAAACTGGGTAGTTCATGTGAATAGAAGCTATTTCACACAGCTCTGGAGGCTGGAAAGCAAAACCGAGGTGTCTGCTGGTGCCTGGCAAGGGCCTTGTTGCTATGTCACCCCAGGGTACAGACGGGGCAAGAGAAGAAGGAGACCAGGGAGGACAAGGAGAGAGAGCGCCTGCGCTCAGCGCGTGGGAGAGCTGACTTTACCCTAGGACGAGGAATCGCCTTCCTGCGTGGTGGCGTCCAGCCTGGCCCCAGAAACCAGCCCCTCCTAAAGGTCCATCCTCATGCTGTTGCCCTCCTGGGCGTTATTTCTACGTGTGCTTTCTGAGAACTCATCCAAACCACTGGGCCAAGGAATATATAAGCGAAGGGTGGAATCACGGCTCTAGAGAGGAGTGAGGAAGTGTTGACTTGGATGTGTGCCTCAAAATAGTGTGGTGAGTTCAGCAAGTGAGAGGCTGAGCCCACGTTTCCGGGAACTCCTCAGGCGGGGAAGCGAATACACACCCTGGCGTTGCCCGGGCTGGGAGTTGGGTGGAGAGAGGCGCTGAAGAACATCTTAAGGGGAATTTTAAAAGTGATGAAGATGAGTGCAGCTGCACCAGGTAGATTATGCATCAGTAAAGCTAATATTTAAATATAACCATCTGCTATGGCATGAAACTCACCGGGGAAAACTGACCTGCTCCAGCTCATGCTTAAGCCAGGTTGCAGTGAAAAGGAAACCGAACGCCCCTCGGGCACGTCTCCTGTCCCGCCAACCACAGTTAGCCAATCAGAACACTTTCCTGTTGGGAAATTTCAGCACGTAGGACATAGTGTTAATATTTAGATTTGTATTTATTCAGCGGTTGCTAATTATTCTATTTCACAGATGTGAGCCAATTACACCGTTTTCTGAATTTTGCTGGTCTTGGAGCTTTTATAAATTGTGAGGTTCTAATATAGAGTTAATTGTGGTGACGTGGGAAGAGCTGGCGGGCCTCAGTACTAATCAGACAGTGGCTTAAATTCTGGCTCTGCCACTTACCAGCTGTGTAATATTCACGCCTTCATTAATACGCAAAAACTGGGGCAGTTTTGTAATGTGCCCCATATTTCCATGGGAATAGAGAGTATTCATGAAGGCGAAGTCGCAGGCTCACCGAGCTTACAGCCTCACGCACATGCCAGCTGACATCCCCTCTGCAAGTTTTGCCCTTGTAAGATGACACTGTGAGCACCTCGGCAGGTTGTGAGGCCAGGAAGTAACCGACTCAGCTACCCTGGCCTGTGAAATAAGGGGTCTCTCCTACAGTGCCCATTTGTGGGTCTCGGCCTCCCTTCCGGCCCCCTCTGTCCTATCCTCCCATCAGGCACACCATTTTGCTTTCCTGTGCTAGAGTAATGCCCTGCAAACGCTAGTCGTTGCTTCTTTTCTCAGTTAAAAAAGTTTTTGCCCTGCCAAATGGATTTGTCCTATTCTTACCTTAAAAACTTTATCATTAAATATATTGGATGCTTTTAAAACAGTTATTCTACTGAAATTTGGCTAATTTGTGGTTAAATGGTATGATATTTCTTAACACTAATTCTTCATGTCTGAATGACACTATCTTTACAAAGCCTTTTTGTATCTATTATCTCATTTAATCATCTCAAGAATCCTTATGGTCAGGGAGCAGATTATCAAGTCTCCTGCCCAGATGAGGAAACCAAGGCTTTCCCAGGTTAAAAAAAGGGAGGGAGGAGTTTAGTTATTTCAGGGCTGGAATTTGGTCCTGCTTTTCCTAGTCTCAGCTCGGTATTTTTCACTGGCTTCTGTATGTGATGAATGTATTGAGCAGCCTGATGGCATACTAGTATTCCCAGTGTTTTGGAGAGCTCTTGGTACGTGGGGAGTTGGCCCTGTGACAGAATAGCCGGGACTGCAATGGCTACTGATTAAGCAGTGACAGAGAACAGACAAGCATACAGGAGGGAGAGCTGTCACAGAGGAGACAGTGTCCTCCTGGGACACAAGAAAAAGGGTGTGCCCCCAGGGCCTTAGTCCTGGTGGCTCTCTGTTACTTCTCCCTATGAATGAGGAAGGGTGTGGCCTTCCTAAACACCCAAAGCAGAAGCCTTAGAAGTTTCTTCTCCACTCTTATCAGTTCTGATTTATTCTTCACAAGGACAAAACAGGAAGTAAATAAATGAATCCCAGAGAAGAGGGTCCCAGCCCAGCACTCAACAGCAGCCATTTCCTACAGCTATGTCTGGGGGTCAGCTCTGTCTGGAGCAGCCTGTGGATGGAGGGAGTGTGTGTGGGGGTAGGGGAAGGTGTTTATCAGCCTATATTTCTTGAAACTGGCCACCAGTGAATCAAATCTCCTTAGGATATTCTTAAGCTTCCTCTGAGTTCGATTAGATTTTTCCCAGTAGGAAATGAAAAACAGGAAGTTGCTATTGAGGGGTTATCTGCTCTCTGCAAAGTCCAGGACTAGCTTGAGGTGTAATGTTGATCCACACAGGAGTGGATCACTCTACGTACTTGATGGAAAGGCTCCTAGTGGGTGGTCTTGGTGGTAGATGTGAGCTGAAGAGGACTGGAGAATCTGTGGCTACCACTCAGCAGTTGCACAGCCCTTTGACACTTTTTTTTGGTCATAATTTCCTTCCTCGTAAAAGAAAATGTATTCAGATGTAAGGCTCTTTCATTTGTTCACCTTTTTTATTGAGACATAATATTTATACATTTTTATAGGGTACATTATGGTAATTCAGTACATGTATTACATGTGTAATAATCAAATCAGGGTAATAAGCATTTCCATCTCTTCGAACATTAATTATCTTTATGTGTTGGTAATTTCGTAGTCTTCTAGTCATTTCGAAATCCATCATAGGTTGTTTTAACCAATAGTTACCCCGATGTGCTCAAGAAAAGCCAGAAGGAATCCCTCCCCTCTGTTTCAGTGCCCCTCACTGACTTTCCCTCCACCCCTTCTTCCCGCTACCCTCTTCAGTCTCTACTGACCACTGTTCCATTTTGTTTGTCTACGTGACTGGCTTCATCTTCACAAATGAGTACGGATGTGTAATATTTGTCTTTCTGTGACTGGCACATTTCTCTTCATGTAATGTCTGTGGTATCTTCCAGGTCTATCCATGTGGCAGCAAGTGTCAGGATTTTCATAATCTTTCATGACTGAATAGAATTGTTATGTAAATATAGTGTATTTTCTTTATTCATTCCTTCACTGGAGTGCATCTAGGTAGTGAGCATTTTTCAATTGTTTCTTTTTAGTTCTTTGTACAGTTGGATAACAATCCCTTTTTGGGTGAATGGTGTGCAAATATTTTCTTCTGTTCTGTAGGTTATTTCTTGATTTCGTTGCTTATCTCCTTTACTGTACAGAGGCTTCTTTGTCTTTAGTCTCTTACTAGCTCACTTAGTAGGTAGCAGGCAGCTGGCCCTCTGCAGGCGTCAGGGATATGAAGGTATAAGAACGACTAAGGTACAATCAAGGTACACATCCTAGAGCTGTGGCTGGGTGAAGGGCAAGGTGAGTGTAGGCAAAAGGGCCAAGTCGTCTCTAGAAGCAGTACAGAAACGTGTGAAAGTGTGCCTAGTCGATAGTGTGGCCAAAGAGCAACCTGAGAGGAGAAGTATCTATATTGCTCATTGATATTTTGTGGAATAGTTTATCTAAGCTGAATCCTGCTTCCAGGTATGTCAGGGGACACAAGCAAGTGAACACAGAAAAAGAGTCAGAGTCATATATATATCTATATGTGCACAAACACATACACACACATATATACACAAACACACATATGCATTGTGTGTGTGTGTGTGTGTGTGTGTGTGTGTGTGTGTGTCTGTGTGTGTGTGTAAACACAGCCATTCCAGGACTCCTCACAGATATCTGAATCAGGGATGCCTGTATTACTCACTTTCCTGTCTCTGGGACAGAGCAGCCAACATCCATGACATAAAGGAGAGATTTACTTTGGCTCAGAGTTTTCCGAGGATTCGGTCCATGGTTGGTTGGCATGAAAGGAGAAACAGCAGAAACAGCACGGCAAAGGACACCTGCTCGCCCCATGACAGCCAGGAAGCAGGGAAAGAAAGGAGGAGCTGTGGACAAGAACACACCGTTTGAGGTCACACCCTGAGTGGCCAACCTCCAACCAGACTCCACCTCCTGGCAGGACGTTCAGATGCTCAAGTCATCAATGGATGACTCCACCCATGAACGTAGCCTCTCCATCATCCAATCATCTTCAGAAGCCTCACTTAGGAATATGAGACTTTGAGGGGAGAACATTTCAGCTGTAAGTCATAACAGTGTCCAGTATCTTTCATAAAATGGCATGATATTTGCATATAACTTATGTACATCCTCCTACATACTTTAAATCATATCTAGATTACTTATAAATACATTAACAATGCAAATGCTATATACTGCATTGTTAAGAAATAATGAAAAGACAAAAATCTGTACTGGTTCAGCACAGTTACAACTTTTAAAATTATTTTCCATCCGTGATTCATTGGCAGTGTGGAATTCAAAGCCACTTGGACAGACAGCCAACTGTATGTGGCCTCTAGGAGCAGCCCTATGAAAAGGAGCTTCTTGGGGAACATCAAAGAGTACTATTTGAACAATATATATCCTCGGTGTAACAAACAAGCTAACACATTCTTATGATGTACAGGGCCTTCTCTAACTCCCTTAAATATAGTGTATCTTCTTTATTCCTTACAGAAATTTCATGAAGTAGGTACTAACATTATCACCACTTCATAAAGGTGGAATCTGAGTTGTAGTAAAGTCAAGTTATGGGCACAAGGGCACACAGTGAGTACAACCATATCGAGACGAGATTTGAATGGGACAATCAGGGTCTGGCACAACGCCTCTCAACCATTATGCCTTACTAGGTAAGATAGGAGGTGATTGCACTTTCAGTCTTGTTGTAAGGAATTACGTCCTTTAGAGAGGGTAGAGAGTTGAGCTGAGTAGTGTGATGCGAGGGGTGGAGGCTTTCTCCAAACACGATGATGAAATGCACTGCTCCCTGGACCTGACTGTAGACCTCAGACAGGGTTTGCTAATGTGGTTCTTCATTCTGTAACAACTGTGTTGCCACCAGATATGACTTTGAGAAGTTGACAAAAGGGCAATGAACAAAATAAGCAAAACCCCAGTAATTATGGACTTTATATCCTAGTAGAAAGGACAGTAGAAGAGCAGACTAATGGCCTGTTCAGTCATGACAGCTGCAGTACAGATAGGAGATATGGGATGGTAATACAGGAGCTGCTGTGTTACACACAGTGGCCAAGGGAAGCCAGACTGACTGTGTGGCATTTGAGCAGTGTGATGTAATAAGACAATAGTATAGTCTGGTCAAAAATTACAGTTTATGTTCAAATTTTTTAAAACTACATTATAGTAAAAGAAAACATATAGCCAGTAACTCCCTCAAAATATTCTCCTTTGCTTAGAATATACTTAACCCATCATTCTTGTCACTCTTCTGAGGTAGGTCTGGAAATCTTTGTGGTGTCTTCAGTTGCACTGTTGTGGCTGCTGTAGTTTCCTGAATGAATTCAAATCATTTACCTTTTGTGGTCGTTTTGACTCTGATTCAGGACACTGATTAGGATATACTGTAATGGTTTTGTTTGACATAAATTGCCATAAATATTTTGGATCAATTCAGGACATTGAGACAGGCACAAAAAAGGCACAAACCACCTGACTTCCTGAATTGGGAAGAAATATGGATTAAGTATATTTGAATTTTTTGAGGAGGATTAATAACAAATGTGTCATTAATGGAAGATATTGTTTAAATTTTCAATGTAAACATGCATCATAATTTTTGATCACACAGTTTGTTCCAGAGATTCTAAACCCTCGCAGTTCTCCTAGCAGTAGGAGTGGAAGGAGATTTTTTTATTATTTATAGCATACACCTTTTAACAAGACGTGAGATTATACTAATAAGCTGGCACTTAAGGAGCCCTGGCATCAGGATGGGGTCTTATTGCCAGAGGGCAAAGTTTGTGCCCAGAGTGTTGGGTCTTCCAGGCCTTCATGAGTTCTGGGAGTTGCCTAACAGAGTACCCAACCTGGTTGGTGTCCAAGGTGGAGAATTGTCCTGATGAGCTGGGGACCTAGTATTTGCACCTGACCTCTGAAGTGAGGAGCATGCTTATGAGCTGAGCTCTGTCCCCACGGGGTCTGTGGAGCTGTAGAACGCCCAGCTGCTATGCAGAGAGCTAGCAAATTGATTGGTATGAAGAAAGCACCCACACGTTGGGTGTCAGACTATTGTGAATAAACAGCTTGAGCAGAGACCTGAAGGAAGTGACTGAGCCCGCACACAGGGTCTGGGGAGCTCATCCTGGGCGGGCAGGGAGGCCTGAGGTCAGGTGGTTGGCAAGTCCAAAGAACAGAGGGAGAGCAACAGGGCTACGAAAACAGGTTGAACTAGAGAAAAAGGAGATGAGAGAGTTAAAGATTGGGAAACTCTAATATTTAGATTTTGGGGAAAGTGGCAGGAGCCAGCAAATGAAACCAAGAAGGGCTAGCCAGAGAGGAAAAGAAAACCACGAGGGCAGTGTCCTGGCTGTCGCGTGAAGCACGTGCTTTGTTTTGATTTGGATCTGGAGGGTCCCCCAAAAGCTTCTGGTTCCTATGGATACTGTGTGCTTGTGGGAGGTGGGGCCTGACTGGAAAGGAGAGATGCCTGGGGCTTGACCTGGAGAGGTGTGTGTGCTGGTTCTGCTTCTCCTCCAGATTTGTCTCTGTTCTGCACCTCTGGTCCTCTGGCTCTGGCCCTGGCCCTGGCTCCAGCCCCAGCCTGTGACGTCACCACTTTCTAGCTTTCTATCCGTGAACAAACCAAGACCTTCTGAAAGTCAGAAGGCACAAGGCACAATGTCAGCTGCAGCAACCTAGGAATTGCTCATTACTGTCCTATGGACGCAGAGTCACTGGGACGCACCAGGGCCAGGGCCACAGTGGCCAGGAATCCAGGACTCAGCTGCCACTGTACTGCTCCATCCTGAGTCTGTGAGACGTTAAAACTGACTTCTATCTGCACTACGTAGAAGTGCCCAAAGAAGCTTCAGTTGAGATGATCTTAGGGAGCTAAGGTAAATCTTCCCTGCCTAAGTTGTGGGTGTCAGGTATTCTGTCCCATCAACAAATAAGAATTTAAGACATACCTGGCAGTTATAGGAAGGGGTGTCCCTCTTAATTGTGTGATGCTAACAAGCAAGGAAGGACTTGAGTGGACCGCTAATGGACCATTGTATCAAACCACAGAAAGGTCACTAGTGACCTTGACAAATGGTGTTTTGGGGTGCTGGAGGGAGTGAAATCCTCATTGGCGTACAGAGAAAGCAGTTACTCTAGAAAAACTTTCCCATAGAGTTGCCAGCAGAGGGGAAACGGAGACTGCTTTCACACTGTTCAGAGCCCTGAGTCTGTTCTTTACAAAGCCAAAGCTCAAAGGCCCACTGCTTTAAGAGCAGCAAATAAGGAAGTGAAACCTTTGAACTTGGAAATAGTATTAGAGTTGATACCTGGGGCTTAAAAGGTTGGCGGCATAGATCCTGCTCCAGGAAATAGAATGGGCAGGTTGCTGGATTTATCCTTGTCCTCTGCCCAAGACCACAGCCAAAGAGTCTTCTTCGTATGTTTACCCAGGGGTGATGTCTCCACACCAGCCCTTGACAACAAAACAGAGAGTGCTTAAGTCAGTGCTATGTGAGGAAATAATTCTCTGTCTCTCTGATTAAAATTTCTTCTTCACAGTTAACAGTCCCCCTTGAGTGTCAATGTAGCATTCTCTGAATGTCTGTTGCAGAGCTGGGATCGTTGATGTCAGAATGGCATCAGAATGCCAGAAAGCTGAATTTCAACCTCTGCTCTGTTACTAATACTTTGTTCAGAATTAATTACATGATCCTTGTGTGCCTCAGCAGGTCCATCTCCTTTGGTTAAATAACTTCAATATTTTATTCTAAATCTCCCTGTCTGGTTTTCCTAAAACATAAAGTTTTCTAAGTTTTAATTTATCTTAACCTCCCTTTCTTTCTTTTCATTTTTCATTCTTCTTTTCTTTTTAAGTACTGATAATGTACCCAGGGACTTCACACTGAGCTACAGCCTCAGCACATTTTTATTTATTTATTTATTTGATTTTGAGATAGTGTCTTGCTAAGTCACCAGGTTGCTCAGGCTGGGCACCAACTTGGAGTTCTCCTGCTTCTGCCCCCCCACAGAAAGCTGAAATTTTAGGCCTATGCCTCCAGGCTTGCCTGTCTTTTCCTGTCTGTCTGTCTTTATTTATTTCCTTTCTTCTTACCTTCCTTTCTTCTTTATTCTTCTCTTCTTTATTCCTTTCTTTTATTTCTTTTTTCTTTCTTTCCTTTCTTCCTTCTGGTGGTACTGGAGATCAAGGCCAAGGCCTTCTCAGAGAGCTACATCTCCAGCTGGTTTTTCTTTTCTTTACTTTTCTTTTAATTTTGAGACAGTCTCTCTAAATGGCTAAAATGCCCAAGCTATACCATCCTTCCTTATTTTTTCTTCTTCCTTCCTTCCTTCCTTCCTTCCTTCCTTCCTTCCTTCCTCCCTCCCTCCCTCCCTCCTCTCCTTTCCAGATCTCCCTTCTGAGAGGCATTAGGAGTATTTTGCAACTATTTGATCATCTCAACTGAAGCTTCTTTGGGCACTTCTACGTAGTGCAGATAGAAGTCAGTTTTAACATCTCACAGACTCAGGATGGAGCAGTACAGTGGCAGCTGAGTCCTGGATTCCTGGCCACTGTGGCCCTGGCCCTAGTGCTTCCGAGTGACTCTGAGTCCATAGGACAGTAATCAGCAATTCCTAGGTTGCTGCAGCTGATGTTGTACCTTTTGCCAAGGTCATTAACTCCTCCATCGTGTGGATTCTATACTGAAAGAAGAATCCTACTATCCCATCACCACGTGTCCTAACAAAACTCACGTGATCATCTTTGGAGATGATCACTCACCTATCTACTCACCCAAGAAATCATTACTGTTTATTGCTATCTGGCAGAATCCACTCCATTCAGTTTCTGCTGTTATTCAGAAATAGCCAGGGAGCTTCTCTTTTCTCGGCCTGTAGGAAATAGCAAAGAGGTACATGGAGACCAAACTTGAAGAATGAAATCCCTCCTAAACAGCCCACAGCTCCACCTCCTGCACAATGGGTTCTGCAGACAAGTCCTGGTTTCCCCCCTTTTGGAACTCCCAAGCTGATGAACTACTTGTGTTACGATGTGTCTGCATTTCTGTCCCAGAGTTTGTGAGTGCCTCCCTGTCCCAGCCATGTCTCTGCAGTGCGCTTTCACGCTGGCTGCGTACTCTGGAGTCAGAGTGCTCGTCAGTGGGTCCTAGTGCTTGCCGTGGCGGATCAAGTGGAAACATACTTTAAGATATGAGTGTTACTGCCATATTCCAACAAGTTAGAGGAGTGGAAAGAAATGGATGACTTCCTAGACACATACAAAACACCAAAGTTGAAAGAAGAAGACATAAAAAAAAAACTTGAATAGCTCCATTATACATGCAGAAACTGAAACCATAATAAAGAAAAGTCCAGGACCAGATGGATTCACAGTAGAATTCTTTTCAGTACTTTAGGGGAGACATAACTCCAGTGATTCTAAAACTGTCCCATGAAGTTGAAAGAGAAGAAACCCTACCAAACTCATTTCTGGAAGCTAGTATCACCTTAGTCCCAAAACCAGACAAAGACTTAACCAAGAAAGAAAATTATAGACCAATCTTCTTAGTGAATATAGATGCAAAAATTATCGGTAAGATTTTGGCAAACATAATCTGCAAGTAATCAGAAAAATCAGACACCCTGACCAAGCCCAGGATGCAAGGCTGGTTCAACATTTGGAAATCAATCAATGTAATACATCATATCAATAAAAGCAAGAACAGAAACCATAAACCATATTATCATCTCAATTGATGCAGAAAAGGCCTTTGATAAAATCCAATATCCATTTGTGATAAAAAAATATTCTGGAGAAAGTAGGTATAGAAGGGCTTTACTTCAAACTAATAGAAGCCATATATGAGAAACCCACTATAAATATCATAGTAAGTGGGGAGAAGTTGAAAACATTCCCCCTTAAATTAGGAACACAACTAGGCTTTCCACTTTCACCATTCCTATTCAACATAGTCCTCGAAACTCTCACCATAGCAATCAGGCAAGAAAGTGAAATAAGGGCAATAAGCATCAGAATGGAGGAAGTCAAACTATTCTTACGTGCAAACTATCCTTCTACTTAGAAGACCGCAAAAGCTCCACTACGAAACTCTTAGAAATAACAAACAAATTCATCTAAATTGTGGGCTACAAGATCAATACTAAAAATCAGTAGCGTTTCTCTACAATAACAACAAATTTACTGAGAAAGAGCTCAGAAGAGTAATTCCATTTTCAATAGCCCATCAAAAAATTAAATACCTAAGAGTAAACCTAACCAAAGAACTGAAGGACCTATATAAAGAAAACTATATTACACTGAAGAAAGAGTTGAAAAAGACATCAGAAATTGGAAAGACACCCCTGTTATTGGATATGCAGCATTAATATAGTCAAAATGACTATACTGCCCAAGGTGATATACAGATTTAATCAATTCCTATCAAAATACCAAAAACTTTTTTCATAAAGCTTGAAAAGACAATCCTTATATTCATATGGAACCCAAGGAGACCTAGAATAACCAAAGCAATCTTGAGTAGCAAGACTAAGGTAGGAGGCATTACGATTCCAGACATCAAATTATACTACAAAGGACATCAGAAAAAAAATTTTAAAAACAGGTATACCAGTGGAATAGAACTGAGGATGAAAAAACAAATTCAAATACCCTCAGCTACGACAATTTTGATAAAAGAGCCACAAGAAAACACTGGAAAAAGGACAGCCTCTTCAACAAATAGTGCTGGGAAAATCGGACATCCTTATGCAGTAGAATGAACCTAGACACACACCTGTCACCATGCACCAAAATTAATCAAAGTGGATCAAAGAACTAAACATTAAAACTGAATCACTGAACTCTCTGGAAGACAAATTAGGCAGAAATCTAAGAGATAGAGTTGCAGGCAAGGACTTTCTTAAAAGTGCACCAAAAGGAAAAAAGAAATCTCCCAGAATTAACAAATAGGACTCTGTCAAATTAAAAAGTTTGTGCATGGCAAAGGAAATTATCAGTAATGTAAAGAGAGAACTGACAGAATGGGAAAAAAATATTCACCATCTATGCGTCAGATAAGAGGCTTACAATACATGAAGAACAGAAGACAAATAAGCCCTTTAAAATCAAATACCTGATTGAAAAATGGGCAAAGGAAATGAATAGGCAGTTATCAAATGAAGTTCAAATGGCCAATACATGAAAAAGTGTTCAGCATTCTTTAGCCATTAAATAAGTGCAAATCAAAGCATCAGGATACTATCTAATCCCAAAGAATGGCATATATCAAGAACTCAAACAGCAATCAGTCCTGGAAAGGTTGCAGGGGACAGGGGGAGGAGGAAGGAACCCTCCTGCACTGCTGGTGGGAATATAAACTGGTACAACTACTATGGAAAGCAATATGAAAGTTTCTTAAAATTTTGGAAACAAATGTCCCATTCAATCCAACGATACCTCTGGAACATGTATACCCATCTTCATAGCACCACAACTAACAATACCTAAAACGTGGAAGACACCAAAATACCCATCAACAGACCAATGGATACACAAGTTTTGTTACTGTACACAGTGGAATACTACCTGCTATAAAGACAGATAGGTTTGAGGCTTTTGTAGGCAAGTGGATGCAACTTAAGACCATTATGATCAGGGAAGTGAGTCAGAGGCAGAAGGTTAAAAATATTCAATGGTTTTTCTAATATGAGAAACCCAGATCACAATCACTTCATAGAACTAACTGGGGGGAATAATGGGAACTGGAGGGGTGGGGGAGGGGGTGATTGAGTCGAAGGGAGAGGGGAAGGATTTGTAATTTTGTTACAATACGTGTATGCACAAAATACTCAAGATCAATGTAAACATTATGTATTGCTTATATAAATATCAATAAAATGGGGGGGGAAAGAAACGAGTGTTCTTGTCTGAGTCTGGTGACATATGCTTGTGATCCCAGCACCTCAGGAGGCAGAGGCAGGAAGATGTTGAGCTCAAGCCCACCCTAGGCAACTTATTAACTTAGTGAGACCCTATATCAGTAAAACAAAATGAAATAAAAAGGCCTGGAGATGTACTCAGTGCAAAGGCCCCGGGTTAAATCCACAGAACAGCTAAATAAATAAGTAAGTAGCTAAATAGATTTTGTGTTACAATTGCATTGCTAAAGGAACTTGATTCCCTACAGCTTCAAATTTCCCAGCTGCCTCTCTGCACAGGCTCACGCCCACTGCCCATTGTCTCTACCTTGCATTCTGGGATCTCTGTCGCATGCTTCTAAAAGAAAGAGGCATTTTAAGCTCTGCTGGGGAGTTGAACTCAGCCATTTCCTCCTCTTATTTGGGAATTCCCAGAACGAACAGAAACATAGTGTAACCCTGTATTCTGTAGTCCTGTGTAGCAGCTTCCTTTCTTTTACCCATTTCACGAGGGAGGTACTAATGGAGGGGTGACAGCGCCCTCTTATCCAGCTCTGTCACCTCTTGTGCTGCAGTGAGCACCCTTAGGGCAGGGACTGTGCCTCTCACTCTTGGGTCTAATACTGGGTCAGGTCCTGGCCCACATGAGGTTTCAGTCAATTGCGATTGGGCCTGAGCTGATGTTTGAGCCTGCCACTGTTCTTGCTGGAGGTATTGTGCAGGGAGGAGCAGTAGGAGAGCTTCTCTCAGGGGAGTCAGGCTCCAGAACATCCCACTGAAGGTCATGGCATTCCGGAGACTTGTAGACTCTGAGGAATTGTCATTCTGAGAACAGTGAATCCCAAATTCTGGTCCGTAGATGCCTGCTGACCACTTATCCTCACTGAAATGAAACAAAAATGGACAACAGAGTATAGTGGGAATTTTTTTAAACAAAGCTAAATTTATGTTTTTAATCTGAGTTTATGGCCTTCCTGTATTTTTTTTCATGTCTTGCTGCACTGAAATAACCTTCTTTCTGAAATTATAGAAAAGATAGATGGCAGATTGTTTTCTTAATGCTCCAATCAGGGGAAAACGTTGTTACCTTACATCGCCTCCCAGTTTAGTAGGGTTGAGTTTAGACATTTTTCTTCCTCATGTAATCTTTCTAAGGAGTGGTGTTAGAAAAGTGATTTATAATGAAACATGGACTATTTTGATAATTTAAAGTTTTCAGCCCCTTTCTCTGAAGAAACCCATACATGTGCACACACACACACACATAAATGTTTGCAGGTGATTTTATAAGGTTCATAGCCCTCCTTAAGACTAGCATGGCCTCGATGAGAGTCCACAGAGTAAAGCATGGAATTCCTGAGCCAGAAGAATCAACTGCCTTATTGGGGGTAAATGCATTTTTCCCATTCATTTGCTTTTTAGTGGACTACTGAATATAAATATAAATTTTTCTGCCCCTCCCTTTTAAAACCATTAAATGCCAGTGACTGAGGCTAAAGATCAGGGATTTGATGGATGTTTTGCAAAAGCAAATGGCTCTCTGCGAAGGCAGCTGATGCCCAGCATTTGAGCCAATGTACCACGGGCACGATGGGCACAGAGACCACTCTTCCCTCCGGCACTTCTTGCAGAACATATGCTGCAGCCCGTCCCACCGACAAGGCTCTGCATCCCCGTGGTCGTCTGGGGACGTCTCTTTTAGGCATTGCAGCCATCTGTTAGCATTGTCTGTTCTCAAGGGTGCTTTGATGCCGTGAAGAGATGAGACATGACATTTGGAATCTGGGCCCATGTGTCACAATGCCAAGGGCGGGGACAGCCCAGGGTGGACTGACGCCGGTCTGCTGTGCAGAGATCAGCATGTCAATCGAGTAACTCTGGCTAGGGAGTCCTACCGGCAGCTGGGCTTCATACATTGCAGGGGAGGAAAGAAAGGTCTCAGAGACCTTCGGAAGAGAAGGATGATGCCCCTTGCTGTTCATCTTCTTCTGGGAAAATTCTAGGGCAGAAATGCATGCCTGAAGCAAGGCATGTGGCAGCGAGCAGGATCTGTGAAGATCACCGAACCCAGAATTCCTCACATGCCAGTTATTCAAGCTCTATAGTCAAGAATTTCTGTTATCTGCATGCTACCAATAATTTATATTTTCCTTTAACACTTACTATAAATGCAATACAAGTGAGAATAAAACAAAAACAGAGCAATCTTTTGACATTCCGGGTAGTACTAGCTGCTTATGGAAGGCTCCAAATCTGGGGTCTGCTAGTTCCTTGTGGAAAGGAGAAATTAATTCTGGGAGGCTGAGTAAAGATTCTAAATTTAAGCCCATACTAAAAATCTTAGTGACTTAGCAAGATCTGTCTCCAATGTTAAAAGGAGAGAGGTCTAGGGATGTAGTTCAGTAGGCCTTGGGTTCAATCTCCAGCAAGGGGGAGAGAGAGAGAAAGAGAGGGAGAGACAGAGACAGACAAAGAGACAAAGAGAGATTAGTTCAAGCAGTAAAAATTAGGTGTTTATTAAAGCTCTTAACTTTGTATTAGCATAGACTTTCTTTTTGATATGCTGGATATACTGAAAGCAAATTCAAAAGTGAACCATCATTAATTTTTTTTTTTTTTTGTTTAGTATTACTTAATGTCCTGTCTAGGAATTCGTTTTAGTTCATGTGTTACCTAAAATCATTTTGTGTGTTTCGGGAAGTCAGGGTCAAACATCATGGATCCTGTGGGTCTAATCTAAGTCTCCTATTTCAGAAATAGAGGAAGCCTGGAGAATAGAAGAGTATGAACCCAAGGCTACGAATCTCTGTTCTTCCTTATCCCCGAGCCATTTGCTAAATGGTTTGTTACTTCTTCCACTGCAGACAGATTGAAGGTGCATACACATTGACAGTTGTGTTCTATCTTGTGGCTTTCTTTGGCCAACAGATGCTAGCAGGGGGGTCCAAGCAGAGTTTACAAACCCATTTGCAGATCAGGGCTTTCTTTCTTGTGCTCATCCCATCACCATGAGGAGGACATGTCATACCAGCCTGTCAGTCCATGAAGGATGAGGGACGCATTGAGTAGACTTCCATACAGTCTCCAGAAAAGAGTTGGCGCTGGACTCAGATGCTGATTGGCTCCCATCATTGCTGCAGTATGGGGAGGGGTGTGTGTTAGGGACAGAGACAGACAGAAGTGGGAGCAGAAGAGAGAGAGCAGAAATAAAGAGGAGGAGAAAAGAAGGAGTACAGGAAGGAAGAGAAAGGGAAGGAGGGGCCAGAGGAACAGCTGGGTAGAGAGGGCCTGTGTCCTTCAGCGCCTGGACGGGATCTCATTTGTATTCTGTAACCCCAAAGCTTAGCACAGTGTTAGATAAATGCTTTATCTTTTGCTTCACAGCTCTTTAAACTCAAGAAGTATTTCTTAGCACTTTAGTATGTGCGTAGGATTGAGCTAAAGGTTCCTGGAATACAAAGTCAGCCAATGTGGAACTATAATCACCATGTATTTGGGTGATGGAGCCATTTGTACATTTGGTGGCTGAGCACCGAAACAGAGTTGTACTGTTCTTGAGCACAAGGTACCCACTCAGTGTCCCTCTAATCTGACCCTCCCTCTCCTGCCAAGCCTGGCGGATGCTGCTCCTGAGGCTGCAGGGCCGTCCTCACCCCACCTCGCTCAGTGCCGTCTCTTCCCTCCTCTGTTCCTCTTTTTCCTACAGACATCGCCGTTCCTGTCCCTTCTTTGGCCTCTCTACTCTTGCTCCATGACATACCTAAGGACCTGCATGTGTTGCAGCCAGGTGTCCTTTTGTTCAGCTGTTTGGAAGCCAGCTTCATCCCTTGCACCTGCCCTTTCAACCAAGTCCTACACACTGTGTGTGTGTGTGTGTGTGTGTGTGTGTGTGTGTGTGTGTGTGTGTGTTGCACACTGAGTCTGTTTTACTCAATTGCTCTACCATCGACACTTTCAGTACCAACACCTGTCGTGTCTCACCTGCTCCAGCTCCTAGGATCATCTTTGCCCCACTTACTTCCCAAAGAGTAACTAGCATAAGCTTGTGAACAGTCAGGAAAAACAAAACAAAACAGTACAGGCTAATGACTGTGCCTCCGCGGACTACTCCACACCATCAGTCCATCTTGCAAACGAAACTGGCAGGTTTCTATAGGAAGTACGTGGTCACTGTAAGGCTCCCCTGCCCCATGCCGAACTAATCACAAGCGCTGCCCAGATCACCATGCGCTGAGCATACGCTACGATATGCTCATAACAAATCTGTTTCACATGTATTTATAACCATGGTACAGTTGTTACTCCAGTTTTACAAATGAGGAAACCGAGACACAGGATGTAGAAGCAATTTCCCTCAAGGTAGCAAATGACAGATCCAGGGTCAGAACCCAGGCTGTGTGGCTTCCTGTACCACTGACCATGCAACACCATGCATTGACCAGAAGGAACAAACGTGCTCCAAGTGCCACCTGTCTCCCATAGCCATCATTTTCCTAGTTGGTATTACATCGTCAGTCCTTCTGCCGCCTAAAGTAGAACTGCTTTTCTCGTGCAAGACACAGCAGAACATAACAGCAGCAGCAACAATTAGGAATTAATTGTTTAAAACTGATAATGTCTCTGAAGGGCTGAGACAATCTTCCTCTGAAGAGGTAATTACAGGAACCCAGTCAGAATGGAAGGCATCTCACAGAAAACCGAGTATGAGCAATGCTAACAGAAGTGTCAAAAGGATAATGTGTTTTGCAAATGTTTACTGCAAACAGACAAAGTAGGTTCAATTACTCATCACAGCCTACACTTTCCTTTCTTTGTTGGCTGGAAAACACTCAGGTGTTTTGTTTTTCAGAAAAGAAAAAAGAAAAACAATTTTTCCAGGATGACATGAAAGTATTTAGCTTTTAAACTTCGGTAGTGAATTTCTGTAGCCTATTAAAGGTTGCCGACACAGCCTTGAAACATGAAAGAGGATGACAAAAGCTGGCAAAGATGGCAGGCGGTGGCCTCGCCTATCACGACCCCTCACCCCTGCCCGCCACCACCTCCAGGCCCCACCTCACTTTCTCCACACCTCATTTGGGATGCTGGGCACCTTGAAACCAGAGTCTGTATTGGACACATGTTTCTTCATGGTTAAATAACAATAGTACTCATTTCCCTCCGCTCTTGGCCCAGTAGGAGAGATTTTTTGTTTTTTTAACTCCACCTTGACTGTCCCCCTCACAGGCCCTTTGGAATGGAAATAAACATTCTAAGCTTTGGAGAGCCCTGGGGTTTAAGCCTCAGTGACTGTGTGGCTCTGTGTACGCTCCTTGCTCTCTCTGGGTCCCAGTCTCTTGGCATCTCGTGGAATGAAGCTGCCTGCATCACAGGCCAGTTGGTACAGCTAAGTGAGCTGTATTAAGAGAGCCCAGCACCCAGTGATGTTCTCTTGTTCAGCATTTTCAGTACTGTAGACTGAACCTTGGGCCTATTTGTTGAGCTACATCCCCAACTCATTTATATTTTAAAAGAAAAAAAATTTTGACACAGGTCTCACTAAGTCACTGAATTGTCCGGATTGGATTTGATCTTATGATCCTTGTACCTCAGCCTCCCAGGGTGCTAGGAATACAAACAAGTGTTGCCACGCCTGGTTAGGCCTCATATTTTTTTAAACTATAATGATTTGAGTTTTTCTTATGTGATAGTCATTTTACCTCTGCTATTTCACTCAGTGAAACTTTGTAAGGCAGGAACCATGGTACCCCATTTCACAGATAAAGAAACTGAGACTCAGAGGGCTAAAATAACTTGTCCAATATGGACTGAATTGTGTCTCTCCCAAAAAAAGCCTTGTTGGTACCTAAGAAGGTGATGTACTTCAGAGGTAGGGGTATCACAGAGTAAAGTCAACATGAGATCATGAGAATGGGCCATTCCAGTACCACTGGTGTTCTCATAAAAAGAGAAAATTGAGACAGGTGCTCAGCAAGAAGAAACGCAATAGCACATGCACTGTATCTGAAAGCCAAGGTGTGTGAGAAGCGTAGCCCAGAGGCTGGGAGGGAAGGCAGGTCCTCCTTTAGAGCCCTCGGGGGAGGAGGTCCTGCTGTGAAACAATGGTTTCTGTTGTTTTAAGCCACCAAGTTAGTGGTATTTTGGTACAGCAGCCCTAAAAACTCACATAGTGCCTCACTCAGACTCATAAATAAGAAGACCAGAATTCAACGTCTGGTACACCTTACTTAAACTCAGAGCTGTTAGATTAACCAAAAGTCCAGGCTTTGCCTGGGAGCTTGTTAGGAAAGCAGGGTCTCAGCCCCCACTCTGCACCTACACAATCAGAGTCACAAAGTAAGATCCCCAAGGATTTGTTGGGCACACTTTAAAGTCGGAGATGCCCTAACTAACTACCTCCCATCCTCCATCAATGAACAGAGGTTTCCTTTCCTTCTCTGGTTCCCATTTGAATGCTACTCCAACACGATCCAACTATGCCTCTCTGTTTCTAGTATATTCTCCCAGTATACTTTTCACTGAGCAAAGTGGAAAAGAAGGTGCTGTAATCTCCTAAAGCAAGCTGGATTCCTTAGGAAATGAGGGCACAGTAAAACAAAGCCAGGCTTCGGACCCCATGAAGCTTGTACCAAGATCCTGCCTCCCTCGTTGCTAGGTGTGTGGAGGCTACGTCACTTGTTCTTTCTGAGCCACAACTGTTTCATCTATTCTTAATGCCATTACCCTAGTAGGAGACATTGTCACCGTCTTGTGCCCAGACTACTGAAATGGCCTCATAAAGGGACTTGCCACTGGCTCACACTGATTTCAATTTATTCTTCTCCTTGAAACCTTAATAATAATTCCAGAAGCTATTCTGATCCTGTCATTTTCCCTGAGTAGCACCCCCGGTGACACCCCTACCTTTGGTCTGAATCCCAGAAACTGGCTTACTCTTCCCCATGTGACCTGTCCCCACCTCACAGGCTGCCCACTTTCCACTTCCTTATTTATTCTTTAGATGGGCTAAGCTTCCTTAGTTTGGAGGGTGTGCGGTTTCCAAGATCCTTTCTTGTTCCCCAAACTCCTATAACTTACTTGTGACTTGATGCTTTTATTTGTTATGATATTAATCAAACTGTTTAGTCATTATGGGTCAGATTGAGTTTTGCCAAGCCTCCCCTCCCACACACACTATACTCTATGAGAAGGCCATGACCGTAATGACGATGTTTGCTGTAGCACGCAGCCCAGGATTTGTAATCAACTTGGAATACGTTCTCGCTGAACAGAAAAATTAGGAGATGACCCAGTTTCCAGGGAGCATTGTGATTCTCTTTAAAAGAACAAAAAGTTATTTATAAAGCTTCGTTGCCGTATTGCAGAGTGGGTGCCAGGTGCAGAAGAAGGACACAATGTTCTTTCTATCGCTTCTTTGTTCTCTCTCAAATGGCACTGCTTCCAGATCCTACCTTGATAAACCAAGCTGCAGTATTTCCTCCCAGTTATTTAAGTAAGGCCTGTGGAGTCTAATCACTAATCGAATGCTCGTGTTTAAACAGGAAAACTGGCTAATTAATGGAATCTGGTACCATCCTCGGAATTGGCCCAATAGTAATGGGGGCATTCAGTGGGGGTGGAGAGTCAGACCTTAAATAGCTTCTCATCTCCAGCGATGTCATAACTGCCCATCTGGGGTAGGCAGGAAGGAGGCATTCTGACTGAGTATGAAAGGCAGGCAGCTGACTCTCGAGCTCCATGCATCTGCACCTGCCGCCCCCAACAGAAGAGGGAGCAGTGCTGGAAGTCAAGAGTGTAGCTGTTGGAAACACAATGTGAAGACATTGAGCCATTTGGAGAATTGGTCTAAGAGTAACAAAAAGACTAACATTTAGGAAAATAGAAAATTTCATTCGTGAAAGAAGGAACAAGTTTGGCATTCCGTGTGCAGCGTGCTCCGTAAATTCTCCTTGAGTGGATTTCCCATTTCTGACACTTATCCCCCCCGCAAAAATGTAGTATTGAAAAGCATAAAAGAGAACCTGAATAACGGATTCAGAGTCATTCCAACCAAAATCCCAATTGCATTCTTCAGGGAGGTGGACGGGTTGGACCTAATATTTAATAGAAGAGAAGAGGGCCAACAATAGTGAAGGATTTGAAAGTGGAGGAAGTAAAACAGAGAACCGGCTTGCTGTGCTCCATACCAAAGTTTACTCAGGAGCCACCTCCGATTTTGAAAAACAGGTGTGTTTTTTTATTTTGTTTTGTTATGTATTTCTTTTCCAAACTGGCTTTAGAGAAAACTAGATTTTCGCAAGCTTGCCCAGAGTCATTCTGTAGGGAGGGACTGATCTCATTATGTTTCGCTACAGCTCAAGTGGGAGGGGAGCCAGAGGAGCCCGGGAGGGTGGACCTGAGCCCAGCTCTCCCTCACAGGCTAGAAGCTGCTGGAAACAGTGGCCCAACTACTCTGCTGAAGGAGACTGTCCAAGAGGTCAAAAATCCAGTGGAGTAGAGTATTGGAATCTCTTTATCCTGGTCTCAAAGTTCATGAGCTAACATGTGTACACTCTGGTTCCTCAGATGGATGAGCCACATCCGGTGCTAGGAGCCTGCCATTGGCATGAGGTCAGGGGTCATGTTCAGGGCATCTGCTGTGGTCTACAGCAGCAGACTCATTTCCAACCAGCAAACAGGCAGGGCTTTGGTCCCCACAAAGGAGGCAGCCAGCTGTGTTTGTAGAAAGGAAGGTGGAAGCCCTTCCCCAAGCCTGCTCTTGTAGGTCATGCTGTAGGTTGTGCAGTTCCTGGATTTGGACAGGAGAAGGCCAGGGACCACAGGTGAACTTGCCCTGGTCTGGCAGAGCACAGCTACGGAAAGGAATCACCTTTCATTTTCTTTATGAAACCAACATGCTGTTCCAGCCCCGGGGAACACAGGTCAGCTACTTCATGAATTACCCTTGCGCTCGTAATCCAGTTGCAGTGGTGAAATATTGTGTTGCCTAGGGCATGGCTATTCCTAGCTCCTAGTTGTTTAAATTACCGTGTTTCCTGTTTGGAAGGAAGGAAGATTTATCGAATGCCTACCTAACATCAGGCATGCCCCCCACGCCCCAACTTTACATGGTTGCCTTCATTTAGCACTTATGAAGGTTGTATGTATTAATTATTTTGCTCCAGTTTATGAGATTTCTTTTTAAATCTGATGGGATGAAAAAATGTCCGAAAGGCTACAATTTAGTAAGCAGCACAGTCTAGAATAGTAGCTCTTGGCTCTGGGGTCTCAAAGTCTCCTTCCACCGCACCAGTCTGCCTGCCCATGGGACACTGGCAACAAACATACGGATAAAATCCAAAGATGTTCACTTATTAATGATCTGCAGTGGAAGAAGACCTCTAGCCCAGCCAAGGGAGGGCACATTCGTTTTGTCAACAGTGAAGAATTCAGGCTTTTGCTAACGCTCCACCAAAACTAAAACGTGCACCAAGTCTGCCTTCACGCTGTCCTGTAAAGGCCAGGGTGCCCACCGCTGTGCCTGAGCCTCCCACTTGAGACCAGCGGAAATGGTGTTTTCTTCGTCTCAACATCAAAGCCCCGTTTATATCCTGACAGGTGGACATATGCGTTGAGAAATACAAATAAGTGCAGAAAATCCAACCCCTCAGCCACCCAATTGCCCCATTTTCCAAGAAAATGAAAGCAAAGATAACTTAAAATGAATAAAAATATACTCTGCATTTGAAAGTCTGAAATTGACAGTGTTTACCAGAAATTACGTGAGTGGGGAATCAGACTTCTTTTTGATTGTGGGTTTGCATCCACGCCTGGGCTGCAAGATTCGTCCTTTGTGAGTGGTGGCAACTGCGGGGGAACCGGCAGTGTGACCAGGCCGCGGGAAGGGATAAAATGATTAGGTCCGGGCTTCACTGCCAGGCGTTTTCCTGAGATTTAGAAACCACCTTCCCTTTCAGACTCTTAATGTTTCCTGAGCACCGTGAATTTCCCCCGGGGGCTTTATGGCCAGAACTGATCGCATTGATTCTCCCGGGAGGAAATAGGCGGGTCGGTCTGATTTATTTATTTATCTATTTTATTTACTTATTTATTTATTTATTAAGTAAAAGGCAGAAACGCACAGGAGAGCCCCTTAGCGCTGCCGTGACAGGTCAGGAAGGCTGGAAGACCCGAGGGCGGCCTGAGGCTCCTCTCCGCTGCTTCCCGCTCTGGGACAAGTCCCGCCTGCTGCGCAGCCCCCATCACCTTTCCTCTCTCAGGGCTTTGTTCTTCCTTTTACACCTTTCCCGTCTCTCTTTGGTGTCCCTCTCTCAGTCTCTTCTTTTTGCAGCGAACTCTAAACTTGCCTTATTTTTTTTTTTTTTTTTTTGTCCTTGTGATTGGGGATCCAGCCCAGGCCTTCACTCTGAGTTTTGTCTCCAGCCTATTCTTTTTATTTTTTATTTTGAATCAGAATCTCACCAAGTTGCCTAGGTGAGACTTGAACTTTCAATCCTCCTGCCTCTGTCTCCAGAGTTCTGGTATTAAAGGTCCGCACCGGGCCCACCTACTTTAAACTTTTCATTTGGTTAGCGTCTCCTGGGAATTGTCTCTAACTCTCACCCCGAGTGTCATAGTCAACAGCAGATTTCTTGCACAAGCAGGCTGACCTGGCAGGGTGGACTGGGGTGGGGGGTTGGCTGAGAGGAAGCACTCTGCCTCTCAGGATCCCTCTTGTGTTCCCTTCCAGAGGCAGCAAGGGTCTTAAAATGACCCTGTCCCTCCTGGAACTTGAACTCAGGGCTGGCACCCTCACTGAGGCTCCTAACCTTCCTTCACACCCTTTCACTCTTATCTTCTACTGCTGCCTGTGTGATGCATTTCACAGGTCCTATTCATATCCCAGCAAAGAATCCAGTTGTCACGGAGCCCTCCTCCTTCCTCTCCACACTGTCCTCCCAGTAGCCCACTGCTCAGCCTTTGGATGGCTGCCAAAGATCAAATGCTCACCACTGGCCAATCAGCCTGGGCTGAGCAGTAAGTTCTGAGACCCATCAACCAGCTACATATTGTGCCTCCCCACCTCATACTGCACCTTGAGGGGTGAGAACCCCAGAGGAAGAGACTGCAGTGGGACTAGCAGACTGACTAGAATATTAAGGGCAGCTCTAGGGTCTGACGATTCTGACACCTGTAAATGAGAAGAGTTTATGAGGTCAGAGTTGCTCCATTGGTGAGAAAATCAGGTATTCTATTAAAGTTCAAGTTCAGTGTGATGCTGGGTACCATGGATACAAAGATAAAGGAACATCACTCCTCTCTCTCCAAGGCTGTCACAAGGGGCAGGGGAGGTAAGTTCACAAATCCTGCAGTTCAGTAAACACAGCACATCTAACCCACCCTCCTCTGTTCTCCAGGTCAACAAATGGAAGCCAGGAGAGGTTAATAGATTTGCCAAGAAGTATGTAGGTAGTTACAGTTGAAAAATTCATTCTAACCATAATGTAACACATGTTAAACATTGCACTAGGTCTTTTCCATTTGATATTTCATTGAGCTCTTATTATAATGGTAGGGGTTTTAAGGCTTTATTCAGAGAGAAGGCCTGTATTTCAGAAAGGTCCGTTGACTCACCCAAAGTCACACAGGTAAGAATAAAAATGAAAGCTCTCCTGTGATGTCATTGCCACAGACAGAGATGGTATCAGAAATGTTAAATTTGGTATCAAAGTGTCTTTGGGAAGCACACCCAAAGTTCACCAAAGGTGTATTTTCCAGATCTTTGGAAAAAATGACAATGAAAAGTTAGAAATGAGTGAGGGATATTGCTGGAACCCTGGATATTAAAAGATATGATAAAAGATTGTACTTGCAAGGTGATCAGTAGGAAGGATATATTTGTTGAGGACTTCCGACTCTCCTGGGAAGAGACCCGTTTTACAAGTGAATACTATGGCTTAGCAAAGAAGGAAAGAGAGTAAGTGGGGGCCCAGTGAAGGCGTGGCAGGACTGGCTGGGACACAGTGGGTTATTCTGTCCTTTTCCCCTTGACCTGAAAGTGCTCAGTTTGTCCAAAGAGCTAGTTGCAATATCACGCATACTGACTTTTTCCCTACGTTGGATTTGCCATGCTTCTTGAAATGAAACCACCAGTCAAAATAAGTACCGAGCTCAGAGTGCCTGCAAAGTAAGGAGGCTGTCGTGGTCAGCCAGCAGGACACAGGTGCAGGGCTCCTGTGCTTGTGGTTCTGGTACTTTATGTCCTCTTCTTGGTCTTCTGTTTCTTTTTCTCCCTTTCTCCTCTCTTTCTCTGCTTCCCTCACATTTTCTCTTCTACTTTCTCCCATCATTATCCACTTCTCAACTTGTAGCACAGGGAACAGATTGGGCATCATGACTCAAATGGCTACATGGGCTAGTGAATCATTAAAAGTAGGCTGTAACACTCCAGAGACTCCAGAAGACTGTGGGCAACAGGTGACCACATGCTGTAACTGCTCAGCTTCTCCTTACTAATGAATGCCGTGCCTGACTGTGGACCCAGTGTCACTCAACCTTTTAATTTATTGTAAGAGCCTGGAAATTTAGATTTGTCTTAGATGAAGTACATTCATTTTTAAATGTTATCAATCATTTTTTTTTTCAAATTTTGAAGCCTAAAAATGACCCGTAGACGGCTAGCTTCTGACCCCTGGTCGATAGTAGAAAAGAGTTAAAATCCCCTCTCTCTACTTCTCATAGGCTGCGTGGCTCTGAACAAGTCTCTTAACTTCTCTGAGCCTTAGTTTCATTGACTGTCAAGTCGTAAACAAGATGGCATATAAAAAGCCAACCTCTCTGTCTTAAACACAGCAGCTACGTCACAAGTAAGAATTCCACCTCCTCCCTCCAATCCATCATGTAGAGTGACCACAGCGTTTCAGTCATGGATACATCTGATTCCAGAGAGGCTTATTCAGTCTCTAACAAGGCCAGTGTCTTCCATGACATTAGCCTGAGTTCCTCCTGCAAATGATCAAATCGCTAGAGCTCAGAGTGTGTTTTCACCCTGCTTTGTTGAAACCCATTTTCCCAAAATGCATTCTACGTGGGCAATGAGTCTCTATTCATGCACAATTTCACATGAAAAGATTTGCCCTTTTCATCGTACGCATGGCTTGAATCGGCCAGCCTGCGTGAAAATATTTCCATTCATTAGCATGGCAAATCATGCCACTGGCCTGGAACTTGGCTCGACATTGCCATAGACTCACAGAATCCTAACACCCCAAGGATTCTCAGAGGAGGCCATGCAGTCTAACCTTCCACACACTGGGTCTTATAATGCAGCTGCAGACCTCTCCCTCAGGGTGTTGCGGTGGGGGTCCTCATTTGAGGGAGCTGCCCTGACCACTCCAGTTAGTTAAAAGGAATTCCTCGTATTGAATTTAAATCTGAGTTTTACTAACTTCTGCATCCTCTCTAGCAATACTGAGGATAATTTTAGTTACTGTATTATGTTATCCCATTAAATGTCCATAGCAGTGCAACAGTGTAAACTTAGATGACACAAGTGTTAGCAATGTTTTGTATATATGTATATAGTGTATTTAACATGCTCAATGCAAAAACATTCTAAGGCAATTCTCATTTTAGGTAGGAGGAGCTTAAATCACAGAGCCTCAGTTCTCACACTCCTGAATAGGAGAGAGGGGAGGGGAGGCCAGGCTGGCTAGCTTGGCAGCTTGGAGAGAGGAGTTTCCTACCTGTCCATGATGGATCACCGACACCGAGAACTAAAGTGGACCAATATCAGACTCCACAGCTTAAAACTGCTGTCGCTCACTCTCCGTGACAGGATCCCTGCTCAATGGCTAGTGTGAGACCCAAGTCTTTAATGTCACCCACAGCCAGACTTTCACCCCAGATCCCCCACTATCTTGCAGAGAAAACTTTGATAAGTGACTCTGTATTCCTGACCTTTAAATAAGGTGATGCCACTTCTTAAGAGTCTTGAGAACACAATCTCTGCATGTAACTTGAGCACTACCTAACAAGCAGTGGACAGGCAATACAGAGTTTTTGGGTAATCAACATCTAACAAGACCCCAAACTATGCCTCACCAGGCCCTTTTATTCTTCTTCCATAAAATACTCTTCAACAGTCCCTCCTCCAACTTTCTGTCACTCTACAGTGAACACTCTCCACTTTTTCTACCCCCTGGGGGTAAAGCATATTTCAGGATCACTTTCCCTGGCTCAGAACACGTGGTGTTCTGGTGGGACAGCCCTCCGGGCCCCTCATTGCAGCCCCAAACTGTGCTATTACACTTCACTCTCTTATTGATCCTGTTTCAAATACTAGTGATATATTAGGAACTAATCTAAGCACCACTCTGTAGAGCAGGAGGTCTGGCACACGTTTGTGGAAAGAACAGAAGGAGACAGGGAAAACGAAGGACAACTCTACCAATAAAGGGGGGGGGGGGGTGAGGGCAGAAAACATCTGAGTGGGGAAAGGAAGAAGATTAGGTATGATTTAGGATCTCTAGAGAAGCTACACCCTTAAACCTAGCCTTAAAATCATTGCACTAAAGCAGATTATGGAGGAATTCATAAACACAGCCAAATTGCAGATCATAGAAAAGAATAAGATTGGCAACTTTTACTGGTTCAAAATTTGTTATGAAAGTATAACAAAATGAGTGAGTCAGACACAGAAAGTTAATACTGAATGCTTCTCTAATATGAGAAATTCTGAATACAGCCATTTAATAGCACTGAATTGGGGGACAGTGGGAGTTAGGGGGCAGGTAGAGGGTATGGTTAGGTCAAAACAAGGGCAGGGGAAGGATTGTAACTCTGATGCAGTATTTTTGTGCACAAAACACTCAAGTTCAATGTAACATTATGTATGCCATATATACATATTAACAAAATAGGAAAAATGAATATGAAAAGCTAGTGTATAACAAATCATCTCAGTTATGAGATTAACAAAAAGTCAAAACTATTTTCATCACATACAACTAAGGGCAAGTTATCCAGAAAATACAGAGAAATTACTAAGAATAAGTGAAAGCCCAAACAAAGCACAGAAAAATGAATAAAGAAAATATATAATCAATTCACATAAGAGAAATCTTGGTTGCCTAAAATATTCTTAACTGTAGTAATTAGGAAATTCAAATTAAAGTAGTAATTAGAAATATAAGTGAAAATGACAAGATCCAATACTGAAAAGAAATCGAAGGAAAGTATCATGCGTAAAAACTGATATGGAGAAATGTATCTTAATAATGTAACTGCAAAGAGCAATTTGGCAGAGCGTCTGCATTCCTAGTCCTACGACCTGGAATCTTGATACATTTCTGTTTATGTGTGGTGTGCCTATTATGTTAGTCAGCTTTGCATTGTTGTGACAGGATCCCTGAGATAGGCAACGTAAAAGGAAGAAAGGTTTATTCTGGCTTTCAGTTGCAGAGGCTACAATCCATGGTGCCTGGTCCTCTTGCTTTAGGCACAGTACATCCTGGAAAGAACACCTGGCAGAGGATGGCTATTTACTGCATGGCAACTGGGAAGAAGCGTTAGAGAGGAAGAGGCTGGAAACCCAGGGCCCCGTTCAAGGCATGTCCCGGATTAATTGAGCTCCTTCGACTAGGCCCACCTCCCAATAGCACCACGAGCTGGGACCCAATACTTTAACTAACACATGGGTCTTCAGAGTACATTTCCTAATTGCAGTGGTACATGGGCATGCTTGTCTGTGTAGATACTCGCAAGTATACATACTTATGTTGACACTGATACGTGCACTCTAGGGCAGTGGTCCCCACCCTTTTTGACTCCAGCGACAGTGTAGGAGAGCACTTGCCATGCAGTAGGCTGCTGGAGGACAGCTTTGAAATGGCCAGCAGCAGCAGGAGGGGAGCCGGGAGCAAAGCTCCACCTCCTGTCAATCAACAGCAGCCTTGGAACCTAAAAGGAGCACGCTGACAGGAGGCGGAGCTTCACTGGCTGCTCATTCGTCCAGGGGTTCTAGTCCTTCCAAGGCCGTGGGCCAGTATTAGTTCGTAGCTTGGGGACCCCAGCTCTGCAGAGTACGATGGACCAGCGCACAAAAAGACATGAACCTGGAAATGTATTGCAGTCTTATTTATAATAAAAAGTTAACCACTTGAATGTTCAACAGTTGAAGAAAGGGAGGCCAAAGTTCTATAATGACACAGGTAAAATGAATAAATTGAAAGTGAAGTCTAAAACATAAAAAGTAGGTTAAAATATGCACAGTTGGGGCTGGGGGAATAGCACACTTGTCAGAGCACTTGCCTAGCAAGCACAAGGCTCTGTGTTCACTTCCTTAGAACCACATGAACTGGGCATGGTGGCAGGCAGGATCGCTGTGAGGTCAAGGCCAGCCTGGATGATAGAGGGAGACCATGCCCCAATAAATAAATAAATAAATAAATAAATAAATAAATAAATGCACAATAATACATAGAATTTAGATTGTAATAACATGCATGAAAAGATTTAAACCGCACATAGATATAAGACCACAGCAGACTTTTTCATATATAAAATGTGTAAAAAGTAGAGTGCTAAAGACAAAGAAAAGTAATGATGGATCAAAAGAAAAAAATAGACTTGACAATGAGGACTAGAGGGACTTTAATTTGGTCTAAAATATTGATTTGTTTAAAAATATTAAAGTAACTGTGACAAAAAATTAGTAATTATCAATTACTGGTGGTCATCCCAATGATGTTTGTTTTATAATTCATTGGATATTTTGTTAATTGTATAAATATCTCAAAAATTTTAAGTGCAATTACAAGGGAAACATAGCTCACTTAAAAGTCCTCCCTGGTTGACAAGTGAGGATAAAAATGTTCTGGGTATGGCTTACCATGGTCACAGCAACCAATACTTTAATTTTTTCTGAAAGTAGAATGTCCTTCCTAATGACATTGTCCTTGAAGCTGAGACAGAAAACAGGAGCTGGAACTAATAGTCTTTGAATGGCAGGCCTGCCTGCTCACCGTGTGGCTTTCACTCCCGCGGGGCGGGAACCGTGTCGTGGGCACTTACGTGGAGCAAGTCCTGGGATCACGCTCAGCACCTGCTAGTGGCAAGTTTTCATTTGGAGGCCTGCAGGCACATAATTGTCTCTTCTGCTCCCGGAAGACACCATGCCTCAGATGGTGAGCCTGCCGAATGTGTGCCGAGGCACAAAGGTGGCAAATCTCAGGTGTCCAAGGTCACCGGTGCGCGTACAACTGCACACACCACGAAGGCACAGAGCTGACACACTTCTGAGATTGATGTTCAGGACCTTCTTGCCAGATACTCAGACCTTCACACAAACAGTTCTTGCTGTTCCCAGTACCACCCTGGGGCCCTGGCTTCCTAGTCCAATGTCCTTGTCTCAGTCCTGCCATTCCTTCAGATATCAGCCTCCCCACCATCCTCAGGAAGCATTCCAGCCCTGCCGTCTCCAGATTGGGTTGTCTCCCTACCGCGCCCACCCTAAGGAGCCCCACCCTCCTCCTTGGTGCTGAAAAATGCAGCACACAGGGATCAGTCCTCCACGTTGGAGGAGGAACAACAGGCCCTCAGAGAACTCAAGAGCTTCTCTAGTACATATGCCCCCATTTCCACAGTGCCACAGAACCAGGTTCTGGACCTTGAGGTAGTCTTACAGGCCTTTCCTGTCCCCAGGATACCTGTGGCTCCTTTGATAATCTCCTTTGTTAATCCTTATAAAGGGAAATGACTTGGGGCTCAGGCGAGGCAACAGTGCCTTCTCCTGGTGCCTCGCTGATGCCAGCCAGGGCTGGGGTGACTTTTGTTTCTCTCTTCTCCCTCTTTCCAATGCCTTAGATTTATTGTTAACATTACTATTAAAATACCAAATGATTTCTATTTTTATGTTTTCGTAGTCCGCCACCTACTTCTCCCCAAGTCTTTGTCCCCCAGTTTGTAAAATAAGAAAGTTAGAGAAGGTGCAGCCCCAGAGTCTCTCCCAGGCTGACACTGCAAGCCTGTGAAATGTTCCCTCGGTAGGTTCAGGATCCCACAGAAATGTCCCTCTATTCAAGGTGGCTCTGGTCTAGGGTCACGTACAGCAACCTAATTGCACTCTACCTCCTGTATGCCAAAATGTTCCTCTGCCCTGCTTTCTTACGCCGCTTCCAGCCTGCTGCAGGTGGTTGAACCCACACCCACGGGCCTCCTGGAGGACGCCTGCTTACGTGGAGAGCCTGTGTAGGTGACTTAAGGAGAGCCCTGACCCAGCCGTGTGGATAGTGATAGAATCTATCTGCTGCTGTCACCTCATCTTATCATAGATTAACCTGGTATATTAACATCATACTTCTCTAATTACCGGTGAGTTCAGCAGACATCCTTGTCCCTTCAGGTCTAATTAGCTGGGCTTGTGCTGGATACCACAACACCACTGAGTATCTCACAGGAGTTCCCTAGATGACCCGCTACGCAAACCCTGTGTCTGTAGCCTTACACTGCCTGTGTGCCAGCTGGGCTTGCACACACCCAAGTCCCAGAAACCATATGCTTTCGCCGCCTTCCCCACTCACCTGAAAGATGCAAGATCTAAACTTAGACATCTTGAGGAGAGTTTGTCCCCTGCGAGTGGCTACCTATCCCTAAGGGCCCTCCCTAAGCTTTCTAAAGGCTCTGCATGTCTGTCTGTCAGAGGAGAACAGAGAAGGCCCCACTTGGTAGGATTGTTATCAGGAAAAAATGAAAGGTCTAAAGAACACAGCAGAGGGAAGCAGCCCCTTTGCGTGAGGTGCTACACCACAGGGATGTTTTCCAAGTGCTGGGCATTCCATGTGTATCACCTTCTCTAATTTTCACAACAATTTGTTCTCAAAAACATGGATAATGGTCTCAGCTTGTTATAAAAGTCCAAAATTAGAGCCTGGCACGTTTACATAACTTGCCCCAAAACACGTGGCTCAGAAGTGGCCAGAGTGCAAATCAAGCATGTCAAGTCTCAGAGCCTGAAATCTTCTCTGCTAATATCCTAATATTTCCGAAAGTGGGATTTAGGTATTTCCAGTGGTATATGAGATCATTATCATATGGTTCATGGATATGTGTGTGTGTGTGTGTGTGTGTGTGTGTGTGTGTGTATCTGTAGTAGTTATGAATCTGTTTTTACGTATACTACACAGAATACAGCCCCACTGTTGAACTCTTGATTTTACTTAGGTAATGCTGAACAGGAGGCTGGGAAAGCTTCTGTGTTCGTGTGGCCTTCAAAAAACTGTTATGTAACAACATGACCATGGGATGGTGACTGAGAAGGCAGTGTGGAGGTGACAGGATCTGGGAGCTATGTGTTACTCTTGCCCTTTGCCCTAGCATGTGACAAGGACAGCAGCAGGAGGAGACACGGGAAATTGCCTAGCTGCAGGCATAGCTCAGGCACAGAGTGGATGGCAGGATCAAGCAGATGTTACCCCTACTTGTCTGCTTGGACTCCTGAGCTTTATTCTGCAGACAATGGAGAACCTGCAGAGACTGAGGACCAGAAGTAAACATGACATTATCTAGTCACATTTATCCTTGAATGTCATTGCATGTTTATTGTCCATCTGGATTTGTAATAGCTTGACAATATCAGTGGGCACACAGTATCACAAGTGGGCGTTAGCAGGCAGCCTCTTAAACAATGCTCAGAAAGTAGCACTATAAACCTTGATCTGTTATGACAGGAGTCACTGTGTACATGTGACACGTGGCCACTGCCTGTACCATGTACCTGTGCATTTTACAACTTAAGGTTTTATTCTTCTTTTAGAAAGTAGCTTCCAGCTGCCAAGAGTGATAATCTTGCATCTCTCTCTATTTGAAATCGTAAAACTAATTGAACAATTCATTGAACCTAATGGCTTTAGAGAAATCAATAATTGCCTCCTGTTACTGATATAGTACAAACACATGGGAGAAATTACCCAATGCAGAAATAAGCCAGTTAAAATAAATAATTCAACAAGCTGTCTGGCAATCTATTCAAATTTTGAGTGATTATGAGGAGTTTCCTAAGTATAAATAATGAAATGTATTCAGTGCTGGTAGGGTGTGGACGGAAGGTATGGACAGCTCCTGGCAGTCTTCCCACTGCTTCTGGTTGATGGAACTGCACACAAAGGTGGGACCAGTATGCAAGTGGTCAGCTGCAGTGTGTGTGTGTATGTGTGTGTGTGTGAAAAGACTGACTCCCAATTAGAATGATTACCATTTGTGATCAGAGCATCATATTAATCATCTGCTCCTCAAGTACTTCTGATAACTAATAAGGGATATATCTGGGAATAAACCAGCTAGAAATTTTGCAAATGGGGAACCTGGGGGCCAGCAGCACGAGTTAGCCTACGGCTGTTAGAAAGCACAAGAACTAAAGCCACAGCACAGGTTTCCAAACTCCTCATCCACTGCTCAGTTTTCTATTATTATGAATGTTGGCTTTTTATATCCTCTTACAGATTCAAAAGAATCTGTAGTACGCATTTCATTGTGTTCTACCTGAGGAAACTGCAGTTAAAGGAAGGGTCATTTGGCCAAGTTTGCACAGCTGAAGCAGGCTAAAACTGGATCAAGCCCACTTCTTCTGACTTCTCATCCAGGGCTCCTTTCTTATATTCCTCAGGGTTAGTATGTCTGTTCCCAAGGCAAAGAGGTGAGGCCTCCAGGGAACCCGAGTCCCTACTGGCAAGCTGACGTTTTAAGGCCAGTTCCTTAGGGCAACCTCCTCCTGTGACCTGGTTCCCACCCATCAGAAATCAAGATGAATACACTTGAAGGAAACCTGGCCTGTCGGCCTTGCCGTTACACAAGATTTGCAGCAGCACTGTAAGGGGGCAGAATAAAAGGCTGACCCCACTCCTCGCCCCTGCTGGTCTTTCCCCTTCACCTCACCATCTCATAATGTTCACATACCCGTTGGGTCAGGAAGCAAGTGGGAAGAGACCAGGGGGTTCGAGTTAAGACGCTGCAGAGGCTTTGGTTCACTTGTCTCTCTGTCTCAACGCTATCTGAGCAGAACGGCATAAGCTAGTGCTGAATATAGCATTGTGCATACTAGGCATTGTCTAAGTGCTTTATGCACATTAGCTGCTTGAAATTCAGTCACCCATGGGTAGAGGCTTTTCTTATGCCCATTTAACAGAGGGGGAAACTGCAGCAGAGGAAGAATCAGGGCAGCCTTCCAGGTAAAAGGGCAGCGCAAGGTTGCAAATATAGCTACGTGACTCCAGGATCTGTACTGTCTGTGTACACCGGTGGCAAGTAGCTGTGCTTCCCTGCTCAGACCTGTGTACCTCTCTCATTCCCATGATTTTACGCTGGCAATCCAGATGACACCATGTTAGCTTCTGCTTGGGTTTGGCCGATGGAAGGAAGGTACTGGTAACCAGATGGAAGAAAGAGGGTCAGGGCAGTAGTTTCCTGGATCCTCCACACTCAGGCCACGGGTTCCCTCTGATTCTAGAAAATGACCCCTCGTTTTCCCCCTCAGACTTTAAGGTGGCAAGGCCTCTCTGGAGTCTTTGGTATGGAGGGCTTCACATCCTTTCCAGGTTACTCTTAACTGTCCACACCTACACAAATATCTCCTCCTTAAAGTTCACTCCATTTGAGTGAGCCACCTATTTCCTGCTGAGACCTTGACTGACAGTCCCGCTTCCAGCAGCGCTGTTTGCACAAGTAAGCACTTAATAAAAACACATTGAGGAGAGAAATGAAGGAAGGAAGATGGAGGGAGCAAAAAGGGGGAGAGGAAGATCTAATCTCCGTCGCATCCACCTTGACCTGTCACCCCACGCCTCACCTCGGCTAGTCACCTTCTTTTCCCATGATCCAGTATGACATTCTATTTGTCCATATACATATTATTACTCTCACTTTACAATTCACAAAAGTGATCCTCACAGACACAAAATAACTTGTGTAAATTCACTTCGCTCGTAGTAGAGGATCTAGCCTTGACCGAGTCCACAGTCCTGATTCCATGTCGCACCCATTTTCTCAAGTTCTCTCACAGGAGATACATTCTGAACTCGAGGCTTCTCCTTGCTGGCAGTAATCAGGACATTCAGGAAGTGGAAATGACCTTGGAGAAACTCCCTTCTTTCCGCAGTGGTTTCAGCCATCGTGGGAACATGGTTTCGCACCCTGAGCGTTGTCTCTGAATTCTACCTCTCTGTAATTTCCCCCTTGTTCTCTGGCTCCCCTGACCACCTTAATTTAACTGTATCTTGAGAAGAAAGGAAAAATAACTCCGGCACTGGAGAATGCAGTGGCTGTGTGTAGTTCCCTTTTCATCTCAGACTTCTAAGGTAGCCCGCGAATCATTTTTGTAAAGCAGCAAAGACCAATCGATGTGGGGAGGCACTAATGTACTTTTCTGGTAGGCTATTTTGAAAAATGAAGGCATTTTTAAAAACTTAGATATTGATATTTGTACAGATGGGTGGCATTTGAATGTATCACCATGAAATCCCTCGAGGACTTGGAAGGTCCCTCTGAGAAATGTTTATTTGAGAATCAAAAAGGCCATCATTTCTCCACATCCCATTGGTTTCATGCTCCTAGAAGCACATTGATCCTGGCCAGACAGTGCCTCTAAGGTAGACTGGGAATATCAGTTAAGAAGCCACTTTTTTTTTTCTGACAGCAGGAAAAATTATGATTGTGTCTCTGAATATCTAACATTCTAAACTGCCGACCAAAAAGTGAATCATATGAGCAACTGCTGGTGTTTACAAAGAAAAGGGGCAAGACACAAGACCGAGTGGATTTTCATAGACGGAGCCAATGATTGCACGTTTTAGAGAGACTACACAATCAGGAGTTTTCTAGCTAAACATAAGACCGTGGGATAGGAAGGCAGGAGAGCACCTCCTGCCCAATGTGCTCGCCCGTTGTCTCTAACGTGACAGTGAGGGTATTTTATGTTATGTGGTTTCCTCTCCTAGCTACTGTCCTACATCTACCAATATGTATTGTCCACTCAATAATTCTTGACTGCTTAGATAAATAAATGCACATAAAACCTTTTCTTATTTTTCATCCCACCTTCAAAAATGTCAGTGAAATACGCAAGGGCATAAAGTATTGCTAGTCCTGTGTGAGATGCAGCAACTGGGGCCTGCACAGGTAATGGGTCTTGCCCCAGGTCATAGTGCAGGTTAGCAGGGAGCCAGGCGTAATGTCTTTTAATCAGAAGGCCAGTGGTCTTCACTGACTCCCACTTCTAGTGGAATGGAAATAGCATTTGGGAACTGAAGAAATGGAAAGCGAAAACTTTTCCTAAGAGGAGACCGTGAAATCCCCAAATGAAATGGAAGGCATTGAGCTCCCTGATACAGAGATCAATGCAGTAGATGAAAAGTGAATGACAGATATGAAATTAATGGTATTTAAATTTATGCAGTTATAACAGAAAACAATTCTTCTGTAATGCCTTCCTGAGGCTTTGATATGTAGCAGTAATTAAAAGGGCTCCTTTAAATCATTGATTATAATGATTTTTAAATGATCCAGTCCTGAATGTAGCTGGCTTTTGTTGTTTACTGGTAGCTGGTGATATTTGGAATTGACTACATATTTGCAATAATTTGACTACTTTTCATACATACACAGAACTGAGCTGCCTTTTGCAATAGGATTGAGTAAGAGTGGAGGGCCCCTGGGACCACTCCCCTTTTCCCCACCTTTGTGATCTGGTAACACCACCAGGCGAGAAGGGCAGCAGCAGCTAAGCAGATTTGGAACTTTGTATCAAGCAAGCCCTGCAGTTTCCGGAAGTAAAAGCTTTTATGAAATCAGCCCTTTGGCTGTGAGATGTGACTCTCTGCTGGTCCAGGCTGACTATTAGTGAAGTTTGCAGCACTGACCCAAACCTTACGCTAACAGGGTTGTGCAGGGAATGTGACTCAGTACACAGCTAGCCTTTCCTGTCTCTTCTGCCTAGTACCTTTCATCTTTGTTACTGCTTTGCGGCTTACTGGGGAGGAGGTGAGGCTCCAAAAAGTTGAAAGCTCTGCCCAAGGCCGCACAGCTTATGATACATTTGGAGGTGAGTGACTTTTGGTTCTGGTTAGATCCTTCTCCAGCAGCTCAAGAGCGGCTGGGGGTGCAGTGTTTGACAAGCCACATCCAATGTGGCACTCATAAATATGTGGCCCTCTTTATATAGCTAGGCAGTGGTGAACCACTAACCACAGGTCATCTAAGGATAGGACAAGGTCACACAATCAGCAAAGACGGGATTTCAGCAGGTAGTAAATATTGCTGAAGAAAATAATGAAATAGAGCAGAGAATTGGTGACTGGGAGAGGGAAGCATGCTGTAAGTTGAAATAGGGTGAGCCTCCAGTGGTCTTAGGAACAAATCACCATTCTAGCAATAGTTTATTTTCTCATCTTCATCCCTTTGTCCCTGCCATCCCTTTCCTTCCCCAATTCTAGTTCTCATGTAGCTCTTGTCTCCCTTGACAAGACCAGAGCGTGTTGGAGAACACAGGCATTATGTTACATTTTCCGGTTTCAGAACCGGCTGCATAAATTTTAGGGCCCAATGCAAAAGGGAAAGCAGGGCCCTTATTCATAAATTATGACAGATTTCAAATCAGCAGCAGCAGAGCCTGAAACCAAGCTGGGGGCCCTTGTATGTAGGCCTGTGGCCTGCAGCCTGGGTCCCTGACACTGGTCCTGGTGCATTACCTTGGAAGGACCGGGTCTCTGAGACAAGAGTTAAGTGGCAAGCAAAGCTCCACCTCCTGCTGCTGAGCTGTTATTAAGGTCTAAGGCCACCGCTGATTTGATAGGAGGCAGAAACCCCTCCTCTTTGGGAGAATGGTCTTCAACTAAATCAGTTCCTGATGTCAAAAACGTTGGGGGCCACAGAGGTCCATCCTGATTGAAACCACATTTACTTGGAACCAGCTCTCTTGGTCCATTTACGCACCCACCAGGAGACAACCTTGCCCCCCACGTCTCCCTGCTTCCTGACCTGGGCTAGGGAAACCCTGACCTTCCCTACTGCCCTGCTACTGACTAACCCAGAACCCCAGTACCGATGGATTTGGAAAGCCAACTGCTACCCTCAGAAATCAGAAAACCTCCTTTCCGGAGGAATTTATTTTTTCCAGGTTTATTAGCAGAGGAACATAAGTAGGTATCGAGTTGAATGACCTGTCTCCATCTTCTAATCAGGCACACTCCCTCCAGCAGAGCCACATACTTGACAAATTGTGGCATGGAGTTTCGCTTGCTCACGCTGCTTCTAGTCCCGACACTCAGCAGTCCCTCTCCCTACCGGGTCCAGCCCTAACTGCACTGTTAGCACCAACAGAGCTGCCTCCTAGGAGCACAGGAGCGTGGCGCTCCACAGTGGGCCCTTTGTGTCTGCCACACTTGCCCACAACCTAATGGTCTCTAGGATGCAGGCTTTCATCTGAATCTCACAAGCAAGGAAGGACACAGCAGGTCAAGTACGGACACGACCTGAACAGTACCCTGAAACACTGCAGACTTCTAACCAGCTCTTCTGGCTCCACTTACTATATTCCCAAAGTTGGTTGATTTTTGTGTGTCCTTATTCTGCAAAGCTGTCTATTTTTTTCTAAAAGAACTGACTTCAGGACAGGTATCTTATTCCAGAATGTACTTTTCCACTACTGCCCTTATACTAAAATCACATGAGACTGTGGAAATCAGAAGTGCATGGGTGTGGTTGGTTTCTTGCTCAGAATCATATCATCAAAAAGATGCAAAGATAATTCCCACACACACAGATCCCAGGCTGAGCAAACGTGAGGGAAGGTGAGAGAAACTGGAAGAAGGACATTTATGATATTTGTCCATTAACTGTTCTTTCTTTTTCATTTTTATTGTGGTGAAATATACACTGCATAGAACTTACCTTTTTGCTTTTTTCGAAGAATATGTGGCATGGAGTACATTCACGTTGCTATGCAACCACCACACCATGCTCATTCCCCCTCCATCCCCCCCCCCGACTCCAGCCCCCTGGAAACTCGGCACCCTTTCCACACTAACTTCCCATCCTGCCACCCTCTCTAACACCCAGCCACTGACATTCCATTTTCTATCTCTAGAAATATGACCCTGCATATCTCTTATAAGTTACAAAATGGCTATTTATCTTAGCATAGTGTCTTCAAGTTTCATCCATTGTGTAACTTGTGTCAGAACAGTCTAGTTTTTTAAGGCCGAGTAATATTCCATTGTGTTTTTATGTGTCTTAGTTATTTTTTCATTGCTGGAACAGAATACCCAACAGCTGCAAATTAAGGGAGGAAAGGCTTATTTTAGCTCAGTTTCAGGTCTCAGTTCATTCCAAGGCAGCTGGCAATGGGAGAAGGGTCTGGCAGTGGGCCTACATAGAGAAAAGTCATTCATCCAATGGCGAACAGAAAGCAGAGTGTGAAGGAAGGATCTAGCATACACCCTTCCAAGCCATGTCCCACGGGTTCATTCCCTCCAGGTCAAGCCCCAGGGATCCGCCCCTTCTAACCACGCCCCTCCTCTTCACAGCACAGGAAATCAGCAGATTGATACCCATAATTGAATCTCCTCCCAAACACGAAGCTTCGGGGGACATTCCGGGTCCAAACCACAACAAGGCCACATTTTGTCCATGGATTCACCGTCTCTGGACACTTGGGTTGCTTCTACCTTGTAGCTGTTATGAGCAGTGCAACTATGAACGGAAGTGTACATGCATCACTTCCGGTTCATGCTTTCCACTCTTGTACGTACACCATAATTGTCAGATCGTATGTTAATTATATGCTTAATTTTCTGAGGAACTGTCATAACTGTTTTCCACAGTATGCTTTCCACCAGTAGTACACAAAGATTCCAATTTGTGTGTATCCTTGTCAACCCTTTATTGTTTTCTGATTTTTTAAATAATTGCCATATCACTAAGTGTGAAATGGTTATTCCTTAATTCTTTTATTCCCCTACCCATCCATATACTAGATCACATTGGGAGATTGCTTTGAAATACCACTTCTTGTCTCCAGAGAATGTGAGGTCTTATGCTAAAAGCCAAATTCTCCCATGCCTTCCCTTCAACCCTGCCTGAAACCAACAATCCCTTCCATTAAGCTTGGCTTATGACGACTTCATATCTATTTTCAAAGCTCCACCTCCTCAGGCCCTTCAATTTGAGGACATCTACACTTGGTGTTTAAACTTAAGTGACTACTTCTCTTGGCCTCTTGATCCTGATCACCAGTTAATCCTCATGTATAGTCAGATGAATTTCCTGCATCTCTCCTCCAGGCCTGACCTCCTTGACGGGAAATTCAGGAGCAGGTGCTCAGGAGCCCAAGGCAGGCGATCCAGAGGCTGTCTGATATTGCATAGATCTGTAAGCAACCTACTCAGTAGTACATCAAGTACTCTAACCTCCAGCCCTTCTGAACCTCTTGGTTTGTCTCCTCCTGGGCTGTGTGAAAACTTCAGTTAATGTGAGCCACCACCTATGCGGTGACTTGCCTGTCTGCTTTAGCTCACTAGCACGTGCTCTCTGAGCAGTACAGTGTTGACGTGCATCCAGTAGCGTTCAGGTTGAGAGGCAGTCAGAATTTGGATGACTGGTTGACCAAGCAGGGTGGTACATGCCTATAATCCCAGCACTTTGTGAGGCCAAGGAGGGAAGAGGAGCAACCTAGCGCTTCAGTAAGATCCTGTTTCAAAATCTAAAAAGTAAATGAAAAACAGCTGGAGTTATAGCTCAGTTTGAGGGCCCTGGGTTCAAGCCTTAGTCCCCAAAATAAAATAAAACAAAAAAAATGACAATGGTGTCTGATTCCAGACCGACACAACAGAGTTAGGTCCTGGCTGCTTCCATCCTGGCTCCTCCTCTGTCCACTGGGATCACTTCACCTTGCTACACCTCCTAGTTTGAAAAGCGGGAATATAGTGATGTCTTTTGTGTAAGATTGTTGTGTAAAGCGTTTAGAAAAGAACAGATGTTGTTGCCCTGGCTGTTGTTGCCTTCATGGTAACAGTTACAGATGGCAGTGAATAAATCAGCTACCTGTCCCCTCTCCCTGGCCCATCAACATGCTGTTCTGTAGCTCCCCAAGGCCCACTATACCAAGGATTCGGAAGACAAGGAGACCCCGAGGTGGGAGGACAGGCAAGGGTTCTTTCTGCTCTTCTCTGTCACCCATGTGGCGTTTTCCTTTTCCCCCACCTGGACCCCGCCACCACGCAGCTCCCTGTCTTCCCATCCTTCTCTGGGCAGCTAGGGCCATGCCTTTCCTTCCCTCCATCCCAAGGCAGATCCATCGAGTAGACAGTAAGGACAGACTGCTTGAGGCCATCGCCTACAGCCAGGACCTGTGTGTCATACACTGCAAACTCAGAACAATGGGAACCTGACTGCCCCCAAAAGACAGGTGCCATAATAGACAGTGGAGAAATACACCCAGTCACATGCCGCTGGGTTTGGGATTGGGACTGCATCCAAGTAGCATCTGACACAGAGCCCCTGCTGCAGACTGAAACACAGCCACGCTTCCTTAGAGTCACGTGTGACTGTCAACCCATTTACCTGGTTTTACCCATCTGAGTATCAAATCCTAAGTTTTTCAACTCTGACCACCATCTCTAACACAGTGTGGATTTACATTTCAGGCTTTTATTTATTTCATATTTAAAATAGTTAAAATAATTACTTCAGCTCTGAACTTTTACATGGGTGCACTTTAAACATCTAACAGGCATGTCCGACCTACCTACAGCTCACCATATTTTTCTCTGGATTTTTTATGCTATAATATGGTAATTAAGTTGTAGTGCTTCCACGCATTAACTGTATATGTATCCTAAGACAGTTCTTCACTCAAAAAATGTGGCAAAAATGAAACAAAAATAGTAGGCCACAGCGTAAGGCATACCTGAGCTAAAACGACTAGGCCTTGTGCCATCTTTGCCTTCAGTAAAATTTTTGTCCCCAAGAAAAGCAGGATTATGGTTTTCTTTTCTAACATATTGGGTTGGTGTAGTATATTCTTGGTTATCAAAAATACTCTCGTAGCATTGGGATTTTGAATTGGTGTGTTTTTATGATGTGTAGAAAGCATGACGCATACTACAGACTTCAGTCACGCAAAATGGCACGTTGTGTATGAACACACCAAACCTACAAGCACACATTCAACTACACTGCTTATGACTGAATGACTTTGTTCTTAGCTTGTGTCTTTCTGTTTCCCGTAATGCACATACTAGCTTTAAAAAAATAAAGATTATTTTAACCACCCCCTAAAAAGAAAATAGTTAAAATCATTCTCTGTGATAAAAATGCTGTTACTCCCCCTAAAAGTCCCACATAAATAATAGGTCCAGCCAAAGGTGAGTGACAGGCCACCATTTACATGAGAGCAGCCTCACCATGTCTGCCCTGGTGTTTTCAACATGGCACCCATGGCACCCTTCTTCCACAGGGAGAGGTGCTGTTCCTGATCCCATTTCACAGATGTGGACGAAGAGGAATTAAGATTGGAAGGGTTTTTCTGGTTTTCTCCTTCAGTGGGAAGAGAAACTACCAGATTTTGTTCATCTTGAAGGAAATTATCCTCACCAAGAGGAAATGGATACCAGAGCATCATTTTTGTAGCGAGAGCAAAGCCCTCACCATGTTCTCATACCTCAACTACTCATCCCCAAATTCCAAAGCTGTTCCTTTGAAATACTCCATGTCTAAGACTGTGCTTTCCATGCTAACGTGAGAAGTAAGCTGACTAAAGAAGATCATGGTTTAATGCAGAAAAGGCAGGCACCCATGTTTCTGTTCTAATACAATCTCTTGACAGCAGGCTCCAGCCCAAACTGCATCTTGCAGGTTAGGGCTTCCCTAGTTCACAGGACAGTCATAATGTCAGCTGTCCCCCCAAAAAGGAAGCCCTGGTCAAATACATTTTATAAATACTTTCACTGAAGACCGGGTAAAAGAAATTCAGAACTACAGCTTATGAAACCTCCCGTTTTCATCCACTTCTCCATCCTTGGGCTTCAAGTGAAAACTGGGGGTGGAGGAATAGCACAGCAGTTAAAGCTCTCGTCTAGAAAGCACACAGCTCAGAGTTTGATTCCCCAGCACTGCATAAGCCAGGAGCAGTGGCACATGCCTGTAATCCCAGCACTCAGGAGGCTGAGGCAGGAAGATTGCCGTGAGTTCAGGGCCAGCCTGGACTACAGAAGACCCACTCTCAAAAATAGTAAATAAATAGATAGGTAAATAATACAATTAAAATTGGATTGTCCCTACTTACTTGCATCTGTGAACTGTGCTGAGCCTCGATGTTTTGCAGAGGTGGCATCTAAGTGTTAAGTACAGGAACCCAGCAAGGCTTCCCCAAACATACTTCATTAGAGCAGAGAGTCAGACAGAGAGACAGAGAGGAGCGCAGGCTCTGGGAGGAGGAAGAGGAAAGGGAGGGGGGACAGGGGAAGAAGTGTGGAAAAGAAGGGCAGGAGGCAGGAGGTAGAGAGGGACAGCATCGGAGCAGTGGAGAGAGGGAACGGAGGAGGAGGGGGAGGAGAGATGCACCACAAGATTTATCTGTCTATAAATTAGGAAGTGGCTCCCGCACCCGGAAGCCACACAGGGAGCATTCCTAGTGATGCAACAGAAACCCCTTCGTAACACTTGCGTGCCAGGCCCCCCGGGACCACCTGTGACAGCAGCACGTTACAGATGTGCCACTAATGGCCAGGCAACGAGATATAGGGGAGCGGGTGACAGGCAGGCTCTCTCAGCCTGATCGCGCCATCACTTGACGCTCTCGCCCGACTGCTATTCCTGTGGGCGTCCACGGAGCTGTGTAAACAGCTGCTGAGGTTTAAGACATCAATTATGGTTAGGAAACTTCTCGGTGGAACAGTTAGATCTGCCAGCTGTTTCTCAAAAATAACAGCCCCCGTGTGCTGGGGTGAACTTCCTGTCCCGTGGCTCCACAGGGGCCCGCAGGTGGGCAGTAGAGCGTCTCCACAGCTGGGTGCAGAGCTGGCCCGGGCAGCGCCTCCTCTGGCCTCCCCACGGTCTCTAACCTCCTGGTCCCTCAGGCTCCACATTGCGCCTCACCTCACTCATACCTGTGGCTGCCTTGGTCCCAGAATTTTGCGCACAGTCAGCCATGTCATTCCTCAGAACCCGCAGAACAGTCCCTGGGGGGACTGATTACCCGGCCGTTTGTGCCGTACGCATCCAGCTTTACCCCTGGTGCTTCTTTTCTTTTCTTTATCTGAGACAAGTTCTCACTCTATAGTTCAGGCTGGCCTGAACTCATTGTGTAGGCCAGGCTGGCCTCAAACTCACATCAATCCTCCTGTCTCAGCCTCCCAGGTGCTGGGATCACAGACACGTGCCACTATGCTCTACACTGCTCTCCTGGTATTTAGTATTTCTTAATTTCATTCTCAAACAGTAATCTCATCCCACCCAAGGAATTTCCCAGTAATTTCTGGAAGAACTACATCTGGCATCCTGGTTACCTGGGTCCAAACTGTGGCTCTGTCACTTCTGAGCCATATAATCTTGAGCAAGTTCCTTCTCTGCAGCTCAATTTCCCACATCAGTCAAACGAGTGTGATAAAGTCAGAGTTGTTGTCAGGATTAAATGAAACTAGTGTCCAGAAAGTATTGAGTTTAGGAAGTGCTTCGCACAGTGACTGGCTCACAGTAAGCCCAACATCTTCCCCTTTAATACAGAACCTCCCTTGATGTGGACCTGGCTGTCTGCGTACTTGGTCCTCATTTCCGGTTGTGCAGACCTGCGTGAAGGCTGCACCCCGTAGCCCCACGTGAGGACTCCCCTGTGCCTGTCTTTCTCCCTCCTTTTTCTTCCTTCCTCCCTTCTTTGCTCCTCCCTGTGCCATTCTGTTCTGCAACAGCTCTTGCTTGTATAGTACGAAAGCAGAAATGAAAGAGGTGGTTGTTGGGATGAATCTGACTTTCAACACAAGAATGAGCCACCGCCAGCAAGCCCTGTCTCTTACCCCCGCTTGTCCCCCTGTCCACGGGCAGCCTGCTGACTCTTGCTCCACTGTACAGCCAGGAATGGCCTCCAGAGTCCCCCTGCCTAGCTTGTCTTAAGCTTCCATTTTAACAGGGTTGGAGTAGAAAAACAGGCCAAGAGAGAGAACTGGAAATTGTTTCAATTATTTTTCTTGAATGTGAAAAGTTGCTGGCTGAAACAGAACTCAGTCCACAACGATTTTGCTTCCCTCGTCTGCCATTTTCACAAACTCTTACGTACTGCAGATATGAAGGGACCAATCAGAAGCCTTCCTTGCTGACCTCTGAGGGCAGGAGGAACAGAAAGACCAAGCGAATTCACCCCCTGAACAGGGTAGCCGCAGTAAACTAATTGAGGTACCGCTTATCTGCATGTGGGAGCAAAGGTTAAGATAAAAGAAGCCAGGGAGGAGGCTCTGCCGAGAGGAGCCTCTCCACACCTGTCAGTCACCCGTGAATACAGAGGATCCCTGCCTCCCTGCCAGAGAGTCAACACCTTTGTGGGAACAGAGCCCGCCGAGGGAGGGCACTGCCTGCATACCCCAAGTTTCCCTCATGAGGGGGAGACTACTCTTCTGAAGTTTGGGGATAGAGTTTGAAAGCTTATGAGCTGGAGGAAGAAAAGGAGCGAGAGAGGATGGGAGCAGACAGGTTGAAGCAGACAAGGAAAGCCCAAGGCTGTAGGCAGACCTACGTTCCTAAACATACAGCAGACATACCAGAGGAGAACACACATCCTATTAGCATAGCTGACCTTTACAGAGTGCCTACTCAAACCCAGGTAATAATCTAAGTGAAATAAACAGAGTTTCAGAAACTTGCCCAGTCACACGGTTCGTTGCCAGTCGTTGCCAAGCTGCAAGTAACTCACTGTAGCTAGTGAATTTCAATGTGCCGAATTACACTTGGAGAGCTTGGGCGCTAAAAATGGGACTAAGATGATAACAGCAATAGTTAAGACAAAGCAGCTTGGTTTTCACCCTCCAGGCCCTGGGCAGCTAGGGAAGTATTGGGGAGATGAGGGAGGCCCGGCCACAGCCTGGCCTTTCAGCTCTCCTCAGATACGATGTTCCTAGGCATGTTGGGACAAAGAGCTCCCAGAGCTTCTCTCTGGTAAAGGAATTAGGCCAGCAGTGAGGCCCCAGGCCTGAGGCCGCTCCTGCTCAGAAGAGCTTCAAATCCTTCATAATGTTCCCGCCATCTGTGCCAGGCAGGAGGGCCAGCCACCGCTCTGGCTCATCACCGGCTAGAGCACATTTCCTTTCCAGGAGTCACACGTGAGTGCTTGAGGTCGATGAGTGGAAAGGCAGACATGAAATGACAGTGTCCAGTTCTGAAAAGACCTCTGCACGGCTTGCATTGGCCGTGAGGTTGCACACCCTCTCTGGAGCCACCTCTCAAGTGCTTCAGGACCACCCACACTCCCACCTGAGCAGGGGTAATCACTGCTGAGAGTTGTGAGTGTAGGTAGACAGGTCCCCAGGTCCAGCTGACCTCAAGGCCCCGCCCCAGCAATTGGCAGGGTGGGACATGGGAAGATTTGGGGCAGTGAAGTCACCAGGTCCCAGCTCCCTAATCTCATCTGCATCCAGGTCACTGGCTTCTTCCTCCTCTGTCCAGGGAGCCTGCACCACAGGATGCTCTGGGCTCTCTGGAGTCATGGGTGGGACAGAAAACAGCAGCACTGTGTCAGCAAGCTCTCCCGCCACCACCACTCCCCCCCCCCCCACCCCGGGCGGTTGTTGTGTTATTTTTGTTATTAATTTACCTAACCAGCAGAAGTGTGCCAGCAATGCTGATTTTCTCCAGAGGTGGCACCCTAACTTGGAGGTTCACCAAGGTTTGAGAAGCACAGGGAACCTGGGGGAAGCCATGTGTTACAGTCTGGGTCTGCAGTATCCACCACAATTCTCATTTATTTAGATGTTGTGGATTATGTATGGATTGCAGGTGCTGCTGGAAGTGGGGCTGGATTGGCTGTGGGGGGTGGATTATTGACGGGGTGATGGATCACTGAGGATGTGGTAAATTGCTCATGGTGTGATGAATTACCGAGGTGTGGTGGATGCTGAGGGTGTGGACTGGAGGATAAACCCTTGCCTGGGCTTCTCCCAAAGCGCAGACCCTCAATCTCATGATGCTTTGAGTAACTGTTCTCCACTAGTCTCCTCCTGCCACTGCCAGCCACCCATGAATGAACTAAGTAAGACCTCCTGAAACTGTGAGCTAAAATAAATGTTTACTCTCTGAAGTTGTGGATGTCAGGTTATTATATTCACTGCTGAAATTCTCACTTTACAGCCAGGAACATCCAGAGTCAAATGAGAGGCTTTGTCCAAAGTCACTGGAATGCCAAGAAGCACGCAAATGTCGTAACACTTGTCCTACTTCTAGTCACAGAGAAGGCAGTCTTGAGGAAGTATCTGCTCACACACATCGGCTTTTCCTTGCCCCTTTTCATCCCAGAGCAGCCCAGTGGTGCTTCCCTTTCTCCGACTCGTTGAGGAGCCTGGGGGAGGCCACATCTGAAGCTGGGGAGGCTCTGGGAGGGCCCCCGCCTGCCCTCCTCTGGTCTATGGTGTTTCTTTCAGCTGCTCAAACCCAGCTTTCGCCTTGCACAGAGAAAGCCAGAAAATGAACAGCCTTGCTGGGCCCCGTGAACATCAGAGCAGTTTTTGTGGAGAAGAGTGAGGAGTTTTCAATGCCGTGGTTATTTGTGGCATTTCATCAGCCAACAGAGTAAATTAAATTAATTAAAAAAGCATTGTACATGTCTAATCCGACATTGGATTCTCTCAGTGGCCATGGAAATTTAGAATAATGGGTAATAGTTGTCTCTAATTTCTCAACATATGTTTTTTCACTTACACAGCTGTGAAAAAATGATATTTATATTTTGTTGATGCATAATTTCCAGCCTGAAAGCAGGATTCGTATTAGCATTAAACTGCCAACAGGTGTTTGCTTCATCTCTCTCCCGCTTTCCCTGGCGAGCTGGAATAATCCCCTCCTTGGCAGGAAGTCAGTGTTTTCTCACAGTCACTTTTGCATCCTTAAGAATGCCTTTAACATTATTTTCTACTTGATGAAACACATCCTCTCAAGGCTTCATTATGTTCACCCTGGTGTTATCTGATTGAATATTTCAATCACGAAAAACTCGAGAGATCTGAGTCACTTCCTACCCATGACTGCATAGAACTAAAACTGGGGGATGGTGATGACATTTTTAAAGGACTTTTTTTCCCTAAGAAATATCTATGACTTTAAATGACCCAATTGCACTTGAATCTTGGATCCTGTTTATTAATTAGAATGTAGTTTGAAATGCAAAGGCACGAAGCCAGATGCAATTGATTCCTGTATTCCTTTTGTGGAGGGCTACAGACAAAGAAACATTCCCATGAGACCTTGTCAGTTTCTTCAAAACTTTTTTCTAGCCTCAAAATTTCTCCTGGATTCCAATAGAGTTGAAGAATTCAAGGCAAATTGGGATGAGCATTTAATTAATAGTTATCTTAAAATGTAATCCTTTTTGCCCCTATATTTCTTCTCAGTTAGCATTGTACCATTGTCTTATCCACTCCCTTCCCAAGTCTGGCTAAAGCCTTCTCCAAACTACTTTTAAAGGTCTTTAAAGTGTTCCCTTCCCCCCCCAACTTTGCTTGCTTCCCTCCTTCCAGTCACAGCTTCACACTGTGAATACTTCAAGGAAAGTCACATTCAGTGTGGATCCTGTGCTCCATAGTGTTCTATAACAGCTGTCATCATGATCGTCAACTTCGTTGGCTTGAGAGTTGCCTGTAAAGTGCACTTCTGGGCATCTCTGGCTGTGTCCGTCTAATGTCTAGCCCCGTCCTCTCTGGCTCTTTCCTCATTCTCTACTTCCTGGCCATCATGAGATGAGCCTCTGTTCTCCATGAAGCCATTTCTGCCTTGGGGCCTTCCAACCGTAGGCTGAAATCTCTGAAATTGGATCCAGAGTAAAGCCTTGCTGCTACAGATTGAGTAAGTCAGGTATTTCGACCTAGCTGTCGAAAACTAGCTAATTCAGCTTTTTCCCATTGCCCACGATGACCTTGAAATTCTAGAGATGTTCATGCAAAGACCTTTACGATCTGGTCCCTCAAGCCCCATTTTCCTCTCGAGTGTCATTGTCCCCTCTTACTTACCTATCCAAATCCCCAAGGTGGAGAGATGGGTTCCTGGAGCTTCAGGAACAAATTGGAGATTCCATTTCCAGTGTTAGTTACTTCGGTCACACGTCTCCTCCTCTGATTTCCCCTCAAGCTATAGATTTTCAGACTGTCTTTTTCAAGTCCTAATCAAGGAGGCTTTTCTGGCCACAGCCTTCTGTTTTTTACCACTAGCAAAATGATCACCCTGATGAAGCCCTGTCTGTACTGTAGAGGTAGACTGTCTTTCCTCACTGAAATTTTACATTATCTTACAGTTTAACAGAAACCGTGTCATAATAGTTCACAGCTCAGGTTCTAGATCCAGATTTCCCATGTCAACATCCCAGTACTGCCATTGACCAGCTGTGTGATGGTGCATTAGTTACTTAACCTCTCCATTCCCTGATTTCTCCCATTGTGAAATGGGGGAGATAAATATATTTACTCAGTAGTGTATCTGTGAGAATTAAATGAGTTAATAATGCAAATTGCTTAGATCAGAGCTGGCAAACAGTAAGTGCATCACTAATGAAGATACAGCTTAGTTTTTATCAGTATAACATTGCTGTACCTGGTCAGGGTCTACCTCTCCTGCTGGGCTGGGTCTCCCTTGAGGGCTGGGATATAGTTCTATCATCTCCTATCCCAGGTGACTGGTCCTGGAGTGGTTGTCTCACAGGTGCTCAGAAACAGATGAAGGTAGGATGCATGAATGAATCAATGCAGACAGACAACCTGGGAGCTCATTGAGCAAAGAGATACCCCCTCCTCAATTAGATAGAGTAGCTGTCAGCTCTCTGACACCTCTGTGTCTTACCTTTTAAAAAATAACTGAAAACCTCCTTTCTTTCTGTGATGGCTCTCTAAAGCACACAATGAGTGTTTGCTGCACATTTGCGAGAGGGTTTGGGTCCAACATCCACACTCTGGTGGCCTGCCTTGTTCTGTTTCCCTTCCCTTTGCCATTGCCAAGGCGAATATCCATTGATCGGGTTTCAAGTATTCATCACATGCAGCCACCAGATGGATCTGAATCGTTTCTCTAACAACCAATTTGCATTTGGACTCCGCTTCCAAAATGCCTTCCCATTATAGCTTCCATTTGCCTTCCGTGCGCTCCATCATCTTTCAGTCTTTTCTGAAGGCCACAGCTCTAAATTTGGAAATTGTAGATCAATTTGGTACAACGAAGCCACGTGGAGTTAGAACAAGAACTGTATTTTATTGCCAAAGCATGACTTGCTCATATATTACAACTTGTACTGTGTAACAAAAGTTGTCATTCTAATCTTCTTTTGCAGAGAGTCCCCAAGGTATTGTTCCAAGGCTGATTTCCCCTTGCACTTTTTCTAAGCCTTCATCTTTGGGCTGCGCTGCCCAGTGGGCCTACTGCTTGAGCCAAGATCTTCTCGTGCGGGTTGTTAGGCTTATTTGGGACTCATGGTCGGTTTCCTGAGCTTAAATGGAGAGAAAGTAATAAATTCATGGAGGAAATTGGGTTAGCGTGTGATGAACATCGCCGCTGATGCAGACGGGTGTAGCGATGATGGAAACATGTGCTTGTGTCGTGATGAAATGCAGATTAGAGGCCCTGGAGCCAACCCAAGGAAATCTGCCCAAAACTGCTTCATCTCTGTCAGCTTTAATCTGATCGGAAGAGAGCGTATTTCAATGTAGAAAAAAATGGCACTGCCTGATAGGACCAAGTGGCACTTGCACTTCCACGGAGAAGTCACTGAGGTGCACTTTCCATTGTGCTGCTCCAGCAGGGAGCACCTGAGTTCAAATCTTGGTTCAGTCACTAATTTATACTATGGAATCTCACAGGGCCTTCGTTTCAGCATCTGAAAGATGAATGTGCAAAGCTCAACTCACGATTTTTCCTAGTTTTTTCCTTCACAACCCAAACGAAAAGTGAGCAGCCCCAGGGTGTATACGGTCACCCACACAATAGTCACAGCTTGGTCCCTTTCCTTCTGTTCAAATAAGCATATCAGAAGGCACAGGAGCAAGGTGAACATTTTAAAATAAAGCTGATTTACCCAAAACAAAGGAGAAGACAAAGGATTTGGAATATTAATTATATATCTAGTCATCAAAACCAGAAGGTTAAATATTTCGTGGTTTCTCTAATATGAAGAACCCAGAATACAGGAATGTTATAGAACCAAATGGGTGAGATAGTGGGAGTCAGGGAGGATGAGAAAAGGGTGGGAGGGCCATAAAGGGGGGGATGGATTGTAATGTTGACACAATATATATGTGCACAAAATTCCCAAGCTCAATATAACCATTGTATATACCATACATACGCTAATAAAATGGGAAAAAGGGTAATTGGAAACATACTTTCCAAAAACCATGTCCCAAAACCAAAGTTGATAACCTCTACCAAAATGGCATTCACAGTCTGATGCTGTGAATTCTGTATCTGTGAAGAAAGCAAGGCTCCAGCAAAGAACAATATGGTAGTTACTTTTTTATCACTGTGACTCAATACCCAACATACACAACAGAGGGAGAAAAGATTAGCTTACAGTTTCAGAAGGTCACAGTCCATGCACAGGTGGGCAGCTGGAAAACAGTAGAAGCACATGACAGGGCTGGAGCGGGGGCAGGGCCAGAGCCAGAGCCGGAGCTCCAGCAGCAGAGATGCTCGCAAGATGGCAGTCCAGAGAGAGACTGGGAGGAGGGCCCGAGCCAGCTCACGTCCCTCCAGGTCAAACCCCAAGTACCCACCCCTTCCAGCCAGGCCCCGCCTCTTAACTCTACACACAGTTCCTCTACACAGAGGAACATGAGGCTTTCAGAGCACTCTCCAGACCCAAACCACTGCAATGTGAGTTTTTAACTTTTTGTAATAAAATAACAAGGACTGTATTTTTGTAGTTAGGCCTTGCTTTGAGGGGTGCTTTGATTTCCCCTTGAAAAATTGCCATGGTAATCATAACTCCCTAATGCTTATGCTGACACACTAAGCAGAGCTGGATTTGTAAAATAAAATAACAGCTTTAGTACTTGAAAATAAGATGGGCTACTCTAAAAGTGGAATACATACTGTACTTGAGTAAAAACAGCAGTGAATCACTTTTTTAAATGTCTCAGTGTAGAATGCTTATCTGCAGGAAATAAAACAAATGCTCATAGTGTGGTGCTTCTTAAAACTCTGAGTCACAGAGAAAAGAACTAAGGTAAAAGTTACTGAAGGACCATTGAAGTTGAGTGTGCAATTTAAGTGCAAAAGTGATCTCTACAAATTTTCATTTCCAATTACATATGGTAGTCTAGATCACCTGAAAGTCTTTACAGTTTCAAATGCATGGGTAAATAAACAAAAATGCAAGGCTGCGTTCTGCAAGAGCAGTGGGAAAATATAAGTGGCTTAAAGCAAAAACCACGAGCAAGCTGAAATGGTGACAACAGAGTCCTGGGTGGAGAGAACTCCTAGTCCAGATGACTTGGTGATGTAAGTTAGAAAAAGAGAGTGATCCTCAGGCGTGCTTATGATGAAACTGAGAAAATTGTGGTAAAGCCTAGTTATATAGAAAAGAATCCATTAAGTAAAATATACTTGTCAACACAGAGAGATAATAATGAAGTTTGTACTTTTTTGTTTAAGTAGTAAATGGTGCAGAAAAAAATCTTTTTTTTTTTTTTTTAAGATTTGAGGACCATGGAATTGGATTGGAGATGTAAGTGTGTGCTATCTCAACATGTGAAACTCCTAAAACCAGAAGTAAATAATAATTAAAAAAACTCTGCAGGCTCATTCATGCAACCCAGGACTCATAGGGCTGTTGTAGAGAAATAGCATGCTACATCAATATCCAGAACAGCAAAAACACACAAAGAAACTAGCTAACAGGACTGAGGCTTGGTAGCAGGCACCCAACAAAACTGAGCACCAAGGACTTTGGATTACATAAATCTTGAGTAAAGATTACAAAGGAAAGTTGTTTAAGTTAGTAAACTCCTAAAATAAATTAGAAATATTTAAAAATGAAGAAGGAAACATGAAAGAAGAAAAGAAAAAAATCTTTAAAATTTCTGACTGATATTTCTATAAATGTGACATTAAAGTAAGCTCAATCAATGGGTCAGGTTACAGTTTAGACATAGTTAAAAATATAAGTAGAAAACAGGAACACAAGAAATACCTGGAATACACAAAGAAAAATAAGTAAAATATATTTTTTAAAGAGTAAGAATTATATATGGAGAATGGGATAAAAGATTCAACTTATACTTTCTCGTATGTCCAGGAAGAGAAAAATGGGAAAAATGGATAGTAATATTCTAAGAGTTTACGACTAAGAAATTTTTGAGAATTAATGAAACTAAAATAGAAAACATGTAAACAAAGAAATGTATAAATCCATACCTAAACACATGATTATGAGATATAAAGTGACATAGCCATTTAAAAAATAGGTAGTAAGGGTAATTTCTTATACTATATATTATGCCACCCAGTCATGGCCATTCATAACAAGAGAAATGAGAACATTGGACCACAGACACATGTGCATCAATATATTCCGATCAGCCTTATTATAATAGCACCAACCTTCAAACAACTCTCTGAATATAACCATATTTATTTGTTTGTTTGCTTAGCACATGTTTGTGCTAATTGAAAATAGTGATGTTTGTTTTGAGGAAATGGTACCTGAATACACGTACATATCATACCCGGAGCGTTTTCAACCCTTCTCCCTTCCTTAAAAAGCCTTCTTTTCTGCAATGTCATTCTCTTTCCCCAAGAGTCTATTTTCTTGTTTCCTACTGTCTCTTTTATTTATTTGTTCATTTATTTTTATTTTATGTTTCTCATGTGTGATAAACCGTGCTGTATCTGTCTTCCTGTGTTTGACTTATTTTGCTCAATATTGCAGTTTCAAGTTCCGTCTGTTTTCTTGCCAAAATGTCTTTCAGTAGTTGAATAGTTGAACACATTGTTACATCCATACCGTGGATACTACACAGCAACAGAAAGATATGAAAACCTGAACCACACAATCCTTTCAGTAGCTCTCAAGAGCATTTTGATGGGTGAAAAATCCAGTATCAAATGATTGTATTTCATGTGATTCAACTTATTTAACAATCTCAAAATGACGAAAGTGTAGAGGTGAGACCAGGTTAATATTTACCTGACACTAAAGCAGGTGGGGTGACATGGGTGTAGAAGACCATGAGGAAAGTACTTATGATGAGACGATAGTTCTATTTCTAGATTAGGGTGGGTACTACGTGAATCTACACATGTGATTTAGCATAGGGCTTATACATTGCACCCATGTCAATTTCCTATTTTCAGTATTGTACTATTTTTATGTGGGATTTGGCCTTTGGAGGAAACTGGGTTGATGGGTAAGTGGTTTCCTTCTCTACTGTTTTGTGATTTTTATTACGCTATAATTATTACAAAGTAAAAAAATTAAAGTATGAATGGGGAAGAGGACCAAAGACTAAGAAAATGACTGAAAAGTGACCAGAGATGAAAGCCAGTTTTTCTATGAAGAAATAAAATTAAATAAATATATATATATTATATATAAATATGTAAATAAATATAAAAACAGTAAACTTATTAGAAGTAATGACAGAAACAAAAGTCAATAATATATTAATCTTCAGAGTGATGAAAGTAAATCATCAATTTAAAATGTTATACCCATCTAAACTATCATTTCAAATTTAGTTGAAACTAAGATATTTGGGGGAAAAAAACCTAAGATAATCTACTAAAAATATTTAAGGTATACACTTATGACACATTTTAGAAGAACTTAAACCATGAAATAATATGCAAGAAAATGGAGAGAAAAGATTCTACTAATCATTTGAGCAAATATCGATAAGCATTGGCTACAGCATTAGTAACAGCAGCAACAATGTTATATGTATTTATTCATTTAAAAATATGTATTAAGCATTATGTGTTAAGTACTGTTATAAAAGGGGATACAACAGTGCTGTATGTCTGATAAGAGAGATATAACAAGAATTTTCTGCATTTAAAAATAAGGTAGAACTACAATATTTTACAAAAGTTAAACAACATTAAAATGAAAAGAACTAAAGTGGGTCTGAGAATCTTGCTCATTTTGTTGAGTGGTGGGGTGTTTTTTTTAGAATTTTATAATTTGGGTAAAATATTATGAAAATGGAAACAATAAAAACAAAAACAAGAAACCAATCTAACAAAACAGGAAAATGAAGGTAACTATATTTTTTAAGCAGCATAAATAAAAGTGCAATGTGTTAAAACCAACCCATAGTTATTAGTGGTCACAATATATTTAAAAACTGAACTCAGTTAAAATATGCAGATCACTTTGAAGAAAATTTAAACATATGCTAATTGAATAAACTTATGTAATATCGTGCAGAAACTTTAAAAAGGCAGTTTTTAAAAAATATGGCAAAGTATATACCAGCAGAAAACTATATCAAACAATGTTTCTGTATCTATAAGAATTGGACACTTCATCAGAAATCAAGACTGTTAACTACTTCAAAAGAAAGTTTGGTTTGCTGACTCCTGAGTCACGCATTCACTTAATACATTCATTGAGTACTACTGTAAACAAAATATCATATAAAGGATGATGAGTGTTATGAAAACTATAATTGACTGCTCATAAACTCTAGCTCTTATAACTTACTATGCCTAAAGCTCAGGATTTTTCTTTCCCAAACCACCTACCTCTTTGGATAAAATCATGCTGTTACACTCAGTATATATTATTCTTCAGAAAATGTGTTTATTGAGAGGTGAGGAAAGAAGAAAGGATCGGATCATGTGATTTTTGTCCTAGAGTTCAGAGGGAAGACATATGTCAGAGCCAGATGTCTTTCATCACCAAGTCCAGCACTCATTGCTAAAGTCAGAGTTTAAAAAAATAAATCAGGGCCAGCACCTAGGCTCTTCAGCTGCTAGCTAGAAATTCCACACAAGGTTTGCACTTAAAACAAAGAGATATCTCTTAAAGAATAAAGGATTTTAAGAGTTACAACCACTGATAAAATAGGAAGTTCAATAGACTAGTAGATCTATCGGAAACATTTACATAATGCAATCAGAGACGTTAGAATTCTCTTACTTTTCAAACTCAGCTTTGTTTGTCAAATCCATACAAAATTACATATTGATTGGCACAGAAATAGAGTCTGCGTTACTTTCTTAACTTGGTTCTTTCACCGCAGAAAGACATCAGATACTTGTATTTTCACTGATTTTTTCATAAAGCCAAATAGATGCCAGTGTGTTAAATTCTGGTGATTTAGAAAGGAGTCAAAACTGGCAATTGCTGAACTGATTTTTGTTTGACAGTGGTACTCGGAATTGTGTGTCTCCGGGTTAAAGTAAGTCATTGATAAAATTGAGCTCAGCTCTCATCTCCAAACTGATTCTGTAATTTGTATTACAAAATCAAAATCCCTTAGGGGTCAGGCATTCGGCTTCCATGAGGGAAGCCAGTTAGGAGTAATACAAGAGGGGTGGGTGGGGACTGTGGTAATTTGGAGAGTGCTTAGTCCCCACGAAATAGCTTCCGTTTCTTACTGGAGCATAGGAAAATAATCGGTTTCAGTCTTGACATACCCTTCAATGTCTTTGACAAAACCAAAAATCTAGATTTTTTTAAGGGTTTATCAGACTTGTTAAAACTACTTCAAAAATTCTATTAAGTAACCACCATATGCCGAGCAATGATGTAGATTCTAGTGACACAGCTGTGACTAGAGCAGGGTCTGCACCCTCAGGGACCTCAGATGGCTGCTGGGGAAGATACACAGGAAGAAAATAAAGCCATTCTCCAAATGCAGTAGATGTAGGAGTATTTGAGGAAGAGCTGAGAACTAGAATGATTTCCCTCCGTTGGGGGACTGGTAGAAGCAACTCCCATGAAAAGCTGTACCTGTGAAGGGTGCATATCCTGTCTGAGTAGAGGGATGGAGTTCCAAATCTCCACAGAACACGCACGCAGCAGGGATGTGAGGAAGGGAGCAGCTGTAAGGTAAAAGTAGAAGGGGAGTAGGCAGGCGAGGGAGGGATACTAACTGTGTGCGAAAGAATTTGTCTCTGTCCTGGAAGAATGAGACCCAATGATCATAAGAAAGGTTTTGGATTTTGTATTGCAAGTAGTTACAGTAAGAAAGTATGACGATAGTAGCTAGGGGTGCAGGTTAGTTAGATAAAATTGAAGCCTGGAAACCTATAAAGACACTTCCTAACAACTTCTACTTTTCTAACAAACCTTTAAGTGCAGTAAGTCTGTATTGTCTTAGGTCTTGAGATGTTAAAGACTTTGACTAATTGTCAACACTGGCAATTACAATGACTGATACCTTATCATTTCTTACAATGAGCAATGCTAATTAAAATTGATTGTGCTAGAGCTTTAACAGCAATTGTACCCCCCTCCTCTTTTTGTTTAAAACATGAGCTTATTGTGCTGATTTGGTGAGCTAAACAAGGCAAGCTTATTATGCTGGTGTTTATTTTCTAGTTCTGCCTGTGAATCACATTACAGCAATCATGAAGTGTCAGGAAAACAGGAAGAAAAACCAAATTTATGGATTATTAGATCCAAATTTGATTGATTGATTGATTCATTCATTCATTCATTCAGCAGATCTTTACTAGGTATCTATTATGTGTAAGGAACTGGGTAGGAGACCAGGGAAAGGAAATGGACAAACTATGTCTTGAGGAATTTATAGCCTAGTGGGGAAGATAGGCTTGTTGGAAGGGAATTGAACATAGTACTGGCGCACTAGAGTGGGTGGAGTTCCGCCTCTGCCTGGAAGACTACAGTTACCTTGCACAAAGAAGGCAACTTGAATGGGGACTTCAAAATGTAGAGAAGAAACTTCCTCTGTATTTTATTTTTGCTTGTTCTTAGCTGGCATATTTGCAAGAATTATAAACTGCCTCAAAAGAAGAGCACATGCCTCACAGAGATAAATTAGCCAGGAAACCAAAAACCAGGAATTGCGCTCTGAAAATTCCAGGTGGAAGAGAAAGGAGAGACACTTTAGGTGTTGTAGGTCAGAATTTAGAGACCACCAAAAGCCTGTTTAAAAACCCACCATGTATCAATTAAGGCAAGGTAAGAATCTTTATTTAATGGCCACGATGGCAGCCAGACTGTCTCTTGGACTCTGGGTGAGTCTTCATAGAGCAGCCTCAAGCAAGTTTTACACAAAGATTATATAGAGGATTTTACATCGTTGCACACATCATACATAGTGGCCAATCATAACCCGACGTGACTCTCACAAAATACGTGATTCTCTTGGAGTACGTGACTTTCAGCAGGCTGCTATGGAGGCAAAGGAGGGGGTAGAGGTCAAGCCTCCATCCTTATCATAAGACTCCAGAGCCATCCTGATGAGTGCGTAAGCCGGGCTCCAAGGCGAGGCAGGCGGGCCTCACAAGATGAACTCACAGCAAACTGACTTATAGAGTAAATTTTAACTTACATAGTAAACTCTAACTCACACAGCAAACACATGACCTGAACAGCATAATCACTACAAAATGAAGTCACTTTAGTATATTGGCAGTCTGAGTTATATCATTTCACAGCCTGGTTACAGAAAGTTGCAAAATTACAAAAGCATCCCTAATGTTGGATTTTAGTACACTGTCACACAGGCAGGTGACATGAAGCAGGTAGAACTCTCAGAAGTTAAAAAAAAGTGGATCCCATGAATGAGGTCACGCTCAAGTGTGCGGAGCCCTGGGGGCATGGCAGGCCACAGGGCTGGCTGTGCAGTTGAAATGGAATCTCCTTTCATCTCAGTCAGTCGCTTTTCTTGAAACACCAGCATTTCCTAGGTTCTATACTTCAGAATTCTTTAAACCCATCACTGCCTCCCTTGCTGTTTCTATTACCTTATCCTTGGGCCAGGGCTCTTGAACACTCTGGGCTTTTAATTCTGCCAACTGACTGTTTTACTAGAAATTTCTCTGGTCGGCTTTTTTGTTGTTTGTTTTGTTTTGTTTTGCTGTTTGGATAGTTGGTTTTTACTGCCTTTATCTTGTATTATTTTCTTCTTTTATCGAGTGTATTGGTTAGGGGTGTAAGAGAGGCAGAATTAACAGAATTTACAGAGATAAAGGGAATTTACTTGGGGGGCTTACAATTTTAGAAGGGATAGTCCAAATCAGCCATGAGTACATGGGAGAGCTGGACGGTCCAGCAGCTGCTCAGGCTCGGGCCAGAAGGACACCAGTCTGAAACAGCAGGACAGCCGGTGCCAGCCTGCTGTGGATGGTTGTCCAAGAAAACAAGGTGAAGATGGGAGACTGAGGCAAGTCTACTCTGGAGCTCTGGGCAAGGCCAGAGCTCTTGAGAAAGAGGCTGCAACAACGTGTCTTCTTCCCTCTTTTTCTCAATTCAAGCTGCCAGTAAGGCACCCTTCCCTCACCTCCTGACCCTAAAGTAAAGGACACACGCTTGAAAGCTATTCCCTGGACAGTCCTCAGCTGCCACAATTGGCACAATTTCTCCAATAGCCGCAATGAGAAAGCTTCCTAAGAAAGAAACGTAAATTTTCGTTAGGAGCCCTTGCTTGTTCCAATTATTCCTTCATTTTTAATGGAAAAGTATTTAATCTGGAACTGGTTTGGCTCCGAATACTCTGCTTTGTTTTTAACCTTGCTTCTGTAACCTCTTTGTCTTTCTCTACTATATATTTTCTTTTCTTTTTCTTGTTCTACTGACAATCACATTTTTAATTGCTGAGACTTTGTTCTCACTTTTGTCCCTTAAGGAAAAGTACATCTTTTACTTTATGGCTATAATATCTTCTCTACTGTTTTAAAGAAAAATGATTCTATTTTTAAACACTCTCTTCAGGCTTCTGAATATTCCTCTTCCTTCCACGTGCATACCTACGCACCTATACACTACGATCTTTCCCTGTATTGGTGCAGGTTGCCCTCACTTACTTCATCACTCAGGGCTGCCTACTCTCTGGGAAGTGTGATACTAGAAAGCCCACCACGGCTCTGAGAAGGAAATGAGACCCCCACAGGGCGCAGGTTGTGCAGACACCCACCAAGGAGCTTGCTGGGAGCAGACGCCTGGCTGCTGGCCAGCTGTTGCTCAGGAGTTCAGAGCTGGCTGCCTCACCTAGGCGTCCACTCGATCTCCCACGTTCACCCTCACGACTCACCCCGCATCTCCCCTCATATTCACAGGAACTCTCGCAGACGTAAACGTGTCCATCAGCAACCTGCCCTTCATACTGATTTTTCCATTTTCAAGGTTGGCATGGTTCTGGGTTATACCTTCTTTTAATTCTTCACTATGATTTTTATTTAGTCTTAAACAGAGAATTCCAAGCATTTTTGTCCTGTCATCTTGAGCAGGTGACTCTCACTTATTCTTTCTGTGTTTGCTTGCCTTATTTTATTTTGAAACAGGGAGTCACTCTTTATAGTCCAGGCTGGTCTTGAGTTCACGATGGAGCCCAGGCTGGCCTCAATATCATAGCAATCCTCCTGTTTCATCCTCCGAAGTATGTGCCTTTTTATTTAGTTTAATAAAGAAGTCTGGTGATTCTGTCTACTTTTTCTAGTATCGTTACCGAAATCCACAGTTATGTTAGGTAAAATTAATTTTTCTCTCGAAAACTGGTATGTTGAAGTCCTGACCCCAGTGACTGAAAATATGAATTTATTTGGTGGTCAGGTTGTTAGAGATGTAAGTAACTAAGATGAGGTCATACTGGCATGCAAGTTAATTCCCCAACCAAATATGACTTGTATTTCCCTATGAACAGAACCATCTGAAGACATACAGATGTGTGGAAAACATACTACACATCGATCAGGGTTCAGTTACGTAGAGGCCAAGGATTGACGAGGACTACAGGAAAGCCGCCAGAAGGTAGGAAGCAGCGAGTAGGTGTCTCCCAAGTTTGTGAGGGAGTATGACCCTGCCCACATCTTGATTTCAGACTTCCAACCTCTAAAATACAAGACAGTATCTTCTTGTTGTATCTAGCTATCCAGTTTGTGATCCTTGACATAGGAAACCCAAGAAGACTAAGCACACAGAGGGAGACAAGAGGGCAGAATCTGATGATATCAAGTTCAATCGCAACAAAGATTGAAATGTTTGCAACTAGCTACTTCTGGAAGGAGAACAGAGCCAAGGAATGTGGGTAGCCTGAAGACACAGAAAGAGGCAAAGGCATTATTCTTCCTGGAGCCTCCAGAAAGGATTGTAGTTTTCTCCAAGCCTTGATTTTAGCCCAGTGAGGTCAGACTTCCAGAAACATATCATTATAGATAGGTATTATTTTAAGCAATACATTTGTGAATATGTGTTATAGTAGCCACAGGAAGTTGATCCATCATCCCTTCAAAAGGGCAGGCTCGTAAAAACTAGCCATTGCTAAGTCCCCTGGAATCTCTTGCTTATCCTATTAATAGATACTACTCTAATTAGACAGCCACCATTTAAGCTGGGTGTGATTGCACACACCTATAACTCCAGCACTCTGAAAGCTCATACACACACACACAGAGAGAGAGAGAGAGAGAGAGAGAGAGAGAGAGAGAGAGAGAGAGAGAGAGGACATAGTAGCTAAAGGCATGGGCCTTGGAGTCAGAAAGAACAGTGTTTTAATCCCCTCCCAACTGCATTAAAGCTATGTGGCCTAGAATGAGCTGTTTTAAATCATAAGCTTCCGTATCATCAGTGAAGCAAAATTAGCAATAATATCAACTTCTAAAGATAACTATATTGCCTAAAATAGTGATATCATTAAGGGTCTTAGCATAGTGCTTGACTCACTTTAGACTTATAAAGGGAAGCAATAGGCTAATGTAGAGTTCACCCCAAAACTCTCTTTCCTGATGCTGCTGCAAAAGGCTTAGATGAAAAATTATATGATTCTCCCACTTTCTGTATCTATGATAATGTATATATTGTACCCTGGAACAATCTAACAGGTGTGTGTGTGTATGCACACATGTATGTGCACATATGTATGTGCTGATGTTAACATGTGGTTCTCAGCAGCTCTTAGCACATTCAATGAAGTTTTAATCAGCCAAAATATGAACTTAAACATCAATTCAGAGGTCAGAGTTTGGTGGCAACTCTTGTGTCCCTCATGTCATCTACATGGCCCAGGCTTGCCAGCTGTACACAGTGCCCTTGGGATGACTTCACATGACGAAGGGTGTCCCATGTGCTTACACCTGCCAGCCTTCCACATGCCTTGGTCTGAAGTCGGCGGCTCATGCCACAGTCAGTAGGTGCTTCTGGCTGTCAGCTGCCAACTTTTTCTCAAAACTTTCCACCTAACAGAGTGTCTTATGGCTTCAACACATAGAGGGCAGTGACTGTCTTTATGTCATCTTTTCTAACATCACACTTCCGTACAAGAGCTCCTACCTACCAAAAGCTGAGAGGATGAGCTACGGTGTCTCATGAGGACACTGGATGCAGAACTTAACTTGGCTGCCTGAGAGCTGTTAATGCAGATGGCTTGAGTTCTCTGTGCGCTTCTATGCAACAGGGTTATGCCTGCCTGTGCACGAATGCAAGAAGAATGGAGCAAGATCCCTGGCACTGTCAAGCTAATAATAGTATTAGCAATAATTATATCGTTCCTACTTTATCGCCTCTGTGTTTTCTCCAAAGTTAGCCACCAGGGCCCCTCAGGGATGTTTTCCCTGCCTGTCCCCTGAGGGCCCCTCTTCAGGGGTATTCCTTTGCCACGCTGAGTTACAACCTTGACAATGCTAAGTGGGTAGCTAGGCCCCTTGGTTTATATTACATCAGTTATAGAATCAAGCAAAACATGAACTCCAACATGGCATCATTTAACAAAAAGCCTACCCACCTTGCCCTCTACCTGGCAGAGATGATGAGAAGTTATTAAGATAGTATTTTCCTAGTACTTACCAGATCCTTGAAAGACATTCACTAAATAAACAGTGGTACTTGTCTTTTGTGTTGATTTGTTTTGTTCCTAATGTACTCTCTCTGAGTTGTATTAATAGGTCCTCTGTTGGACCTTCCGCAGTCTGGGGAGACGTGCTATCAGCTGCGGAATAGTAGTCAGTGCTGCTCCCATGGACCTCTGCTTTGCCGTCCCCTCCACCGTCGCTGCTCAGCCTGGGAGGCACACACACACACACACACACACACACACACACACACACACACACACAATTCTAGGTTCCTAGACCACTGTGGTTCAACCTCTGCTGCATATCATAATCACCTGGGGAGTTTTCTAAAACTCTGTGGGTAGATGATCCTCTAGACCCAATGAGTTAACATCTCTTGAAGTGGGATCCCGGTACTGCCATCTCCAATAGTTTGCTCAGTGGTTCTAATACAAAGCCAAGGATGAGAACCACTGTGCCCACCGGACTCGAGACATCCCAGCTGATCAACTGACTCTTGTGAACAGACAAATTAATATCTAGCATTGAACTTCTATTAACAATGGGATCCTCGAGGGCCAGCAATATCTGTTATTCCCAAAGACTTGCAGCGCTGGGCACAAATGAGCGTTCAATCTATATCTCTCTAGCTGAAAGCATTACTTCCCCAGCCCAATGGGTTTCCCCTTGCCTCTGGTTACTAGAGCAATTGTTATGGATTCTTCTTATTAATTCTGCCTCTTGTTGTTCAGAGTCCTCAGTAAGCAGTTCTATAGTGTAGAAGTATTTTTGTTGTGGCATAACAGGGAAACAGGTTACTGCCACGTGCCTGAATGTGCCTGTCGCTCGGGATACCGACATTGTCAGGCCAGCCCGAGGAAGGCCTGGGTTGCAGGGCTGGAGAGAGGAAGGAGCCCACACTTCCGGTCACTCTGAGCCAGGGCCAGAGCTCAACCCCTGTGCTTTTCTCTTCAGCCCAGGTATCCTTCCTGGGAAAGTGGGGACTTCACTCCAGGGGTCGCGCCACTAGAGCACATGACCTAGGAGATGCAATGTGGGTGCTTGCCAGTTTGGACTGCCTCAGCCCAAGTCATGGACTGAACAGCATAAGCAACAGGCATTTACTTTTCTCATCATTCTGGCTGCTGGAAGTACAAGATCAAGGTGCCAGAGGCAGCTTTCTGCTGAGGCTTCCCTCCCTGGCCCACTCGTGGCCACCTTTCTGCTGTGCTCTCACATAGGAGGTGTTGTGGTTTGGGTAGGGAATAACCCACAAAAATCTCATGTGTTTGCATGTTGTGGATTACCTGTGGTTAGATAGGGCCTGATTAGGAGGAGTGAATTATCAAGGATGTAGTGACTCACTGAAGGTGTGGCCTAGAAGGATACACGCATGCAATAGCCTCTCGCAAGCGTAGATCCTTCCTCTTGTGGTGCCATAAGCAGCCATTCTTTGCCCACCTGCTTCTTCCATCACCAGCCACCTGTGAATGGACTGAGATCTCCTGAAACTGTGAGCTAAAATGAACCTTTCCTTCCATAAGTGAGTTTCAAGGATTGTGTTTCAGCAATGAGAGAGTAACTAAGACAGCAGACAATGAGTGACTGAGAGTGCTCTGGGTTGACCGCCAGTGAGTGCTTGATTTCCCTCCCATCAGTGCCAGGCCTTATGAGTTTATTCCATCCTCCTCCTTGTCATTCTTGTCTCCAAACATTGTCACACTGGACTCAGGGCTTCAACTCATAGATTTCAGACAGGGCATAATTCAGTGCACAACAGTGACTGCATTTTAAATGAGTTTAGTAATGTTAATATTCTCTTTTTCTCCCACCCCCGCTTCTCTCCGTGTGTGTGTGTGTGTGTGTGTGTGTGTGTGTGTGTGTGTGTGTGTGTGCCTCCCTCTCTCTTTCAAAAAAGAAAGAAAACCAGGAAAGCAAAAAAGAGCTAGATCTTGTTGGTTGGCTAAGACTTTCCTTTAGTGCCTTAGTAGGTGGACGGCATTCCTTTCCATTCCTTGGCTGCCTACAATCAACATGAGAGTGCAGCCTCTCTTCAGTGTAGTGATTTCATTTCCTTTGGGCATATACCCAGCAGTGCGATTTCTGGATCAGGTGGTAGTTCTCTTTTTAATATTTTTTAAGGAGTATCCTCACTGTTTTCCATAGTAGCTGTACTAGTTTACAGGAACTGATAAAGAAAATGTAGTACATATTCACAAGAGAATATTACTCAGCTATCAAAAAGAATAAAATATTGTCATCTGCACCAACATGGGTAGAACTGGAGATTACTACATTGAGTGAAACAAGCCAGATGCAGAAAAACAGGGGGGTGGAGTGGGGGAGAAGGGAGGGAGGGGAGGGGAGAGAGAGGGACAGAAGGAGAGTGGGAAAGCCCTTGTCACCTTGACACAAAATGCTCAACTCCAATGTAAACCTTAAATTTTGCACATATGCATATCAGTCAAATAGGGGAAAAAACAAGTATGACGTGATTTTATTCTTGTGGAACTTAAAATTGTTGATCTCAGGGAAGTTGAGTGTAGAAGGGTACTTCCTGGGTCTGAGAGGGTAAAAGTGGGTGGTAGGAGGGGAGGTGGACCAGGGGGTGTAAATCACAGGTAGGAGATAAAAGTTCTGGCAAACTATTGAGCAGTAAGGTGATTATAGATTTCAGTAGCACATTGCGTATTTCAACAAGCTTGAAGAAAGAATTTGGGACATTTTTACCTGAACAAAATGTCAAGTGTTTGAGGATGTAGACATATCTAACCTGTCCTAAACACAACAAACAAGGTTTACATGTATTGAAACACTACATAGTTCTTTCATTAATAGGTATCATTTTTATGTTTTATGTATCATCCATTTTTCACCATTTTATTATCATGTATCTGTGGTACACACTGATTACAATGAGCTTGGGTATTTTGTGCACATATATATCTTGCCAACACTACAACCCTCCCCTCCCCCTTTTTGTCCCTCCTGCTCCCTCCCTCATATCCCCAGTTCCCAGTAATATATCCATTTGATCCAATAAAATGCCTGTATTCTGTATATCTGAGTTTCTCATAATAGAGAAACCATGTGATACTTAACCTTCTGAGTTTGAATGACTTCACTAAGCATGATGGTCTCAAGTTGTGTCCATTGATCTTTAAGGAAGAGTAGTACTCTATTGCCTACATATGCCATAATTTTTGTATCCATTGGTATGTTGAATATTTTGGTGTCTTTCACAATCTAGTTATTGTTAGTTGTACTGTTATAAGCATGGACATAAATGTATGATTTTAAAATGCATTAATTTTTCAAAACAATGAACTCGTGCAAACAAAGGTAAGAGCCATCTCTGCAGGGGAAAGAGTCGGTCTGCTAGAAGCCATGGCATCACCAATGAAAAATTGCTGTTTCACCAAAGCCATGGACATCAGGGAAAACTTCACCAAATTTCACCAGAACTTGGAGGTGGTCTTGGCACAAAACGCTAAGATATAGTTTGGGCATACAGTATCTACTATGAGGGAAGCTGAAATGAGAACTCTGGATTTTCCTTGGGATAGTAGATTTTGCTGAGTTTTCCCTCCAGATGGCTAAACAGATGGGGCCATCCTATCTTGGAGTTCTAGCTTCCAAAACTGTGAGCTAAATAAAATTCTTTACTTTATAGAAACACCCATCTCAGGTGTTTTGTCATGGTAACACAACACAGACTAAGACACACCTAGTACTTACTGTTTCCCTAAGTTCAACTGCCTGACTGGCCCGGCTCCCTATTTCTCTCTGCTCCTCCCTGAGCTCTGGGATATTTTTATTAATCATCTTCAGTGCACCAAGCTTCGTTCCTCTCTTTCTGTTGGGCAATCTGGTGTAATTGCCTTGGTGGGCTTGACCCCGGAAACACAAATGCCTGTTTAAAATAAAAGGCTGATTATTATATAATGAACTATATTCAGTTTGCTAAATAGTTAACTTAAACATAAGTATATGTGTGTATTTATGCTGAATAGATGTATAATTTATGCTAATGATAATTACAAATAATACAAAAGCATAATAACTCCACTGCCACACTGGTATTCATTACCAATGCTCCAGTTTGCTTCAGCTAACCAGCCTTACAGTGACAATTTGACATGCTTTAGGAACCTTGCTGGGCACTGGGGACACAGAAGTGGCTGGGATTTGCGTTGTCCTCAAAGAGATTAGACTTGAGTAAGGGAGTGAGAAGCATCTGTAGTAGCAGCTGCTGTGTCAGGATTCCCTTCCTAAAGGGTGTCTGGGAAGTTGTGCCCAGATGTCTCTTCACCCTAGAGAGGTCATAACCCACAACCAAAGTGATGATTGAGCCTAGGTCTAACTTGGTGAACCAATGTGTTTAGTGGGGTTACTTACAGGAGGGTGGGGAAGGGTGACTTAAAGGAACAAGAATGACTCAAAGGCAGCTGCGTTAATGGAAAGCCCACCACGGCATAGGTGATGCCTCATGGAAGGCGCATGCGTGGAAGCTGCTCCCTGCACCGCCTGCAGACAGCGCAGCTGAAAGAAATGTTTCTCTTCCACCAGAATGTTTATTATTTCTATATTTTGGGGGAGGAGCCTACCACTCTGGTGAGTTTCACCCATGAGTGGTATACTTCCTGAGTCGCAGAGCCTCCCTCCTCCCTCGGAGAGGAAATGCTTCAACTCAGAGGAGCCTGCTACACCACAAGACTGTTGTCACTCTGCGGAGCTGTCTTATGTGCTGCCCTCCTTCAGTGTTAGCTCTGTGCCCACCTCTGCTGCGTCCTGAGTTTACTTGCTTATTCTGAGGAGACGACTGCACGTGTGCAGCAGAAGATGCATAATACGCTTTCTTCTAACTGGTACCTCCCAGAAAGGACACACATCATTAGTCAGAACTAGCAATATGGCCCCAACATAACCGTTAAAAAGGCTAGAAAATGTAGGGGTGCCCACAGAGATTATTCAGTGATTGCTATTGTTATCACTGGAGTAGCGATGTGAGGGCATGGACTCTGAAGAATTTAAATTCTGGCTTTCTGGTTATTTCTAAAGTCTACAAAGGCAAGGACACATTATTCTTTTTGTCTGCTGGGTTGAGCAGATGAAGAAGGTATAAACAAAGAAGGAAAAATGCAGGCCAAATGGTGTGCTAGTAACGACTGAGGACGGGTCATAGAGATGTGGCATCCTTAACAAGCAGAGCTTCACTGTTGGCAGGCAGAATTCCACCGGTTTCTGGACTAGGTAGGACGGTGGCACCATGCAGCAGAGGAGACTTCATGTCCTCTACGTGATGACTAACTGCATAAGGGGAGAAGGATAAAGCAAAGGTGAGCAGAGCACGCCTGGTCATTCTGACCTTCCTGCACCGCAGAGAGGTCATTCCCCTTCCTATGAGAAGTGTGAGCAGTGAAGATGGAGGGAGGTGGGTTTTTCCAAAGGAAACCCACAGAGTGGCAGGGGAAAGAGTTTGCCGTAACTCCCGCTAGCTGCGCCATGTGGGTCAGTTGCAAAGCTTCGTTCTGTGTTATTTTGCACATCTGTAAAGTGGCTCTTGTAATAGTTCACAGTATCTCCTCCTGGGTCTTTTACAACCACGAATAATGTGCTGGACCATAATGAGAAGGATCTCAGATGCCGTCTGTAAAATGCTCGTTAGTACTTGAGACAGAGCTACTTACTGGCTTATGGAAGCCAGATGGCCTTAAACACATTCTCCACCCTCAACACACACAGAATTTACAAAATCTTCAGAGCTGGTTGTCTCTGCAGACCTGTTCCCCTGTTACCCAGCAAACATTTCCTCAATAACTTTCTCGGATTAATCCTAATAAATGAACGGAACCACTCTCTTCCCTGCAAATATGACCAGGGCTATCCAGTAATGTCTCACCAGGGAGGTCCCTACTTTAACTCTTTCATGACTGTTTCCGTGACACTAGAGAATGATCAGTTCCCTCATCAAAATCATGATTTCCAGAAAAGTGAGCCTTCTGTTTTCTTGGCCTAAGATCCGGAAAGCTTAAGTTGAGTCTTCTCAGATACGAAATTATTTTTTTCAAATCTGAAAGATTTTTAAACGTAGAAATGTTTTAAATGAAAGTATTAAATTATACAATTGCATGTGTAGACTCTGCCATGAAGGGAGCTATTTTCATGGTATAGGCTGAATCCAGCATAAAAATATTTACTGCTCTGAAATGTCAATATGAAATAATCAGAATCTAAAATTAAATATTTACTGTATAATCAGCCTGCATTCATTCATTGACAATGTTCCCTGAGAAACACTGATTACCCTGAATTTGGCCACCTGGATCCTCCTAATATTTTCAGACTGAGGAAAAAGAGCTACCGAAGTCTCATTCATGGGCATTTTCTAACAACTCGCCAGGGGAAGGGCTATGTGGAACAGGGGTGGTGATTGTAAGGGAGTCCCAAATTATGTGTACAGTGTAGTATAGTAAATGTCTGCATGCCCCCCCCCCCAATTATATTTTGAGGCCTAATGCCCAATAAGGTAAACTTTGGCTGTGGAATTTTGGGGCCTTTAGAAGGGCAGAATCCTCATGTATGGGATTAGTGGCCTTACAAGGGAAAGCTTGGAAAAGCCCCTTACGTACCTCTTAAGACATGTGGGGAGACAGAGAAAAAGAAGAGAATCAGGAGATTGTTCCTTATCACAGACTTAATTTTTCCAGCACGTTGTTCAAGAAATTTTCTGCCTCCCCAGCTGTGAGAAGTAATCTCTGTTGTTGGAACTAGAGGAATGGCACAGTGGTTAAGGCACTTACCTAGCAAGCCCTACACTATGAGTTTGATTCCCCAGGCCCACATAAAGCTGGGTGTGGTGGCACACACCTATAATCCCATCACTCAAGAGGCTGAGGCAGGAGGCTAGCCTGGGCTACACATGAGTTCAAGACCAGCCTGGGCTACAGAGAGAGACCTTGTCTCAAAAAAATTTTTTTTCTATTGTTATAGTCCTCTGAGTCTGTGGTATTCTGTTACAGCAGCCTCAACAGACACACACCCATACAACGTGTGCACATAGGCACACGTGGGCCAGAAGATGGGCCACTATGCTCGTCTCCCTTGGCCATGTGTCCTACCCAACCTCAGTGTAGTAAATGAGTGTAACCAACCCTGTGGTGAAAAATGTACATATGGAAGACAATGCCCTGTAGATACAGTCTGAGTTCTTGGAGAGCTCACTATGGTGAGAGAGACAATAAACAGTAGAAAATAACACCCTGTGGTAAATGCCAGATGCATCACCAACCTAGTAGCAGAGGTGTAGACAGTTCTCTAAAAGGACCATGAGCCCCTCTAAGATGGCATTCCAAAATGGAGCCAAGGGAAATTTTATTTTATTAATACTATGTAATCGGAGGAGTAAGCCCAGCATTAACTCATCATAAAGACCTCATTAGGCCATCTATTCATAGAAGGAGCACTGCCAACTTACCAGTGTGATGCGAGAATAATGACAGGTGGCAGCCTGCAAGGGGATGGTGACAGTAAGAGATGACCCAGAAAGTCCTCACCTAGAAACAGGGGCTTTGGGTTTAATCTGTGATCTTGAGTTAAAATTTAAATGTTCTAGTGGCAACTGCTCTATTCTTGGAAGGCAAAGGAACGGAGCAAGATGACCTCTTGGGTCCCCGCTGCCTCTGGAGACTTAGGGTATTAACAGCAAGCCATTCTCACTTTCTAAATGGAAACATATCCTGAAGAAGCTTTAGCAAGCAGTGGTAGTGGTCTAATTGAGCTGCCCGTACCATTTGCTTACTCCACAATGAGACAACCTCACAGACTAGGAGCGTGGGCTGCGGGGTCTACCAGAGCTGGTTCTAACTTCAAGCTTTGTCGCTTTACTGGCTTGAGCAATTTAACTTTTTTCTCTCTTTGTCTGCAAATAGAGAGGCTAAAGTTCAGCTCATGAAGAAGCTGTGAGAGTTAAACAAGAACATGAATATAAGAGCTTAACACAATGAGCTGGATATAAGTGACTCCCGGTAAACTGTGGCCCTGAGGGTAGAGTGTCAATTTGGTTGGCTTGAGGATCTGCCCTGGGGAACTGGTGCAGCATACATCAGGGTGTATCTGGGCAGGCTGTGGGATATAAGCCTGGAGTCCATGTCCACCTGGTCCCTTGCCCCTTCCTCTCTCGTGCTGTTCCCCTGCCGTGTTTCCTAGCTCTGTCTTGTCCCTCTACCATAAGGTTCTGCGTTCGAGACAGCAGACCATGGACTGAGTTGAACATGGGCCAAGTTAAACTTCTCCTGAGAGTCATGGGCACCAGGTGTTATGTCCCAGCAGCAAGAAAGCTGACTCATAAAAACAGTGATACAAGTACTTTTCAGTACATCTATGTGGGGTGTGCTACCCAAAGTACTGTAGAAAAAAATTTTCTATTTCTACTTCCAATCTAAAAGTCAGAGATTTGTAAATCACGTTGTTCCTGGACAGAAGCATGAACTAAGTCATATTAAATGGCAGGGATGATGTCATCTTAGAATCTGAGCTGTGTTAGAGTCTAGGGAAGGCTGACTAGAACCTCCAACTGGGTTAATATGCAAGGAAGTTACCCATCAAGCAAAGCAGGAAGGCAGAGCTGAGGGCATGAGCAGACATTTTGGGCCTAGCGGTGTAAACAGATAGGACACAATGAGTAGTCTGCTGGAGGTACGTGCAAGATCAACAGGACACTGAAGACCCAAGTAAGAGTTTGATCTTCCAATAAATGGTGTCTTACCAAAAGTTGATTAACGATTACTTTATATTTAGTCTCTAGACTTTAAATTCACTGATTTAAACCCTTGAGTAGTATGTTGACTCATTAGGTTCATTGAGGGTGGAAAAAGGACCTTCAGAACAAGTCAGACTGACTTGAGCCCAAGGCGCAAGTTCAGAATGGTTTTTGATGGTTACATTTTAAATGTTTATGTTAGCAACTACTTACTTGATTTTATTCTTTTACCTTGATACATAAAATACTTATTATGTGACCTTTAAAGAGAAAAAATTATGACTCCTGCTTTATTAACAAATGGCAAATAAACTAATAATATTTGAATTAGAATGCTGAAATGTTGACTAAGTCTTATAAATATTTTCCAATGGTTAAGCATTGGGTTTCTTTTCTTTCTTTTTTTTTTTTTTGTATTCTTCAGGCACACACACACACAAGTGCTCTCTCTCTCTCTCTCTCTCTCTCTCTCTCTCTCTCTCTCCCTCACACACACGTTTACTTACAGCCTTTCTTAGATCTTATTATAACTGAACAATGGAATTTTTATGTTGTTCCACATTTTTTTATTTCCCCAACATTTAGCTGATGCCACCACTGACATCTATTTTCTTTGCCTGGAATAAAAACTTTCCATTTTTTCCAAGTCACCTAAATTGTAATGTGTGTCTAATTTATGTTAACTAAAAGAATAGTCTCTTCAACAAATGGTGCTGGGAAAATTGAACATCCACATGCAGAAGAATGAGTCTAGACACACACCTGTCATCCTGCATCAAAATCAAATCAAAGTAAATTAAAGACCTAAATATTAAAACTGAAACATTGAGCCTCCTGGTAGACAATTAGGGGAATGTCTAAAAGATACAGGTGTAGTCCAGGACTTTCTTAATAAGACACCAAAAGCAGAAGAAATAGCCCCCAGAATTAACAAATGGGACTATGGCGAATTAGAAAGTTTCTGTACGGCAAAGGAAATTATTGACAGCGTAAAAAGAGAACCAACAGACTGGGGAAAAATATTTACCACCAATACCTCAGATAGGAGACTCATAACTATAATATACAGGGAACTGAAGAAAAGTAAGCCCCTGAAAATCAAAGACCCTACTGAAAAATGGACCAAAAAATGAATAAGCAGTTCTCAGATAAAGAAGTTCAAATGGTCAATAAATATATGAGAAGGTGCTCAACATCCTTAGCCAAAAGAGAAATACAGATCAAAACATCACTAAGATACCATTTAACCCCAGAAAGATTGGTGTATATTAAAAACACAGACAGCAATCAGTGCTGGCAAGGCTGTGGGGAAAAAGGAACCCTCCTGCACTACTGGTGGGAAAGTAAACTGGTACAACCACTATGGAAAGCAGTATGGAAGTCTCTCAAAAGACTGGAAATAAATATCCCCTTTGGTGCAGCAATACGTCTTCTGGGAATATTCCCAAAACACTTAAAAACAACACATAACGAGTTACATGTACACCCATGTTCATAGCAACACAACTAACAATAGCTAAAATGTGGAAGACACCAAAATACCCATCAACAGACCAGTGGATACACAAACTGTAGTATTTATACACAGTGGAATACTACTCAATTATAAGGACAAATAAATAGGTTAGAAGCTTTTGTAGGTAAATGGAGGCAAATTGAGACCATCACACTTAAGAAAGTGAGTCAGAAGCAGAAGATGAAATATCAAATGGTTTCTCTGATATGAGAAACCCAGATCACAATTATTTCATAGAACCTAATGTGGGGAATAATGGGAACTGGAGGGAAGAGGGAGAGAGTGGGAATGTCAAAAAAGGAGAGGAGAAGGATTTATAATTTTGCCAGGAAACGTAAGTGCACAAAATATTCAAGATCAATGTAAATTTTATGTATTGCACTTATACATATCAATAAAATGGGGGAAAAATGAAAAATAAAATAAAATATAGATGGTTGATCTGAATCTAAAAGACACACCAAATAACAGTAGCTTCAATGTTTCTTTACCTCATGTGATAGTCCCGGGGGGACTGGCCAGCTCTAACGTGCTGACCCTGCTCCATACAGTTTACAATACCCAAGCGACTCCTGTCACTCCTCCACCCTTGGGGGTTGCCCCTTTCTTGGTGGTGCAAGGTGACTCCGTTTCACATTGTGCCTGCACAGCTGACTTGGTGGGAGCACGCTGCCCATCTTGGAGCATTTCTGTAGAAATGTGGATGTGCTGCGCCCCCTGTGAACAGTGCTACAGCCATCTGTCCATAAGTAGGTAAGTTCAGGGCTTTAATGACATGCCAGCTATTTAGTATATGCTGAATAAAAATAATTTCAGTGGAGCTGAACTATGGAAATAAGCACAGAGATACATTTCTGATATTCTCCGTGGGTCCTGGGATTACAATGGCTATTGTAGTGAGTGTACCAGTGTAGTCACCCTGGAGAGAGATTTTTCTTGTGTTGTGCTTTGTTTTGTTTTGTGAGGAGTCAAGTATTGTCTTAAGAATTTCAATCCTCGTAAATTTTGAATTCCATGCATAACTCAACAGCATATTCCTCAGATTCCTGTGCTATTTTTCAGACTTTTCGCCTGTAGCCAAATCCTATTAAATGTATTTCCATGTCATGTTGTGCTTAAGTAATGTGGCAGGACAGGACCTCGACGTAGAAAACGACACCCTTCCTGTATCACAATCGTCTCAGACAGAAACTGTATCTTGTATTTTGCCTCCGTGGAAATAGGAGATGTTGTTAAAAATTTATTTCTGCTGCAAGAAAATCTGATTCTTGGTTTATTGCGTCAAACAGCTGCTAGTATATAGCGCTGGGCAGCTGTCCAGCTGTGAGGCTCACGCAGATTAATTTAACCCTCCAGTACATGGCGAGGCCAATTAGAATAGTCCCTCCAGGTGCAGCAGGGAGCAAAGGACTTTCTCCTCAGTGGGGGAGGGGTGGAGTCCAGAGGATTTGATGGAGCCCTGACTCCTGTAAGGAATATTTTCTAAATGGCACGTGATCGAGTGAAATATATTTGTGACAGCCTGAATACATATGATAAATAAGAATACTGCTTAAGAAAAATCATGATACCACTTAGGTAGATGTCAGTGTACAGAATGTAGTATATGTTTCAGAAGCATTCAAAAGTATTTAACTAAAATCGTATTTGGTCTTCAAAAGTCTTTTTCTGTCTCCTCACGTTCCTCTTCACCCTCCGAGTCGACTGAGAAAGGGCTGAATTGGCTAAACCTCCTATGCAGGCTGGCAACTTTGAAAGTACAAATAGCACCTTGCAGACCTCCAGCGTGCCTCCTTGGCACCCCGGACCTGACTTGGGGACCACTGATTTAAACGCTCAACCTTCCATCTCCCCAGGTGATCCCTGGCACCAGCACAATCTTGAACACAACCACAAATGCTGGCAGGGAAATCTCACAGATTCGCCCATGTGTGATACACTGTTCAAATAACTTAGGACATGCATATGTCAATGTTTAAGACTATACTAAAATATAAGAAAATTTAAAGTATCATAGAGTTCTCATACACAAACAAGACAAAGAATTCTCAGGACTTTCACACAAGGCGTTTGAGAAATACCAGAACAAATCGCATCTGCAAGTTGCTTGACAAAAGATTAAATGGACTCTAGGGTCTGGGGACGATGTCCTCAGTTGCACTTCTGATGCTAAAGCTGAGGGACAGTGGCATCGGATGCTCCACAGCACAGGCTCTGGGGACACAGGGATCCAGGGTCAAGCTGTGGCTCTGCTTTGAGAATGCTTTGGGCCCCACATCTCCTGCCAGCTTCCTCCCTTATAATTTACTTAATCCATTAATAACCCTCTACAGAACTTAGATGAAATGCGCTTCGAAAGGATGCGATTCCTTCAGTCATCCGTGTGGACTAGTCCCTGTCACAAATGGGGAGAGGGCCCTGTATTCTGCAACAGCAATAGCAGTGAGCCAGTACCAACCAGCGCTGAGCAAGCACTCAACAGGTACGAGGCACTGAACTGGTGCGTCACTCACTGGTGCTGTCTCGCTAGAGATTCAAGACACTCCAGGGGGTGCCGTTATTGTCAGCTTACAGGTAGAGAAACTGAAGCAGTGCTACTCAGTAGGAGTACAATGTGAGCCACGCATGTTCTCCGAAGCCTACTAGTATCCACATTAAAAAAGTAGAAAACATTTCATTTAAATAATATTTCATACAATGCCGTGGTTAAAGTGTAGACTGATAAAACCAATAAAACTGGGTTTAGTGGGAAATGGTTTTAGACTGCTTCTTTTTTAAATTTACATTTCAACTAATTAATATAATACGTGAAAAGATTTACTTCCTTAGTCACACTTGGTATGTTTCAAGTGCCCATTCATCTTAAGTAGCTAATGGCCCATATTGGTTAACACAAAGCTGCCCCCGTAACTCCTGTAAATATTTTCTATGTATCTATTATAAAACAGGTGTTGGTCTCCAGAGACAGGGGAGTAAACAAAGCAGCCCAAATCACTGCTCAGGTCAAGCTATCATTGGAGTGAGGATGGGAGGAACATCTTAATGATTAATTAAGTTTGAACATTCCAGGTGGTATTCATTGCCATGGAAAAGACAAGAGAAGATGAGGAGGCAATGGACAGGACATCTGCAAGGGCAGCTCAGTCTGCACCTGCCCAGCTCCTAGGACTGTGATGTGAATTCCCGTCCCTGGAGGAGTGTAGAGCCGTAATCCTGGGCAGGCGGGCTGCAATCTTCCACAAGGCAATCAGGGAAGGCCCACTATGAATAGAAGATCATTTTAGCAAAGATCTAAAGACAGCAGGGAAGCTAGTCACGCCACATCTAGGCGGAGTACATTGTGATCGGAAGAGCCACTGCAAAATCCCTGAGGCAAGAAGAATGTCCAGCTCTGGTGGGACAGCAATGGAGCTAGCAGTAGGAAGGGCGTACTGAGCAAAGGGAAGCGCAGTCAAGGTCAGTACTTTCTGTCCATGGTAGGTACTTTGGCTCTAATACTGAGTAAGACACGAAATGATTACACCTTTGTTTTTCACACTGTCTCCCCTTCACTTTTTCTATTTTATTTTAACTAATAATACATAGGTACTTTGAACTACACATACGACAGGCACCATTTTTCTACATTGTGTGAGTTTAAAATCAGGCTCCTATTTCTTATGTCGACAGCATTCTAAATCCTCTCCTACAACTTTTTGAAATATAAAATACATGAATATTACATGTAGCCCCCTAGTGTGTGACTGCACCACACAGCCTCTTGCTCCCGTCTGGCTATAACTTAGCAACAATTGATCAGCCTTTTCCATCCCCCTACCCCCTCTCCCTCACCTCCTGTGACTAGTGATACCTCAGTACTATGAACTTGTAGGTCAGTGTTTTTAGAACCTACACATGAGTGAGATCCCATTGCCCTGGGTGTTCTGTGGCTGGCTTTTTGCACTTGCCATAACGATCTTCAGTTCACTACGAGCTGCAGGGTTTTCATGGGAGACTAGTACTTCATAGTGTATATGCACCACACTTCCCTTATCCATTCATCAGCTCATGAATTCTTAGGATTTTATTATTTCTTAACATGTTCTTTCTGAATAAGCATAGTCATTTGCAGGAACCCACATGAACACTACTGCAGTAGTCGCAGTGAGCAATGGCCATGGAGGAGGGCTGTGGCAGGCACTCGGAGTGTGTTTTTCAAGGTAAAGCCAATGAGATGTGCTCTTGGGGAAGGAGAAGGAGGAAACGGAGAAGAGATAGAGAGACAGATGCCAAGACAGAGAGAAATAGTGACTCCAAACTTTGTTCCGAGTAAGTCGGAGTACAGAGAAGCTCCTCTCTTCTGGTCTGAGGAGATTTCAGAAAAACGGGGATTTTATTAGGGTGAGCTCAAACTATAAGCTTATTTTTTGGACATCTAGAGATTGACATGATTGTTAAATAACCCAGTGGAGTGTTGACTCTGAAAATAAAGCAATATGTCAAGGTTGAAAGTAGAAACCCAGGAATTGCTAGTGTATACGTGGTCTCTGTGATCACGAGGGTGACAGTGGCTGTACCTAGAGCTAAGGAGCAGGCAGGGAGCTGAGCCGTAGAGACAGGAACACTGACAAGTGAAGATCACGATGAAGGACCAGCAAAGAACATGAAGGAGAAATGGAAGAAACAGAAGAACATGAGAGGAAATGGTGACCAGAGGCAAGGGATGGAAATGTGGAACATAGCTGGGACCGTCACCCAGGGCCTCTTATCCAGCACCAAGACTTAGCCCACTGTGACTCTGTGTTGGGTTTTCCCGTCAGAATCCAAGACAGGGCATAGGCTGTGCTCCGACCTTTTCACTGTCGCATCTCACCACCTCTAGCAGGGCTGTGCACTCAACACGGGCTTAAGGAACAAGGAATAAATGAAGCTTACGTTATTGACCAGGAGACAGAGACGGAGGCCCAATGGGACTGACAATGAGTTCCAGAGCAACTGGGATTAGAATTCCAGTGTATGGGTGGCTCGGACGTTTTCCAAGTGTCAGTACCATCGCACATGCACGTGGCTCTCAGCCTCCGACGTCCACGACCAAGCATCCAAACCAAGTTCTCTTTCTTGAGAAGTTCTGTGGCCATTCCAGTCTTGTGGGTCTCCTACATACGGTCGTCCCCAAACCTAAATTAGTTGATGGCACAACAGCTATGAATTATGGTAGGAATGACTGCTTTAGCATTCTGTTCTAATGTCTTTTCCCTTTATTATGGTCACCCTCCTCCTTTGTTTCCCTGGGCACACATTTAAAAGTTAAAGAAATGTCATCTGTCTTCCGATTTCCTTGCATGGTTTTCTGTGGCTGAACATGCTCCTCATAAAAATTGACTTAGGACAGCTACCTGGCTATAAACTGATTGCAAACTACCTTTAACTTCTCTTGCTAGCTTCTCCTCTTGGGACTTTCTTAGCTCAGTTAATTGGGCCAATATCCTAGCTACCTCTGTGGTGAAGGCTAGCTAACCTAGATACTGCAAGGAGCCCCAGATCATCAACAGGTGGGCTGCTTTACTTCATGGAAGGTATTTTCCACATTCCATATCCTATACTCACTATAAGATATTTTAAAAACATAGAAATATGCATCTGAAACATTTACATATACATAGTCACATTAAGTAAGAAAGAAAAAGCCAATTCTATAATCCAATTCTATAATCCATCTTTAAATATTCTTGGTGCATTGCTCTCCCATATACACTTCAGTTTGTGAGTAATTCTGTGTGTGTGTGTGCACGCATGTGCACTCTCACATTTGCTGTTGTATGAGTGTGCCTACCCCATATTTGTCGCAAGTCATGCTTGCTCACTTAAAAATAATATCATACATATTTTCTCAGGTGGCATTCTTAAATACTGCATCAACAGTTGCATACTATTCTGTACAGAAAATGTCACTGTTTAGTCTACAGATAGACATTTAAGTTGTTTGCAGTTGACCTGTCAAATAATGCGCCACTGCACAGTTTTGCTCACAATAATTGTTCTGTGTTTAAAGATCTCTTTTGTCAAAAATTCCCCACAGGAAAACAATTTAGGCAGTCAAAATTTACAAATACTTCAGTCGGGTGATATGCATTGCCCATGTACTGTATAAAAATGTCGTGCCATTTTAAACTTTTACCTAAAATGCATTCCAAGTTCTAAATGTTTTTTTTTTTACTAGCACTGGAAATAAACAGTAGTACTTCTTCATTTAAGGACACTAATTTAACAAGTCTAACAAACCATAAAGTTTTGATTTTTGTGTGTTTGACTACTTCTAAACTTGACTGTTTCTATATGCTTATTTATTAATTGCTTTAAATATTTTAAATAATGCCCTATCCTCATTTGCCAGTTGAGATAACAAAATATTTTTATCAATTTTCTTTACTTTTTATAAAATGAACATATTTGTTAAATATTTCTATCAAATATGATTCTTTACAAGGCTGTTTGTTCTTTCATGCTGTGTATGGCATGAGTTTTAAATATAACTTTGAGAGGGTTGCTACACTCTAAAGTAATAAAAAAATATTTATGGTGGAATTTTAGTAAACATAAATAAGCAAAAAAGTAATAAAATTCTCTCCAACTCCTTTTACTCAGTGATAACCATTCATAATATTTGATGTATTTTTTTCATCTTTTTCTTGTATAGTGAAGTATTTTTAAGAGTAGAGTCATATTACACCTTTTACTCTGTCTTGTTTTTTTTCCACTAGAAGGTTAAGAATGTATTTTGAAGGCGGTAAATATTCTTCTTTATTATCATTTTTGTGGCTTTGTAATATGAACCAACCAAACTTTGTTTTTCTAGACCATCTCTTTGTTTCTAATATTTACGCTTGCAAAAACATATTGACATCTGTATGGCTGAATCTTTGGATTAATCTGTAGTATTTAATTAGGATATATTTTCCTAAAATTATATCACAGAATTAAATAGATGTTAAGGGTTTGTTATACATCACCAAATTTCCCTTTAAATTTGTGTCTTACATTTAAGGCATGAAGTTTTATTTGACTTAAAGTAGTAAATTCTAACATAACATTTAAAATCATTTAAAAGGAGAAATTTGCCTAGGTATTCAAGTGTTAGAAAAGAAAAAAATAAGTATACATTATACCAAGAGTTCCAATTTTCAGATAAATATCTTAAAGTTTTCAAGCCCAAGGGTTATCTGAATGCATTTATAGGGCCTCATTTCTAAATGTACTACAGTAATTTAAGGTTTAGAAAGCCACTTATTTGTTTTGTCTATATCTTTTCCCACAAAGTACTATTCTGCAGACCAACTAAAGAGATGGAAGCAATGATTTATATCTCTACCAAACACCTACATGTACCCAATTTTTGCCAACTTGCCAACTTACTCAAGGCTAGAAGCCTCATCCTAAGGAATAATCACTTCCAATTTCTTTTTATAGAAGAGGAAAACACTAAGCTTCAGGATAGTTAGGCTTGTTCTAGATCACAAAGAAAATTGTAAAACTGAGATCTATTTTTCTCCAAAAGAGGATAGTATTCCTTATTCCACATTGACTTCTTATGGACTCCAAACAATGGCCTCTGAGATTTGAGCCCAAGTTTAAGTTGTAGCCTGTGATCTCTCAGTTCCTGTTTACTTTAATAAGACCATTTTAAAAGTGTACATAGCATCCTCAAACAGAATAGTTTAATATTAATAAGGATGAATCACATTTACCATAAAATAATATAAATTAACTCCAGCAGTGTTTGCATAGCTAGCCTGGGATATATATTAATAGCCTATTATTCAACGTTGAGCAACATTGCCCAATCTTTTAAAAAGCCAAATGTAGAAAATATTGGGAGGGAAAAATGTTTTCTACTCACATTACCATGGGAAATTTAAAATATGTAAGAAATAAGACAGAGTATTGTGCAGCATAGTGAGGCACATGGGTAATCAAGTCGTTTATGTTTGGGTTACTGATCTCTAGTAGGAAAGGTTGCGACTCAAGTCAGAAGCCTTTGCCTTGCCTCTCAACTTCTTCTTAATGTGTGACTTCAGACAAGACCCTTCTCTCTGAGCTGCTGCTTTTCTACCTTTAAGACAGAGTGATGTCAGAGGAAGATCAGTTCAGTATCAACATGCTAGTCCAAATTGCAAAGTGCTGTTAAAATATTGGCAGAGGAAAAACAGAAAGGACTTGGCATGTAACGGTCAAAACCGAGAGTGAAAGGTTTGCTCCCAGCTATTATTGCCTTTCTCCTAGGTGACTTGTACACACTCTGTGCTCCTTGACGCAAGGGGGCGATCATCTGAGCTGGGCTTTCAGTCTCCACCGCATTGTTCCCTCACAAATCTTGATGGTGCTTGGCCTTACTCACCTCAGAGGCTAGAAGAGACTCACCCTGTACATTCCTCCCTGGGGAAGCCATCACGGTCTGTCTGCCCCGATCTGCAACTGGTGTTAAAAGTTCCTTCCACTGCACTTCCTCGGTATTTCCCTATTTGGTGTTAATGAGTGGCTGTTTATTGCCCTACACGTTTATGTAGCAAACATAGGAGAGATGCAACCATTTCTAGACATAGGCGTTTTAGCTAGCAGATGTTTCCCTTAATTCAAACAAGTGGACGAGGTTGGAGAGGGTGGGGATGCTAAATACAAAACCTCATGCAACCAGGAATCTGATTTGCTGTTCGGGTTGAGCTCTTGGAGTTGGGAGACAAAGCCTTTGGGCATTTCACTTCCCAGAGCCCCTCCAGCCTTATCATTCTTTCCATTCCTAAGGCGAAAGCTCACCTGACCCTCTCATTAGTTATTGTCCTCCCCCAGAAGCCACTAGGCTGTCTTCTGTTGAGTTCAGGCAAACAAAGAGTACACCAAGAAAAGCACAGGCTCCTTGGGTGAAATCATGGTCCCAGAAAGTTGCAGGGAGCCATGTTAAACAGAGAGACCTAATTTCTACGCTAGCATTTGCCTTTTGTCTAGATTATTCAAGGCTGGAAACCTCATCCTGAAGGAATGACCATTTTCAAGTTCCATATTTTGACCCTTAGGAAGTTCCCTGGGGAGTGAGGGACTGAGAATCCATAAGAGGAGGAGCTAAAGAGTGGGATCCTCACAGCAAAGCGCTCAGCCATACCCCAGGAAGCTCGGAGCTCAGGTGGCCCTGTAGAGACCGTCAGCTTGAAGCCAGGAGGCCTGCATTTTTCCCTCTATTGCTGCTGCCAGCTAGTGGATGCTGGGAGAGGACATGCCTTTCTGCAAGGTGCAACAGGGAAGCAGGTATTCGGTGGCAAGTGGTCTGAGGCAATCCTTCTAGTCTCTGGGGAATGAGTTCATTGTAGAAGACGGAATGTGTCGCACCAGCTGGGGAGGTCACCTAAGCTGGGCTGTCAGTCCTCAGTGCACTCCTCCATTCCCCCTTGTGCACCTGTATAAATGGCATACGGACAGCGTTGGGCACCCGGCTTGCTCCCCAGGTACCTCTCGGGATTCCAGTGAGCTCTGCCTGGAGGCTCATCCATAGCCCAGATGCGGAAATGCAGTTTGGTGGGAAAACCTTCCACTGTGGGGTATAGAATCTAGTTTTCCTGTTCTCTGTGTAAATTTGGACACACTTAAGGGTGTTATATGTGAATGTCCTTAGCACAGCTACTGGCCCATAAGAGACACTGAATGAACGCAAACCCTGCCACTGTTTCTCTTCATTTATAAGGCGGACATTGGGTTAGATGTTATCTAAGATCTCTCCAACTTTTCATATCCATGCTGATATAGTATAATAGAATCTTCTATTTCATTTTATTTTCATTATGCATTCTTTATTGATTAACTTCGTAATTATCCCACCTTGGTTTTCATCTGACTGTCATGATTACGAAGTTTCATAGCCAGAGAGAACTTCAGGAGTAGTCTGATTGCCTTTTTTTACTCATAAGTAAATGAGCATATTGAAAGGACTGGGTGAGGAAATGGACTTGCTCAAGGTCACACCAGATGATTGACAGAAGAGAGATCCAGTCATGTCTTCTGACCCATCTGCGGCTCCGCATTGCCTGCACCTCCCTCCCCCATCTCCATCTGCTGCTGGTATGTTCCAGTCTGCAAGGCAGAATAATTTGCTTTTCTTGTGTTAACATTATTCTAGCACGTAATATCTGTGTTTAAGGCAATGACCTGAGAAATACTTTTATTTCCAGGGCTGCACTTATTTTGCAGGGTTTATTAATTTTATTTATGTATTTGATCTCTCAAATGAAATAATAAACTAATTAGTGGGACAATTTACTGGTGTGCTCTGCCAAGGGTGTTTTACAGCCTCTGTGCAGCTTGTCTAACTGTAGTGTCAGCAGATTCGCTTTCTGCCCTGCCGCCCTTAATCTCAACCATCATACACCCATGGCATGCAGCGCTGTGCTGGGGACTCGTACCTCCGGGGAACATCTGGATATGCCAGGTCCTGGGGCACAGCGACTTTCACCCAGGAGCTTCCCTGGGATTCATTCCGTAGACAGACTGCTTTGCATAGCTTGCAGGACTGGGATGGGAGCTCCCGCAGAACAGAATAGGCACATAGATGGAGAACTTCTAGAGAGTGGGTGATGCTGTATCGATAGAAGTATTGCACTTCACGGCCAAATTAAACAGAGTTGGGACTAAGACCAAAGCCAGGGTGAAAGGCTGTAGATACCAGCACACTACAGGATGTACAAACAAGAACAAGAAAGACGGGAGACAACTCAGGGTCGTTGGAATGGACAATACGGTCGTGCCAACGCTGCATTTATTTTATTTTTTAAAATTTGACTTAAACATGCCTGAACTCCCTCTGCAGGTGAGCCTCTCTGAGCTCTCGATACTCAGCTCTGTCCCTGTTGTTTACTATCCTCCTTTGACAGTCAGAACCAATGTATCACCAAGTTCTCGGACTATATGTGGGATATAAGATGGGCTAGGTAAGTATTTGCTAAATTTAAAAAATGGATGGGTGGATCACTAAACAGGTGGATCAGTGCATCAAGGCTACCAGGGGCCTGAGTCCTCTGATCTGTATTGTGTCCACTTTTAGAACCCAGACACAAATGGGCCTTTTTTTTCCAATTACTTATATTAATTACAGAATTGTCTGACATACTAAAGAAATACCCATCCAACATAATGATCTTTAAATTCTCTTGACTAAGAGCCCCCTCTTAGGAATGCACACTACAAACACGAATGTAGTTATTTGGGGTGCAGGTCAAAGTCTGCAGTGTCCTAGCCCCATGATGTTGCCTCTGCCTGCCTACTTGTAGTCATGAATGTTGTCGCTGCTGCTAACCTATCACTGGCACTAGAACAGGTCTTGTTCAGTCGTGTTCCAAGATAGCTGGAGCATTAGCAGAGAGGAAGGCCACAGGCCCTGCAGGGGGAACTGAGCGAGCTCAGTATCCTCTCACTCTTCAGTGGGCCCTTCATGTTGTGATTGGATCATTAAGGGTTTTGGTAGCTCACGTCTCTGCTGTCGCTGGATGTGTACAAACAGGTCATAATCATGGACGTGCCAACTCTGCTACCCATCCAACAGGCCGTAAAACTTTGGACATATGCAGATGAAATGACCATGGCAATGTTGATGGTGTTTGCATGTTGTGGCTCTTGTTGGGACACAGGCCCATTGTTGTGGTTAGGGTCTGCAGTGTCCCCCAAAGTCTCATGTATTTTAATGTTATGGATTGTCTATGGAGCCATGTAATGTTGATGGATTGGGGTCTGGCCTGGATGGGTGGATTTCAGTTGTTGGGATTGGGGTGTGTGAGTTAAGACTAAAGGTGTGTAGTGGCCATACCTTCGATACCCGGATGAAGGAGAGACTAAGACTGGGACCTGGACTAGTCTCGATTAGTCTCACTTGCCTGCCTGTGTGTGATGTCCTGAGAAGCTGCCTCCACCTTTCTGCCTCTGCCATGTGCTTCAGTTGCTGCTGGCCGCCCCTGAATGTGACCATCTGAAACTGTAAGCTAAAATAAACCTTTCCTCTCCTAAATTTGTGCATGTCAGGTATTGAGTCACAGCAATGAAAAAGTAGCTAAGACACCCATATTATGTGTTGACAATGATAAAAGTCTGGGACCAGAGCTGACACTTGAGGTCTTAATTCCTATACTCACCCTCCATAGATCTCAGACAGGAATAGGCCTTAGAGATGCAGACATCTTAAACCCAGACAGGTGCCAGGGCATGAGGAGAGCTCAGGGGATCTTTGGCAAATACCTAGAATTATTTCTGTAATTAGTCTGATGATATAGCCTATCATTTACTCTCTGTCTACCACACATCAGTCACCTAAAGTCTTTCATACAGAACTGAACATCACAGCCTGCCTTTAGATATTTGCCCATTTTGAAGCAATGAAACGGACATGCAGAGAGGGGAACTTCTGTGTCCAGTGCTGTACAGAGTCCATTGCTTCGGTATGAGAACACGCTGTATTGTTATACAGAGCAGTAGTAATACCACCAAAGAAGTAAAAACTGAAGTAGAACCAACAAGTTCTGAAAAGCAACTAACTACCCATTGACTTGGATAGATGGGTAGTGATCACGACATTGTAGATGTGTGACACCCATGGACAGCTTGTAAAACACCTGTATTTTGTGGCAGCCATAAAGAGAACTCTGAGCTTGTTCATGGGTCTCCAGAAACGTAAACTTCCAGGTTTCTAGATGCTCTCAGCTAATGAATTGCTGTCTTTTTCTACATTGTGTTAAGGCTATAGATATGCCCGACCCTCTCCTAGACTACCTAAATACCATCCCAGGCAGCTCAGGCTGCTAGCACAGAATTACATAGCCTGGGGGATTGAACAGACAACCTTTAGAAATCTTTTATTTCTAATGCTTTTGTAGGTTGGATGCCTGAGACCAAAATGCAACATCATTGACTTCTGGGGTAGGGAGAATCTTTCAGGTTACAGGCAGCTGCTCCTCCTTGTGGACTGGTATGCAGAAAGAGTCCCTTTTGTCAGGGCCCTGGGCCTGCTGATGATGACTCGCCCTGACCTAAATACCTCCCAAACGCCCCACCTTTAATGCTGTTAAATTCAGGGTTAGAATGTCAGCATATAAGTTTAGGAGATGCGCAGACTCTTAGATTATTATCAGTAGACTCCCACCAGCTATGTCTTGGGGAGGACAAACTTCTCCCTCACAATTGGCAAGTCTGTTCATCAAAAGCATTTTTTTTAAAGCACTAAATTTCAAGTACAAGCATTTAATTTTTTTTTCAGATCCTAAATCTTAATTTCTTTTGTTCCATTTAGTTGCTAGTTCATGCATTATATGGTACACGGGTGTGCATGAGGTCCCCTTCCTCTGCTTCGTTTTTTCCCACGCTTTGTGGTTTGGATCTGGAATGTCCCCCGAAGAGCTGCCTGTATCTGGATATTGTGGAATACCTAAGGATTCTATGTACTTGGAAAGGGTGGATCACTGAGGCTTGACCTGGAAGGAGTGGAATACTGGGACATGACCAGGGAAGGATATCTTCCTGTCCTGCCATCTCTCTCTCTCTCTCTCTCTCTCTCTCTCTCTCTCTCTCTCTCTCATATTCTTATGGATACTGTGTAGGTTGGAAGGCAGGGCCTGGAAAGAAAGTTTGGGTGCTTAGGACTTGACCTGGAGAGGCCTGTGCTGGTTCCACCTTCCTCCTAGTCTGTTTCTACCACTGGAGCTCTGGCCCTGCCCCTGCCCCAGCCCTCCCATGGGGTTCCATTATATTCCAGCCACCCACCTGTGAATGGACTGAGACCTCTGAAACTGTAGGCTACAATAAATCTTTCCTCCCTAAGTGGTAGATGTTGGTATTTAGTCACAGCAACGAGAAAGTAACTGAGACAGTCTAACAATAGCCAATGCTGGTAACAACATTTCATGCCATAAGATAGTATCACTTTATAGAGCAATTTATAACATCTAAGAATTTTGAAAATACGTATCTTCCTGGTTCAGCAAGCCCACAGAAAAACCTCACAAACATGAGATATGATTAGAATATGCAATGAATGTTGATGTATTTTTAATTTATTACAATAGAGAACACATTGTCATTGATCCTCCTCGAAATCCCTGCCCTTACTCTGAGCGTATCCCATCATTCCTGCCACTCTCTGGAGCCGCTCCGGAAGTCTTCTTTTGTGAGCGTGTTTATGAGGTACAGCAAGGGATATGGTGAGTGCTACTGCTGAGTGCCACGTGACAGTAAAGCAGGCTTCTGAACAGGTCCCAGCACACCCTCGCCCACCTTAGTCACTGGGTCTGCGGCCATGTGACTCCTTGCTCTTCCCCAAAGTTGAACTGCCCATGAGTGGTGAATGTTTTGAGTGGAATCAAGACATGGAGGCGGCCACAACAGTGCAACTAAAGACACTCATGGAAGACGGTGTCCAGAACTGCTTCAAAAGAGGGTGACAATGGCAGCGTGTCATTTTCTGTAATACTTTTTAACTTCAGTATTTGCTGAGCTTTGCGGTCCCACCACAACTTTGCCTAAGGAGCATATAGCTTCCATTGCAGGACAGTTTGAGAGCCACCCACATGTCCATTAACACGAATGATTGAGCTGTAATAGAAACACATGACAAAATGCTACCTCAGTGTTCAAACAAAAGAATTAAAGCTGAGTCTATCAAAGTGGCAAAATCTTTAAAATACAACGATGAACAAGATAAGTAGGTTTCGGATGGATGCCCACACTTGTGATACTGAGATAATCAAAAGAAAGTCTTAAACATATAAAATAATGGTATATATTATTGATATTTATGGCTGCAAATATATATTAGAGGCAGAAAAACATTCTTGGAAATTTGGCAAAATACTTACCTTTGTGAAATTAGGAAAGAATTCACGGGTGACTTTGCTCATTTCTACAGTGTTTCTATTTAAAAAAGAAGACTTGAGGCAAATATGGCAGAATGAGAACACCTAACCTGGTTGGGTGGCAGTACATAGGTTTTTGTTATAATTATGTCTATATTCAACTTCATGCTTGAAATATTTAATAGGAAAATAAATAGAAGGGCAATTAAGTGTGACTACTAGAGAAAAACAAAAGTTCAAGACACAGCACAAGGTGTGACACAGTGACGGTAGGTGGGACTTTGTTGTGAGTCACGGCCTGGTGCAGACCCACACGTGGTGCCACCATTTCATGACTGTTAGTGATGTGAGGCTTTGTAGCCAGACTCCCTTGAGTGAGTCTTGGCTCAGACACCTCGGAGGCATGTGAAGTCAGCAGCAGTCTCCTCATCCACAGAGTGCCCAAGAAAGACAGACAGAATCCTGGGAAGATGATGGGGAGGGTGACAGAAGCTGGTGCTTTTTATAAAAGACCAACAAAATTTGCAAACCTTCAGCTAGATGAGAGAAAAAGAAGACTCTGCTGAAATTAGAAATGAAATAGAAGACAATCAGAATTTTGTAGAAATAAAAAGGGTTAAAATGTGGAAGGACAGGACTTCACAACAAATGTGAGGGGAATGAAGTAAGATCAAATTTATATAAATGCTTGGTACACTCTATGGTGTATAATAAGCAGAAAGTTTGACGTGCATTTATTTATTTATTTGTTTGTTTTAGGACAGGGTCTCCTTCTGCAGTCCAGGCTGGTCCTGAACTCACTATGTAGCACAGGCTGACCTCGAACACACAGCAATCCTCCTGTTTCAGTCTCCCAAGTGCTGGGATTAGAGGCATGTGCCACCACACCCAGTGTATGTGGTGCTGGAGAATCGAACCCCGGGCTTTGCATATGCTAGGCAAGCATTTAACCACTGAGCTATTCCTCCAGCCCCTTGACATGTATCTTAAAGTGGTGATAAAAAAAACACACTAATAACCTGTTTTAAATGTTATACCTTCTCTCGTGTTGTTTTCTACAATAACTCTAGCTGATTGGTACTATTACCCTACTTTGTTTATAAGTAAAATAGTATTATAAAGGTCCAACAGTTACCCAAGATTGCTAAACTCGTAAAACCTAGTCTTTCTCTAGAGAAATATAACTGTAAATTAATATCCTGGCCATTTATTTCACTAGTTTTATGAGTAGACTAAATTGAATTTCTATAAAACTCTACAATCATCCATCCCATATTTCTTTCCTTGAGCCGCAAGTCAACCAGCCATCACTGATTAAAACTAATAACAAACATCCACTTAGTTTATGTATGTGTAACGGCAGTACATGAACAACTGAGTTGTTGTAATGGGGTGTTGCTAGATAAATATTCCTGCCTTAAACAGGAATGCACTGGAAGATCACTAGGCTGTGATAACCCATTATGTTGAGTGCTTCTGCTTTGCTTTGCTGATAATTCTTGGCTCTTTTCCCCCCTCACACTTACGTCTTCTCTGAAAAATTGCCTCCTCACAGCTTCTCATCTTCTTTCGTCTTCAGTGAATCCAAATGGAACTTTTTATTTTCACTGATAATTTTGAATGAAGAATAATCTTAATCTAATTTCAGTCACGTCAATTCCACATTTTGTGTCCCTTATTTCTTTATTCACTTACTCATGCAATCCTTTCTGCAGCCAACACCGAATGACCACTATGCACCAGTCTCTGGGTTAGGGTCATGGGGGACAAAGTCGGTAAAGGATGACAAGTTCATAGGGGACCACACAGCTGATGGGAGGCTGAGACAGACATGAAGCACACCAGGGCAGAGTTCTATCTTCAGGAAGGAGTAATGTTAGGGAGACAGAGAACAGGCGGGCCCCACTGAAATGGGGAGCTTGGATGAAAGAGTGCAGACATTGTAATATTGGGGCTAGAAAATCTTTATTTCCATCTCGGGAAAAAAAATGCATGATATTTGCCCAAACTTTAGAAGCATAGAGAAACAAAAAGAATAACCTATAATGATACCACAGAAGTGCTCGGGTATTTTTCAAGACCAACTTCCAAATGGATAAATTCCAACTCTGTCAACAATTTTGTTGTATTTATGCAGAATACATTTGACATATCTTAAATTTTTATTTTTATGCACATAGTGTTGTTTTCTGCAGAAGTACCGATGTTCAATTTACCATTTGACTGTTGGTAGTTTCTATCTCATGCATAGCACAGTGCCAATTATCTCTGTACATAAATATTAGTCTGCACTCATGATTGTTTCCTTAGGAAGAAGTCCAGAGGTGAATTACAGATCTGAAGGTCTGATGACTTTGAAGACTCTTGACATTTCTCCAGTGTCCTCTTCTTCTCTTCTTTACTGATCTCGGGACAACAGCTCAAGCCCTAAGAGAGTCAAACAAATGACAAATGTGGGGAAGTTCTTTAAAGATTCTCATTCTTTTCTGTGCATGTGCATATGTGTGTGTACTCTCACATGTCACAGAGGCACACATACACATGTGTGTGCACACACACACACACCCTGACTCCCTCCTAAGGAGTATTTGTTGGTGTTTTTTTTTTTTCAACAGTGGTTTTGCTCCCCCTGCTTCTGTTATTCCTAGGCTTGGTGTGTGGTAAGAAGCTGGTATATATTTTCTTAGTGAAAGAGAGAGAAGAAAAACAAGACCATAAGCTAATTAGTGTTGGCCTTTTTCATACCATCTTGTATTTGTTTTCAGCATTCGGCGAGACATGGTGGTGAACCCTGACCCTAAGTCTTCATGCTAGAGGAACTCTTTTGTACAACACAAAGGTAAATATTTGAATCTGGCTTAGTCTTTGCCACAGATATCTCTTGGTTCTCATGAGTTGGTGGTGATTGTGCTTCGCGTTTCTCTTACAAGGTGTTAGAGGGTTCATGGAGCCATTGGGAATTGGCACTTAGTGTGGCTTTTCTCTGTTCTCTGCTGTGTTTGTGGTTGGAGAGCGAACGTTGATTCTCTTTTTAGGAAGTGTCTTAAGGATGCTTAATTTTCTCTGTCTGAATTTTAATCTCTGCTAATAGATCACTTCAGATTGGCTTGATTTTAGAAACAACAATAGCTCTGCTTTCTCAAATGCCTACCCTTTCAATATAGTTACCAACAAAAGAAACCATTCTCCATTGTGGAAAATAAAGTCAAGCTACACATAAGACAGATGTTCCTACACGAGAAGCAGCTGGAGATTTATGCACTTAAGGGGCAAGTACTATCGTTGTGTGGCCCCAAACTTTTAAATTATGGCAGCATTGAATTACCCACTTGATACAGGAGCCAGGAAGGCACAATTGAAAACGCCTCTTCTTTTGACAAATGAGAAGCACTCATTCCAATATCTATTTCTTGTTTACCAGGAATAATACCGAATGAATCACAGACTCGTGGATGGATGTCCTCTCCAACACTTTTAATTAGCAGCACTGCCTATTAAGATGAACAGAGTGCTGCTTTCCTGCCATAGATAACCCGCACCCCCCTTAAATAGAGCAGAAAGCTTATTCTCCACAAGGTAATATTCATCTCTTCCCCAGTCAGACAAGCATAGAAAATTAAACAATGGTCGGTTAAAAAGCTCAGATAATGTGTTTATCATTTCCAGTTTATGTGAGTTTGCAAGGCAAATGCGAGGGGGAGCTATTTGTTATGGGACCTTGGGGAATGAAGGACTGGAGAGGGAGCTGGGAGGCTGGAGGATCTGAGACTTGTGAAAATTCATTAAAAATATGAGGAGCTATTGGAGACAGAGGAAATTAATTACTCTGAGGGACTCAAATGTCACTACTCATTTGAGTGACCTGGCAAAGAGGCTGAGAGCCCTTTTTTTCCTGAGAGTTTCTACAGTGGGGAAGGGAGGGAACCAGGACTTCTCCACGTCGATTTTTGCATCTCCTCCGTGACTTATTGACATGCTCGGCTGACTTGCGCCCTAGCTTCCTCTAATGAGTGCAGCTAAATGAGAAATGCCAGTTGGAATGGCAGAACCCTCGCCCCGGAAGGCTGGCCAGGTTATTCAGATGAGCTCACCAGCCATGTAAGTAACTGCCAGACCTTAGGGAAACCTGTAATTTACCACAGTGGAGGGGAGAGGCTGATCCCTTGAAGCTGGGCTGAGTTTGGTCTTTTATTATTGCCTTTCCATCCACAGAGCTATTCTCGGAGGTGAAGTGAATTTGGAAAGACAAATTAAGGTTTTCTACCTAAGCAAGACTTGGGAGCAGTAGCTTCCGAGAACAGTCATGTTTTCTAGATTGCCTGTCCAATAAATCTCTCTAATGCATTCTGCCTATAGACAGAGGTGGGAGATATAGAGATATGTGATGACTTCAGAGTTTAAAATCAGCAAGCGCTAGAGGAACCTAGATGTATGCCTTCCCCACACTCGGGATTTCAAGGTTTTTGTGTGTGTGTGTGTAAACCTGCCACGGAGTAGCTTTTGAGGCCCTGCACACGTGAGCCTCGTCCTCCCAGCCTTTGTTGGATCCTGTACAGAGTGAGAACAATAGTGTCTGTCTCCAGGAATTGTTAATACGCACGTGTCCAGAAGAGCTTGACACTTAGGAGTGTGGTATCCTCATCAGCCGTTTTATTCTGTATATTCTATCTTAAAGTCTTTGTTTTCAAATGTTGAGGCAACACAGGGGTCTGTGTTGTTGCCTGGGTCAGTGTTACAAGTCTTGCCATGTTTTTCTACTTTGTTCAGTTAGGAAAGGTGAATTGCCAAGCCAAAGAAGGAGGAAGTGCCACTCTGAGATGTCTTTAGGGCATCGCTGCTCCCTGGCTTGTACACGAAGCACGGGCCTGGAGGAGGCAGGAGCCCTGGATGTCCACCTTCAGGAGTCCAGAAAGCTACTGCCTTCTCCACTGGAAACCATGTGATGTCCCTGAAGTGGCAACAAGCTACGCACTTGGAGTCTCACCTTTGGTGGAATTGCACAGCCTTGAAGGTGGCAGGGAAGCTGTTTGAGGGCTGTTTCTCTCTTTCTCAAGAGAAGATGATGATGCAAACTAGAGCCAGAGCCCATGGGGTTGGGGAGGAGAAGAGGATTTTTCAGTAGTCAGCGTGGTGGGCACATAGAAGCAAGAGTGGCGTGGCGACCCCAGAACAGATCCTAGGCACTTGTAAGGTCATTAATGAAACCGTAGACAGTCAGTCCCTTTCCTCAAGGAGCTCGCAAGGCTAAAAAAACTAATGAACACACAGAGCAGACAGGAATATGCCCTGAAGAGCAAAGCTTGACAGCATGCTGAGAGATGGGGTGGTCTGTGCAGTGGACCTCAAAGGATGAAGAGCTGATAAGGGGGCCAGGCAGACATTCTACAGAAGACCAGTCAGCCCTGGAGGGATCTCGGCTCTGTCTTGTCCTCAGAAAGTCTAGAATGCATAAGCGGTAATGATGAAAGTCACTAACCCAGTTCTTTTTAGCTGCTTGAAAACTGCACAACAGCACTGTTTTCTAGTCACTAATTCTATTTGTCCACATTTGTTTTCATTTAAAGTCATCATAGGTAAGAAATTATAACTTGATTTGGGTGATAAGAACAGGGAAAATTTTTCTATTTTTTCCCTCTCTTTTCTCCCTTTTTTCAATCAATTCATTCCTTGAGTGCTGCCTAAATGCCTTTTTTGTTTGTTTTTATTTTTTCAGCTTCTCTCTTTGCTTTCTCCTTTTCCCCTTTCTTTCTATAGAATCATGCATTCTCCAACTTAGAAAGAAATAGAAGGTTCTACAAAGCAGTAGGTGCAACTGTGAAAATGTAGAATGTTCTTAGTTGTGTAGTAATTCCCTGTGTGCTATTCTTGGTGGTAGTGATGTGGTTGCTTCCCAAAGCTGTGTGTCTTGGATTCAATTCCCCAATCCAGCTCTTCCAAATAGGTTTCTGTCTTACAAATAGGTTTCTTTAAGCTTCAATTTTCTCATAAATGTCATTGAGGTGACAGTAACATGTTTCATACAGTATTGTTTTAAGAATTAAAGAAAATGCATGGGAAAAAGTCTGACCCACTAGATTTTCTCAATTTATAATGCTAATTATTGAGTTGCTTATAACAATAATCAGGATTATGGACTTATACCATTAAACCTGGCTCAATTTTTAATGAAAAGAAAGATCTCGAAATAGTACTAAATTCCTGTGCTATCTATTGTTTACCACAGTAACTTTTTACCTACCTGGTTTCTTGAGAATTGAAGTAATTACGTGTATGGTAGTTCCTTTTACAATGGGTATATATGTCAAAATAACTTATAAATCAAAAATATTAGAGCTAGGCAAAAAGCAGAAATACCAACTTATAAAAAAATGAACAAAATTTCTCTCAATTTTACTCGCAGTAACTTTGAAAGAAATTAAGTACCTAAGAATCAACCTAACTAAGGAGGTGAAAGACTTTTATAATGAAAGGTATAGAACTTTAAGAAATAGATTGAAAGGATATAGAAAATGGGAAGGCAAATCCCCTATTCCTGAATAGGCCACAAAAAATGGCCAAATTACCAAAAATGATATTGATGGCTCATGAGGGGATGAGAAAAAAACAGCAGGACAAGTCCCCTGCCAGAAACAGCTTCTAGGAAAAAGAAATTTAACTGAGGCCAGCACCACTGGCCAAGCCACCCAATCAGCTTCCTCCATGATCCTATATGTTTCCCAAAATCCTATAAATGCCCTGTACCCCTCTCTTGGGGTGCAACTTCCCGGACCTCGTCCTTGGAAGAGATCAAGAGTAGCCAGTGTGATTCTGAGCAAAAAAAAAAAAAAAAAAAAAAAAAAAAAAAAAAAAAAAAAAAAAAAAAAAAAAAAAAA